>JAAKBH010000303.1:0-600000 GCA_019776075.1 Amaranthus palmeri
TATATATATATATATATATATATATATATATATATATATATATATATATATATATATATATATATATATATATATATATATATATTATTACTTCATATTAAAGATATTTTATTAGCGAGCGTGGAAATAAGTTTTGGGAATAGTTGTGTTTTCAAGTGCCTAAAGAAAAGTACAACTTTCTTTTTATGTTTCTTTCGGTAAATCAGAGCTCGACACATAATAAGCAATTAAGCATATTGTTATTGTCTTCACTCTCCAAATTACTATCGTCTTAGTACTTAATTGTCTTATTATATTTTGTGGTAGAATATGGACTTATTTTATTCGTTTCAATTGTAAAATTAATCCTTTATGTGGAATATAACTCATTTTTGAGATTTAAAAAATAAAAAGCTTAAGTTAATGGTTGAGGCCCCAGAATATGTTATATACTCTAACATCTATGATCTCTTGTCATACTGACTTCTGATACTATGTCAAATAACCAAATTAACCAAAAGCTTAAGCTGATGGTTGAGGAAAAAAAGTTATGATGATGATGAAATGTTTTGCATCAAGGGACCCATATACGAGATTGGTATCAAATATGAAGTATAAGATCATAGAAAAGATAAATGATATTGCACCTCGTACTAAGGATCCATGATTGAGTATCATGTTATTTAGAGGCTTACACAACTAAAGATCATTTGATGGGATTTGCAACAACTATATTTGTAGTGTAAATTAAAGGTCAAAAAGAGAAAAGGATAAAAGGATATATTACTTTAGAATTAAAAAAAACACGTGAATAAAATATTAAAAAGATAAATATGTAGATAAAAATAAAAAAATATAATCGTAACATAGTAATAATGTACGATGTACCATTTAATATGGAATATACTTAAATGAAAAAATATAGCGATATACATCAGACGGAGCGTTAACTAGTTACCAACCTCAATTGTACATACATGGTTAAGGGAAAGCAAAAATTGAGCAATTCTTTGATGGTCCAGTGCAATTTTAAATATTATGATATATTTTTAATAATTTTAAATCTTTAAACGCTTAACATATAATACTATATGATTTAATATTTAGGCCTCAAATTTTTTACATATTAAACATGATTAGAATTAATCCTGTACATATTTTTATATATTTGCTTTGTAGTGGAGTAGTTTATATGATTGGTATACTGGATTAGATTTGATATCTTTTGGAACCTTTTATCCTATGTTGTGACTTATATCATAACATTTTTGTGTGTATACTCTCATTTTGAATCATGGTCTATATTGAAAAAGATATATTTTACAATTTTATTTAATTATACTAAACAACTTTTTACGCAGTTTAACGTGCTTATTATATCATTTGTATTTGGACTTATATATAACTTAAATTATAAAATTTTGATATATAAAGATATGCGACGAGACAGATAAAAATAGATTTCACTCTATCTATATTTTTTTCGTAAAACAGTCAAAATCTGTAAAATACAATGAAGTGATGAACATAGCAAAACTTGGTTTTGATTCAATGTAAAAAAAAGAGGTAGAAATGAAAAAAAAAAAAAAAAAGAGAGAAAAATTTCTATTTAGTTCATAAAATATGGATATTCACCTAAGTGAAATCAAAGATTAGCATCATCTTCCTTTTTGAAAATTTTGTATGGTTGTAGATTAGAGGGATTGGATGGTTATTATAGATATGAATATTATATATGAATGGTGCCTTTTTTTCGTTTCTTTTCATAACATCATTGTGTTGAAAGAAAAAAGGTTGCATAAGTGGTATGAGAAAACAACGTCATACAATTTTATTTTTTTTTTGAAAACAACGTCATACAATTTTGCCCATTGATTTTCATATCAATTTCACAAATTCCATATAGAGTACTGCCACTATCCTGTTTGATTTGCATCACAGAGAAAGATAGTAGTTTTTTAAGAATCATACAATCTATTAATTTTAATGTATTTTAGAAAAAGGCAAGTTGAATGTGAGCATGCCATTTGTCTTTTTTTCATTGGATGATATTAATGAAATTGATTTATTTGCTTTTTTTTGACTTTCCATATTTACACGTTTGCATTTAATTTTAACGTATTTTGGGTTTCTTTGTATTTAATTTTTTTAATTACAATATATATATTAAAATACTTACTACCCACCTAATTCATTTAATATTAGTATTAGTCTAACATTTCATTAAATTATTAAAAGATTTAAAAATTCGTGCATTGCACGGGTTTTTATACTAGTATGGTAATAAATACAGAGAGAGGGTAGATTAGGGTAGATTGTGTGAATGATATTAATAGAGAGTTAAAATGTATGAATGAGATTAAAAGAGAGTGGTGGACCACCATCCAAAAATAGAAAATTAGAAATAATGCAAATTAAGTGAGATTTATCAAAATGGAAAATGCTGCAAATTAAATGGAACGGAGGGAGTATTGTTTAATGCATGAGAAAGAAGTTGGGTATATTGAATTATAATAATAAATTATATTTAACGTTAAAACCCTCACTATAGGACAAATTCATATAATTAATCTATTTTCTAATTGATCACTTAAAAATTATAAGTGATCACTTTAAAGTTATAAATAATCAACAGCTAGTCTCTTGAGAAACCGTCTCTTTGAGAGACATATCTCAAGCCCAAACTATTAAAAATTATTATCTACGTACCGTATTCTTAATGTCTACTTACATTATCCTTAATGCTTACTTACCGTAAAGTTAATGTCTACTTTCAATATCTTAAATATCTACTTACATCTTTCTTAATGTCTACTTTCAATATTCTAAAAATATACAAAAAAATTAATCCAATTAAAAATAGTCTCTCAAAAATACCGTATCTCTCTTTACGCATAATTAATACCGAAAAAACAGCATGCATTAGGCCCAACCTGAAAACTAACTTAATAGATGTGTTTGATGGGCCGGTGAGCACTTAGCAGTACTTTTAATATTTTAATGGATCCATAATCAAACAACGGAAAAAGGTGTTTCACTTTTTTTTTCAACATAAATTATTATATAAGACGGTTATACTATTGAATTTACTTTATATATAAATTAACTAAATTAATAATATAGATTATTAAGATATAGGCCTTTATTTTTAATGTCATTTCATCGAGAGATGATCTCTTACAAAAGTAACTCTTTTTTAGTTAAAAACTGAACTGACTATAATTGTATTAACGGCCTGTTTGGTAAGTGGTAATAAACCGCGTTAATGGGAATGAAAAACTAGTGTAATTTTGGTTGAAAAAATCTCATGGCTACCTTGATGATCATGCTTAACAACCTTCAATCATCTCATTTTGTTCATAAAATTCATTCCAATGCATTACTATTTGAAGAGGTGGTATTAGGTGGTAATGGAAATTTATGAACAAATTTTTTTTTTATGATCAAAGTTTCATTACCATGGGAATGACATGAAAGTTTTGATGAAATTTTACACAATTCATTCCTATTACTACCATTTAGTACCACTAACCAAACGGGCCGTAAGAGTTAAAAGTCCATATATAGTTATATACAAATATCAATAATTCAAATCGGACCCCCATAAGTCCAATGCTACGGGTGACTAGTGGGTTTGCCCATACGAGCAGGTCCAAGGAGTGATTATATGACGATTTACCACCGGCTGCCATTGCCATAGCAGGTAACAAAGTACAAGACACTAGCTAGAATCACACAAGAAGCTTCAATCTCAAAAAAGTTCATATCTGTATTACAAACAAAGCATGTTTATACACATTATGGTCATAAATCTTATGGCACAAACAGAATAGTGACCCAAGAAGCACTATCCAATGCTTATAACCTGCAGGCTGCAGACCAAAATGAGATAATGCTCCAAGCAGGCCTTAGCTTCTACGACAGGCGAGTCGAGGGAGGGACTTACCGATCTTTTTAACCCAATACCGAAAAGTATTAGCAAGCTCGATGTAAAGAGGAATATAAGACAGCACAAAGATACAAACAGGAAAAAAAGCGACAGCATAAACCGCGATCTTAGTCCAATGTTCTCTGTTATTTATCATGAGTATGACAGTTGCTGCAAACGCAACCATCATCATCGACACAGATAAGAACAGAAGCGAAAAACCCAACAGTAGTTTCTGCGGAAGAGACCTTTTGAAGTCCTTTAACTGATAAGACGATGTGAGGATCGACAGAAATATGACGACAGCAGTCAAAGCAAACCCGAGAGACAGCACATCTGTCATGGTAAATACTAAGAAAAAAGGCTGGCCAAGGAGGAGCGGAACACCAGTTTGTTGATTCGGACCTCCTGGTATCGTGTAAGCAGCAGCAAAGGCGACAGTAGCGACAAGAACAATAACGACAGTGCAGTGTTCTGCGGTTCGCTTTAGCCATTCTTTTGCCTCAGTACGAAGCGTTTCATTGTTCAGAGCAAATAGTTCATCAGCAGTTAGCATTTGATTATTCCGGTGATTAATCAAGCAACTGGGACATAATTTTTTCAAGTACTGCATAAGAAATGAAGTATGAATCACAAACATCAGTTACATATTGGTGATCACACCATAGGCGTCCACACACCCACGGGGCATCTGTGGGTGTTAGAGTATATAACATATCCTGGGGCCTCAACCATCAGCTTAAGCTTTTGGTTGAGTTGTTCCCTGACATGGTATCAGCTCTGATACCATGTCAGGGAACCAACTCAACCAAAAGCTTAAGCTGATGGTTGAGACCCCAGGATATGTTATATACTCTAACAGTGGGCTTGGGCTCACTAACCCAGGAGTAATGAGCGTTAAGTATCGAGAATTGGAGGGAGGCAGAGCATACCTCTAACAAAAGCAAGTCTTCAGACAATTGAAGAACAGGACTTTTCAACTTCCCATCAACAAAAACTTCCCTTGCAGATCCAACCATGTGTAGGATTGAGTTACCCTCATCATCAGTATCTCTTAAGTGTCCCCTAACAAGAGGAAATCCTCTATCTACAAGCTTGAAAACACTTAAATTTCGATGTTTTATCGCTACATGAAACAAGTTTTGTCGAACATGATTTAAATATCCCACAGCCTGAGGGAAAACGTCGAGTATTTCATCAACAATCTCGATACAACCTTTCTTAACCGCCAAATGCAATGGCGTCTCATCATTGTCTAACATACTATGACTCGTTTTCGAGCTTTCTATGTCATCTTCCACTTGCGGGTAGAGATCGTTTACTGATGGCTTTCGATCACTCGAACTATCACCCTTGGTTAGTTTTTGTGTCCTACTCGACCTACCCTCTTCTCCGAACTTGTGACTTGATATGGAATTCGTGTCGATTATAACAGGTATTACCTCCGCACATGGCTTGTATGTGTCTTTCCATGAAGTGTCAAACTCGATCAAAATCTTAGCAAGTTTTAGCGCATTCTCATGACGCTTTTTCACCATCCGGACTTCTTCCATCAAGGGTAATGTGCAGCAAGGTGTACCTTTGCAGTCAAACACAAGTAACTAACGGCTCGTTTGGTAGGTAGTAATAAACGATGGTAATAGAAATGAAAAATTAGTGTAATTTTAGTTGAAAATTTTCTTTGCTATCGATGGCGTTGCTTGTCTAACTCCAATCATATCATTTTCTTCATAAAATTCATTCCAATGCTTTGCTAGTGGGAGAGGTGGTATTAGGTGGTAATGAAAATTTGTAAGAAAAAAACTTTTATGTGATCGAAGTTTTCGTTACCAGGGAATGATATGGAACTTTTGGTGAAATTTTACGCTTTAAATCATTCCCATTACAACCATTTAGTACGCTAACCAAACAGACCGTAATAGATAAACTCCAGACTAGGGGTGATCAATGGGTCGAGCCGAAAACAGGCTCTACTATAACTAAAATAAAGTTAACTATATAAAAAGGCTTCATAAGGGTCGAAAAAGGGTCTTTATAAATAATATAAATAATGTATAATTTAATATTTTGAATGACAATGTCAATGGAGATTATTAATATTTTTTTCAATTTTGATAATTGTAAATGATAATTTAATTGTTATAAATTGATAAATACGGGTTAAAATAATTTTTAGTATAAAAGCCCTTTTAAAGCCCATATTATGTTTAAAGGGCCCTTGCCTTAATTATCCAACCTAGCCTATATTTACTTGAGCCCGGCCCGATATTTATCCGACCCATTGAACATCCCTACTCCAGACCCATATATTGAATTGAATCAGCATAGTGTAGTTGTTGGTTACCAGTGTCTAATATGAATGTAAGAGCTTTATGGATGATGCTTTTTGCCTTCGCCCCTTCGTTTCCCAAGATTTGTTGGTCATCAGTAGAAACACCTGAAGAAAATGAACAATAAATTTGATAATGTTTCGATATCAACTTAAGTTTTTGGTTGAGTTGGTTCCTTGATACTCTATTAGAATTCAACTTGACGGGTCATGAGTTGAAATCTCATCCACATGTCATTTAAAGTGTTCACCAGTCCAACTCCAGACTGTACCGGAGGACCGAAATTTCAAATATGCTAAGATCGGAGTTCCATCTGATCTTGTCCTGGTCTAAACTAGTTTTGTTCCGGTTTGGTCCGTGTTTACATCGAAAATAATTTTTAATACCAAAAATAAATTTAAAAAATGAAAGATTTTAAAATAATTTAGTAAATTAATTACTCCTTCCTATTCAGCCTAAATGTCCCATTTAATTTTTTACATTTATCGAGACAACATTTTAACTGTTAATATCTCAAATTATTCTTAATTAAAAATTATAAAAATTTGATATTGATAATCTTTGTATTGAGACGAATCAAACAAGATCCTACATGACTATATTTTAACTTATAGATTAAGAGTTAAATAAAAAATAAGAGTGATGAGTGAATAGCGCAAAAAAAATATAGGACATTTAAGCTGAATAGGAGGTAGTATTATATAATTAAAATATTTGAATTAAAAAATTATTTTGTGCTGAAAATTTAAAGCCCTTAAAATAAGTATATACATAATAATCATAATCATAACTACTATTCTCCTTCAAAATCACTTTTATGTACATCCGATCTAACCCGAAATTTTCCGGATTTAGACCGGATCAGAAACCCGAAATGATGAATAAGTAAGAGTTGAAGACCAGACCGAATGCAACCGGTCCGATCTTAACCGGTCTGGTCTCAACCGATCTAATCTCATTTTGCACATCCCTACCCGTGAAAATTTCAAGTGGAATATTTAACGCGTAAGTTGAAATCTTTGTACTTCCAAGAAGATTTAGTAAAAGAAGAGAAACTAAAAATGGGAAGATTAGATTACATACTTGAGTAGACAAGGTCTCTTAAAAACCCCAATTTAGTTCCGGATTTGAAAGCAGTTGGACTACATGCTAGTAATTGAAGGGCAGTCATCCGATCTTGAGCTCGTACACCAAATAAATATGGATACTTCCTTGCTATTGTAAGCGCTATATCTGCATATTACAAGTGTGTAAAAAAGATAATCAAATACTTCAACCGGATTTCATTAGTTGCTACAGATAGTGACATCTTGTGAGGAGAAATATCATTATCTGTAGCAACTATTAAAAAACCAGAGGAAGTACTTTCTATTGCTAAATGTCATTTACTGATTCCCATCTAAGCGGGATTTAGTTTTCTTATTTACACAATCTTATCCTTATTAGTTATAACTAGAGGTGATCAATTGGTCGGGTCAGGTCAAAATTTAAATGGGCCAAGTCATGTCAAATGTTTGACGGGCTGGGGAAGGTCAAAGCTCGTTTAGATCTAACCCACTTTGGTCCCTTTTCTAAAAGTTTATAAAATATTTTTTTATTTTATTTTATGGTCTTTTGGATCAACTTAGCTATGTACTACCTCCGTTCCAAAATACTTGCAACATTTGTTTTTTTCGCGCAGTCCAATGCACTAAT
This sequence comes from Amaranthus palmeri, assembly GCA_019776075.1. Classification (NCBI taxonomy): domain Eukaryota; kingdom Viridiplantae; phylum Streptophyta; class Magnoliopsida; order Caryophyllales; family Amaranthaceae; genus Amaranthus; species Amaranthus palmeri. Next base: position 7,933 of record JAAKBH010000303.1, read on the forward strand.
TCAATCATTAATATCTATAATTATGTATAATATAAAATTATAAAAATTTGATATTAATAATCTTTACGTTGAGACGAATCAAACAAGATCCCACTTGATTATGTTCTAACTTATAGATTAGGAATTAATTACAAATTAAGGGAAATAAGTGAATAGTGTTTGATTTTCCAATGTTGCGACTATATTGGAACGGAGGAAGTATATAATAATATCATACTTTCTCTGTTCCATTATATTTACTACATTTTAATTTTTACGCAATCAAATGCGTAACCTTCATCATTTATATCTTAAATTACGTTTAATTAAAAATTATAAAAATTTAATATTATAAAAGTATGCGATTCAATGACTTAAGCAAGGTCCCATTTGACCATATTTTTTTACACATTAACCGCAATATATAAAAGAAGCTTGAAAGTTGAATAGTGTTACAAAGTATAATGCAGTGCGTATTTCAGAACGAAGATATATAAAAAAAAAGTGGTAAATGTTTTTCCAAAACCAATTCCTATAATTATCCGGCCCAACCCGACCCTTTACACTAAGACCCATTAATGAATCGACCTGTATTGACCCAACTGGCTAATGAACTATTAAAACATACCCCAGTTGAACACCTCTAGCTCTAAAGTTATAACAAAGAAGTAAATAAGAAGTGCACATAATGTAACGAACCATCTTAGTATGCTATTCCACGGTCCCTTCTTTCTTACTTCCTCCGTTCCATAATACTTGCTACTTCTCCCATACAACATGTCACATTCAGTAGAGCTATTATGAAACGGAGGAAGTATAAAAAACTCACCAAAATTTCCTGCAAGAATAGCCATATGAAGAACTGTGGTCTTATCATCTCTTTGGAAAAACTGAAGATGATCAACTTCTTTATGCACTTCACAAAACTTATCAACTTCCCCTGCCAGAAACTCGAAATTCTTCCACTTACCATAACGGGAAGTTTGAAACACAGCCGTCTCACCCCAATTGTTACGAGCGTGCAGGAACTGTGGTGCTATCTGCAGCAACTTCCTGACAAGGTCTAGACCTTTGTTGGATGTGGATGCATCATGTAGTATGGTGCAACCCCAATTGTTCGTCCGATAAGGCAGCTCGCAGAGCAGATTTTCGGGTAATTGTTCGATAAGTTGATTCGCCAAATGAAATTTTTTCGAGTAACATGCTACATGTAGCACTGTGTGATTGTGCACACTGCACTTAAGTAGTGCACCCTCTGCTGTCATACTGCAAAGCCTAATAACCTCATCGTCTTTATTCTCGCAAAACGCCTTGTTTAGCCTTGTCTCGAGATTGATCTCCATTATAACTAAGTCGTAGTGGTTAGTGTGGAAGAGGGGATGATAAGTCGCTACTCGATTTCACCCAAGTCGTAGTAATATATAGGAACGATAAGACACATTGACAGCAAATTGATTTGTATTGTTGATCACTGTTGCGTATTTCTAACCTCTCCAAATCCCGCTCATTTGGGGGCCACATTACTGGATTGGGGTAATGGGGTGTTGTTACTTATTGGAAATTCGCGGGGAATTTGATCCCTTTATGTGTAGTTGTTATAAGGAATCAAAATATGCAGACAATACATCAACTCTAATTAATCAACAAATTAATCCACAAATGGCCATATTTTGTGCATAATCATAGGAACTAAACAATTTCAAGTGGAGATTAAAGTAGATGACTAAGATTCTACTCTTGTCCAACAATTTTGAAAGATAAAGTTAAAGAGAATATATGCTACATACAATCAACACAAAACATATTATCGGAGAAATACAAGTTGCACACACTTCATACGACAAGAAAATACCATCCCAAAACTATATGGCAGCTCCAATGAGTTATAAAGTGTATTATACACCATCATTAATTCATCGATATTGGAAAAACCAAACATTTATCGTTCCCTGAGCCTTACAAGTTAAGCGCCAACACCCTAATCTTGATTTCAAAATGATCTTGTAGATTAGGTCTGTTAAATAGATCTGGTCGTTTTTGGGTTCGAATCATATATAAACATGTCATGAAATCCTTGTCCCAAACCCAACCCATTTAGTTAATTGTCGATAAACCACAAGCAGGAACTTTTTCCACCATCAAATAATGATACAAGGAACATAATTTTAGTAATATCACAAAATCATAACTAATTAATTAAATTTAACAACACTGATAACTAATTAATTAATTAATACATAAAGGTTGTATTATGATTATTTATTAATTCAGACCTAATTTTATATGGAGTAATTGTGATGGGCAAGTTTATTTTTCATTTTGTCCATCATCCCAATGAAATTAATCCATTCTCGTTGCATAATCTCATTTAATAAACAGAGGATTAAGAATTACAGTTTGCCAGAAACCCTAAAAAAAAATAAGATTTCTAAAAAATAATGTTGAGAGTGGGATTTGAACCCACGCCCTTTCGGACCAGAACCTTAATCTGGCGCCTTAGACCAACTCGGCCATCTCAACATTTGAGAGTTTTGTTTCGCTTTTTACATCTTATACAAATAAGATGTAAAACTTAATACATTTTTGATATAAAATTAATACATTTTTTATAGGTACTAATATATTTGTATCCCACTACTACTTTTCTTTTCTCATTTACTTTTTCTACAGTTTTCAATGTAAATGCCAAACTTCAATATCTGTAAATACATTATAATAAAAAATTATGAAAAATGCGTAATAAAAAGATATATATTAAGACGAATCTAATGAGATCTCACATGGATATATTTTATCTTCTGAATATGTGTCAAAAACATTGATTAAATTTCTCTCTCCTTAAGGTGAAATATTCCAAATGGAAAGAACATTAGAGAACGAAGCGAGTACTATGTATCAAATCATCAAACAATAGTTTGATATATTAAAGGTCAAAATAATATGAAAATTACAAGTCATTTATTTGATATTTAGAACCTTTTTATAGGCCACTTTTATTATTAATTTTAAAATAAAAATTACATGATAATGAATAAAACTCATTCAACTTTTTTTTTTTCCTTGATGAATATATAGTGGTGACATATAGGTAGTGTTAAATATCAAATTTAATTAAAGCTTGAATTTCGTTGAACTGTGCTACCATTTTTACTGAGGATTATTTATGATTAAAAAAAACAAATAGAGTTTAGTTTTTTAATTAATTTTTGATTTTATGGTAGGTCGTGGGAAGTGAAAAATTGGGTGAAAATCGATCTTAATACTTTATTCGAAATTGTGATACTTGCTCTAAATCTCTAGCGGATTTTAGATAGAGCAGTGATGACTGATGAATCCTTTAACAACTATGATTGTATATTCCGTCTGTCTCATTAAATTTGCAACATTTGTCATTTTCGTCCGTCCCATTTAATTTGCATCGATACCTTTTAACTCTCTCTTAATTTCATGTACACAATTTATTTTCTCTCTTCGTTTATTAGCTCACGCCTCTAATGAATTTTTTGTTTTACAATCCAAATTAACATGTTTTCCTTTTTGATAGTTGGTAATTAGGTCCAATTATATTTATCAACTCTTCTAAAAAGTGAAAAAAATTATCATAATCATATCCAGTGTATCCCGCTCATAGATAAACAACTATGGTCAGGGTTTGAGGAGGGAAGATAGACGGCAACTCATACCCATGTAGGAGAGTACGCGGTCAGAAAGTCCCCCGACTCTATATGTTCTTCAAAGAGAGAGGTACCTGCAATATAATTATTTTGAAAGCCTTTTCGAATTAGTTAAATTACGTAACTTTTTTCTTTATTAAGTTAATTATTTAGGTGTATATATAATTATATATGACATTATTTTGCAAAATATATACATAGAAAGGCTTATTAACAGTCATTATTGTCACGTAAAAAATAAAGGAAAAGTCCTTAATTAATTTCAAATTTATTCATATAATTCATTAGTCCATATTCATCTAGTTTTGTCATCGTGTCTATCTCTTTCTTCTGCTTAATTTACTCCACCCTGCAAATCAACAACGCAAATATTAGCGTCTTAGTTTTTGATTTTTCTATAATAAAAATAACTTAATTATTTTATTAATTTGTACAATAATTATATTACTATAATAAATAAACAAATAATAAATAGATAAAATAACGTGATTATCATTTTATGGAACGTGGAGATTAGAAGAAGAAAACATAGAAACTAACACAACTAAAACTGAAACACAATCACGTGATTTCTGTTAGACTGGTTCAATATATACTTCTTACTCTCTTCAAATCATTTTAGATGTCCAATTTGGGTTTTTATAGTTATTAAAGGTGGTGAGGGGTCCATTTAAAGGTGGTTTTTGGGCATTTTAATTGATTAAATTAATTGTAAAGATAGTAGTTGGATATTGGGAATTGGAAAAATTGGGGTATTTAGGTAAAAAAAAAATAGACAAAAAGGAAATGAAACAATTGATATGATTTTGCCAAATAAGAAAATGGGACATCTAAAATGATTCGGAGGGAATATCTCAAAGTGATCAATCACTTATAACCTTAAAATAATTACAATTAAATAAATAGACTAATTACATGAGTTTATCTTATGATGAGACGGTTTCATAACTCAAGGGCGTTAATCTTTAACAAAACCAAGGCAATTGTATGACATACTCTTTTGTCACTCTAAGTTTGCTCACCAAATAAAGGTACTGTGTATTTTAAGAGGTAAATATGTAGATGCAACTAAAATCATGTTCTTTAATAGAGTTATTATAAGTTTTAAATTAGGATAGACAATAATAAATTTGTAAGTTTAAGCGGAATATTATATGTGACATAAAAAAATTATAGTAAATCATATGAGACAGACAAAAATAATATATGTAACAAATTCGAGGCGGCTGAGGAAGTAAATTTATTTAAATTGCATACTTGGAGCAATCAATATTAGGACCAAGGTTGATTTTGTAGTCAACATTGCACCCACTAGGAAGCTTATTAGCATACTCATAGTTAATGTCCAAGTTCTTAGCAGCCGGTTTAATACACTGACAAACTTCTCGGCGAGCCGGTGTGGTGTCGGCCAAGCCAGCTAGCTTCTTAACCGCACCACAGCATTCAGCCGGGATCGGCCCGCCTTGGGTCAAGTAACCAAGGCATGGCATCAAACTAAATACTATCCGCCCACAATCCATGGCTAGTGAGGGTTGGGGTGCAACTGTCACCATGATCATGACCATTAGAATTAGGCTTGCGGACGTGACTTGGACTTTTGAGCTAGCCATTTTATAATATTATGTGATTTTTTTAGTTATGGATGATGATTTTGTGAATAATTTTTATGAATTTAATTAGATAGTTGGGATATTTATAGAGTTTACATCTAAAAAATTGCATTTACTAAGTTGAAGAGTTCCTTTGAATTGTCCATGCTAAAAGAGAAATGTCACATGTTTTATTTTTTGTGTTGGTTACAAAATAAGAACTACTTTTGGTTAATAAAATAGAGTTTTATTCATTTTTGTTTTTCTAAGAAATTTGAGATATTATTGTACTTGCGCAAATCAATTCTTACACTTTTTATAAATTATAATTTTAATACTCCCTCCGGTTCAGTTTAGATGTCTCATTTGACTTTTCACACATACCGAGGCAACATTTTAACTCTTAATATCTCTAATTATTCTTAATCAAAAATTATAAAAATTGATATTAATAATCCTTGTATTGAGACGAATCAAACAAGATCCCACATGACTATGTTTTAACTTATAGATTAAGAGTAAAATTCAAATTAAGAGTGATGAGTGAATAGTGTCAAAAGTCAAATGTGACATCTAAACTGGACCGGAGGGAGTAATACTTAAATTGTTTATTGATTCCTGATTTTTGTTGTATTATTATATATTTTAGTGTGAATCTCAAGTTTAAAATGAAATTAAGTTTGTATATAACCCACCTTATTCCCCAAATTCAAATATAAGCCTACTTGTACATATATATATAACACACCTTAATCCCCAAACTCAAACTGTTCATAAGTTTCAAGTTTGTATAAAACTTTCTTAATGTTCTGTCATTGCAGAATTTACAATATTTGGAACAGAATGTCACATAACAAAATTTCCCTTTCTTCTAATTAAATTCTCTACAAACGAACAGAAAATGCAATTTTTACATGATTTTAATGGCGTATTGAATTAGTAAGTTGGTATAATATTTCCTGTTGATTAAATGTACCTATATATATGATATTAACAAAAAAAAAAAAAAAAAAAAAAAATTAGAGTATCCTATACTATATAACTACTTGAGTTGCAAATTTAGTCTTCTGAGCCAAACAGAGTGCAAAATCATATGAAAAACATCAAACCTTTTTGCAGGTCTGTTGAGAACAAAATGCTGTCTAACAGCTCTAATTCCTTGAATAAGGTTATTGTAATTCTCCTCAGAAACAGCTCTTAAAATCTGTTTTAGGTTTGGGATATCTTCAACATCAACCTGTATCGAAAATGCTTCCCATCTTAAAACATCACTGAAAGGCAAAACATAGTTCTTAGACAGAATAACAGGCACACATTCTGCATAAATGGCTTCAACTATTCTTGGACTAGCAACTTCATGACCACTAGGGCAAAGGCAGAATTTGGACTGAAGCATCAAAGTGTAGTAATCTAAGTCCTTTGGTAGGTATTCATAGACTTGAAGGTCTGGATCTTTGCCTTTCCAGTGGCTCAGGAGAATGGGCCTAATTGGGCCGTGAAGACCACCAGCAAAGAAGGCTAAGTATGGACGAGGGGTTGTTTGTGGTGGTATGGAGAGGAGTTTTGGAGATATGTTTCCATCATAAAGGTGGATTTCAGGTAAGCTTATATCCTTTTGTGGGTTGAATCCCTCAGAGGAGTTTGCATTGCATAAAACCCTCATGGATTTGTTGTAGAGGTTTGAGTTTCCACTTGAGGCATGAGGTCCCTGCAGCAAAGACACAATTATTTGATCAATTTGTAAACCTTTTGAGTTCATAGTACAAGTACTTAATATGCTATCCTATGTCACTTTTATTTGTTCTCAAATACCCGAATAGACCTTTGAGACTCCGACATAGTTATATGACTATAGGACACTTTATTTCGAACCAAAATCATGAAATATATTCGCAAAATAGCCAGGTTGGATACTTAAAGTCGGACACAATTACCCAAGTCTTAGTAACATAGTATATACTTAAAGTCGGAGTAGATGCTTTCACTTTTCAGTTTCTTGTGAGTTTATATGATCATAGATTATCAGATTTACAATATCAAAACATAATGCTAATGAATGTCAAAGAGAAAGGGAGGTACCCAATCATGACAAGACAGCATAAAGTGATCAGCCCCTTGAGTGAGATTCCAGTAGGGATATTTGGTAGATATAACATTGACATAATCCGAGACAAAATGCTTAAGAGGGGTAAGATTGTAGGACATAGGCTTGTAAAGGTACTTGACCATCCATGTAACACTGAAAGGCATGAAGTAAACATGAGCTTGGTTGGGATCTCTTGTTCTAAATCGCGTTGCTCCATTCTCAATCTCGTGGATAAACCTCCCTTCAATTGTGTAGATGTCCTTACATGGTCCGTCATGTATAATTGGTAGATCACCCTCATCATACACATATACTCTCAATCTTCTTTCCATTTCTAGGTAGCTTCTGAAATGGGTTACACATTATCATATTAGATCACTTTTTGCAGTAGTAGTTTTTAGTTATATACTTGTATGAGTTATGAGTTATGATCAGCAAGTTTCATGATTGAATATGCATATACATAAGGAGCTTAGGTAGTGGAGTTTACTCGGGAACTCTCAGTGTATTCTTTATAGTGTATTCTAAAAATATTACTAATATTTGAAATGCCAACCAGTTCAGTTGTGACTTATAATGATTGTCATAGCTAGCAGTATAGTACTATAAGATCATGGATACATGACAACTTTCATTATTGTATAGCTTTTTTTTAACTTGCGCATATTGATGGTTATTATCGTACATTATATGAACAGAAAAATACACCCTATACTCTTGGTGCGGGAAATTTTGGTAATAAGATGCGTTGCTAAAACGACATACATATGAGACCCTCTCAATTACTTGCTCTCAATTACTTTAGGTTAGTGTTTTGAAGCAAATAATTCATTTTAAATTGTAGATTGCTATTATGAAATCATAAATGAAGAATTTGAAAATGGTAAGGTTTGAAAAATTATTATCAAATGTTTAATTTTACCTACCTTTAAAACAATAATGGAATTGACTAAAAACCAAAATTCAATTTTATTGATTTGTGAAACATTTAATTTGGATCAACTCTAGATTTCTAAATGGCTTCTAAACATATAAGTACAGCATTATAGTTTTTGACACCTATTTTTGCATTGTATGAAAAACAAAATTCCAAAATCATCCTTATTTTTCTCCATCAATCAATTTCAAAATTTGATCCCGTACGTATGAGGTAAAAATGATTTTTTTTTTTTATCATGAATTGCCAATGGCACAATGCTCTTCATGTAAAAATTTTTATATCGTTACTAATAATTGCGAGCCACAAAATTGGCATAGAAATCATATCTTAGGAATGTGATCATAACAAAATTCACCTTTTAAAGAAGCAATTGAGTGTATCTATGGAAAATAATAATCTGTGTCTATTTGAAGTATGGGGTTTCCGTACATAAACCCATGCGTTTAGAAGACTCTTGTACAAGGTCATAAAACAGTTAGGATGCATGATAGCATAGCATTGGTGGCTTCTAAGCAAAGAACTCTTGGTAAAAGTTTTTAGTTAAGCTTTTTCACTCGTTTTGTATACGCATTCAAGAAAAACAAAAGACAAGGCACGCACTCGTGAAAGCTAGCATATCATAAGTTTCTCCAAATATAGGCATAAGTATGGTCCTGAGTAGTGCAAAGTCATTGACATAATGACATGCACTACACAGTGTCATATACCGGACATGTCATGAATCAGACATATCACTACTTTTATAAGTGGAGACGTCACTGGTATGATGTGTTTTCAATTGAAGTGTAGTAGGTTTCCATGTTAAGGAAAAAAAATTTGTGCTTGTGATCATAAATCATAATTGGACTATTGGAAGCAGCTGGTGGCAGATTGGCCCAAGATGGAAGTGTTGGAAATACTTCACATGTGAGACAAGATTTCACATCGACAAAATAGTGAGTTGTTTGACTTACATATATAATTGGTGAGCTACTCTTCCTACTACCATATGGTTTTGGGAAATAATAAAACTCACCAAGTGTATGTGCAAGTCAACGCTCTTGACCCGTGGGTTTGTGGGCCCGAGCCATGGATTTCTCGTGTCCACACGAGTGGGCCGCGGTGCGATTATGTGAAGATTTGTCACGACCTAATATGAAGACCCCAAACACAAGCATCAATTGTTGAGTTTGGCTATAGACTTGATTTAGTTTGAACAAAAGACACATTAGTTACTTTCATACAAACCACCTTATATAATCGATAGTTTCCGGTAAATTTTCTAAGGTATGACTATGGATAATCAATATTAGATTGGTGTACTGATATTTCTATGTAATTGTTAGTTAATGCCTAAAAGGGAGTCGTAAATTATAGAGGCCAAAATTATTACCCGAACAAAAAACTAGAGGGGTATGGTTTGAACATCCAATCTTTTGTTTGAGAGTTATACTCTTAATCATATTTTAAATGTAAAATATAGATAAATACATAAAATCGTTATGTAAAATATTTTTATGAGCGAAGAAGAGTACGCATTCTTGCCTTGGCTTTAAAAAAAAGTTGCCCTTATTTCAACTTGACTAATTATCGCTGACATTGTTTACACTTACAATATAGGGGGAAGTGATCAGCCTATTTTTATGGACAAGCCGAGATCATCTCACTTAGAAGCTGCTTTTCGTTTTAATTTTTTTCATTCCATGGACAAAACTTTAAACATAAGTTCATTATCGAATAGATTTTTTCACTTGTAATTGAACAGTTTTTTTAATACAAAATTTAATTAAAGTGGTCTCATTATTTATTGGAAATATTTTTAAGGTGGAAACAATTATTGGTCATCAAAATTTATTAGGTTTTACTTCAATTATTTCATTCATCAAGTTGAGCATTAACAAAAGTTTTATCTAAAGCGTTGTTAATTGTTATTTGTTAGTTGTTACATTTTGGTAAACTGAATACAAGATTACATATTGTCGATGGTCATGACTATACACATAGATCAATTTTCTAATGTGACGTTACACATGGTTGCACATATGACTTTTCGTTTAAGTTATTGTCTATTTATTATATTTTATTTTAATATAAGTTTTATATTTTCAATTTATTTTTTTTTTCAATACCAATTTTTAATTTATTACTATCTTCTATTTTTAAATATATAGCTAGCTAATTTTCTTCCAAAAAACTCACTTAAAAATAAGAAGTGTAGCTATAAAAAAATAGAGGTAGTATATTTCATTTTTAAAATTATTTTTTAATTTAATAATTTTTTTATTTTATTTTTTCTAAATAAAATATTTTTAAATAATAAATTTTTTGAAGTTCCATTTTTTCGAATTGATAAATTATTAGATTTTTATAAAATTTAAATCAGATTTTTAGATAAGATTTTTAAATCAAATTTTTTATCGATTATTTTACATTTTCCACATTCTAATTTTTTATTTTTATTATAAATCAAATTTTACAATCAATTTAATTATAATTATATTTTGATTATAAAAGTATTGTTTATTTAATCAATATTATTAAATAACCCGAGAATCATTTTTTTTTTCAAAAGTAGACTAGAGAATCTCAACAGACAAAAAAAGAACAGGTGTTCTCTTGAGAGACCGTTTTTTGTAAAGACGACTTTCAAAAGTCCAATCCAAATCTATATTTAGAGTTGTAACAATACATATTTAGAATTAGATTGCACTTTTGAGAGCCGTCTTTACAAAAGACGGTCTCAAATAAGAATTTGTGAAAAAAGAACTGCACCTTAACTAGTTCAATGACAATCAAACCCTTTTTCACAAAAATAAAATCTGTCCACTATTATATTAAATTAATTAACTATTTGTTGTTCTCATGCAAGTAGTGTTAAATAAATAAATAAATCATTGAAAAAAAATAATATAAAGTTAAATTAAAAAATAAATCATTGATTAAAAGATTAATTAATCAATTTAATAATTAATCAATTTAATAAGGACTGAATTTTAAAAGTAATTAATATATTGTATTTAAAGTAAAATAAAACAAATAATTAGTATAATTTACAATAAAATATGAAGTAAAAGTTAAAAATTGAAAATTATCATTAAAATAAAATAAAATATAATAATGAATAATTTGAAAATGATTGCTTTAAAGTTTAGTTTATTTTCAAAATATTTATTTTTTGTGAATCACAACTACCAAAATATCAAAGATTAAATCATTCAGGCAAAATCACAAAATTTCGACCATTTTTGTAGTCGCAATTTTAGGTTAAATAGTTGAAATTTTCTAATCTGGTCTAAACGTTGTAGAGTTTGATACTTTAATGGTTGTAATTCAAAAAAATTGTATTTGTTTTTCAATTAAAATTAATTTAAAGATTAACGCTGTTTGGTTAATGTTTTTGCTTGTCTAACATTTGCAATTAAAATCCTGAAATGTAATATAGATGGTTTTTTTTTTTGGTAGAAAGGAAGTAGATTACTCCGTTCTTTTTTTAAAATGTGGCATGATAGTCTTAAATTAATACTTTTATAATTAATAAATTTGATAATTTTTTTTCTTTTGAGTAAAAAATATCATCAACCAAAAAAGTGTGAGTGAATCATATTGCTTAAAATAGAGGGCCTAGTGGATATCAATTTATCATCATCTATCCATACCATAAAAATTAGCATTAACATGATATCAATAATTCTAATCACCAGTCCACCATGTTTTCATGAGGCATCCTACTCGATCCTAAATTCTAATTAAAAACACTACAATAACTGCCAATTAATGATAGATGCAATTAATTAAAACAAATGCAATGAGCATTGCATTTGCTCCAAATCCTGTTTATTAGAAAGAGGAAGAATCTAAGAAATTTACCGATAAAAAGCGCGGGGCTTGCGGTAGATGAAGGTGGAATCTGAAGCATTCATAGACAGAGAGTCGTTTCTTCTATTCCAACCTTTTGCTTTCCGAATTGCTGCTCTAGCTCTCGCTAATCCTTCCTCTACCCCTCCTTCCTTTCTTTTCCTCTGCAATTCCGTAACAATATTCCAAAAACTCAAATATATTACTACAAATAGACATTAAGAATTAGAAAATTAAAAGAAAGCGTTGTTTTGAAAAGGAACAATGAAAAATGAGTGCCTAAACAACTATGGTGATTGAAAATTGCCAGCTAACAAATTCAATATCTGCGCGCCAAATTTTAAAATTCTAAATTTTCTTAGCATTATTTTCGAATGTCCAAAATTAAATTTGTGTTTAATCTTTTGGAAATTAAAGAGTTATTGTAGCTGTGAAAACTAAATTGCTGTTGTATCACACGAACAATATGAGTGAGAGAATGATCTGTCAAGCCTAATATAATATCCAATAATTTGATCAAAATTAATAGTGGAATCTTTCGTAAACGTATCTCGAAATTGTGGACTTCTGAAACTGATGAACAGAGCATCAAAAACATTGTAATCCAGAAGTTCTTGATGAAGATAGAAATACAGAAATTCAATTCAAGTTTATGACTAAAATAAGCCATCAATTCTCTTTCAGTTGAATGAACAGAGCAGTTGCATTAACACCAGAACAGAGTATCAGCATTCAGCTCTAACTAGTAAATTTGAAGTAGAAACTAGAAATGGAACAGAGTATCAGTATTCAATAAAAATAATACTGAAATTCTGAAACTCATACTAATATTAGAATTAAACTTCAATTGTCCACTGTAAAATCCGATTTGGAATTAGAAAATATTTCCGAACTCGTTAATACAGCATCGATTACACTAATGACTCTAGAAGAAATAAGAGAAAAAGAAAATTCAAATCTAACAATTCAAAAGCAGAATTCAGTCTCTCAAAATGCACAGTAAAATTTTCACTTGCACATTTGATAAAAAACCTAATCACAGAAAACAGAGAGAGAATTAACCGGAAATAAGCTGCGATGCGCGGAAGAGTTCGTAGAAAGAATCACACCGGAAGAATCAGAAACAATCGATAAACTCCGAAGTTGAGCGGCAGAGAAAGAGAACTGACGAAGCTTAGAACTGCTATGATCAAGATCAAAGCTAGTAGTAAAAACTCTCACACGACTACTACAGAAGAATAGCGTAACAATGAAGAAAGTGATAATCAATGTAACAGTAATAGTTGATGATAACGAAATCCAAATTCTCTGCCATTTCTCCATTGTTGTCTACTTTTAATTTCTCTCTCTAAAATTTTGGTTAAGAGAAAAACAAAAGGAAAAGGGCGGGCGTTTAAGAGGAGGACAACGCAGCAGAATGAGTATTTAAAATGATCAAGGAAAGAATTTGAGTATTTTGTACTCCAGGAGAGTAACGGATTAGGGACAAGGAATATGATCTGGTCTTTTCTAAGGACTTTTTGGTTGTTCCAAAGTTTATTTTTGCACTTATTTGTAAATTTCTAACTTTTTTAAAAATCAAATTTAAGTAATTTTAATTTCACTTAATTTTTGAATTATAGATATAAAATTTGGATTTTTTAATTTTATTTTATTAAAATCTAATCAGAGTAAATTAGAAGATAAATTTAATAAATTAATTAAGTTTTTTCATGAATGTAAGGGAGGGGTTAGGTGAGAATTCAACTCATAACTTTACATAGAAAAGACGATAATTGCTTTAACTGAAAATTTGAGATATATAAGACCCAACTTTATTTCTAAAATTACCATGATTATACAATAGTTTTTCTTGTAATTTCTTTTATATTTGTTGCATAAAATCTTTTTTATAGTTTCAGTAGAACAACTACTAATATTTATATTTAGTTTTGACAGTTGTTGGTTGTAGTATGCCTATGTATTAGAAAATTTTCTAAAAAATTTTTCTAAAACAAAAGGTTTTTTGTTTAAATTACATTTAAGTATAGTAAAATAACTCATGATCAGAAAACTATATATACTGCGCTTGCGTATAGAAGGTTAAGTTGGTTGTAGACATTTGATGATTCGACTTCTAAACCCCACTTAAGTTACCTAATATTAACCTATGATATAAATTGATTTAATGAGATGTAAAAATTTTAAAAATTAACAAAGCTATTCTTTTATTTGAGTGTAGGAAATATCTCTAAGTGTGTTAAAGCCAGATATTAGACTTTAAAAAATAGATTACGTAATTGAGTAACTAAGCATTACGATACTAAGCCCAAAGACCTATATAATATATACAACAGTCCAAAACAAAGCAACTTGATGCGTAGGCTTCAGTAGCAGCCAGCAGGCAAGTTTAAGTTATCGCCTCAAAATGTAACTTTTGCTTTTTTTTTTCAAATCGCTCTTTTGGGCCCTTCCAGACCCTCGAGCTATAACCACATAAATAAACCTTACTTGCTTACCAATATATAAATAACCACATTATAATGTTGTCCATATAATAACAACAATTTATAGGGGCACAAATCCTAAAGACTAATATGGATGCAAGAAGTCTATGTTAAGTACATTAATAAATGGTATTCTACTTTTATATGCTTTGCTTTTGCTTCAAACAAGGGTCATCATAAGTTCATCTCCATTATGAATCATATAAGATTATTATACAATCATCACTATCTACAATATACACACCAAATACATATATTCCATCATTGTATTAGGAGCTTAATGCATGAAAAAAGAGAAGCTTCTTTTATCACAAACTCACGCAAGCATGTTAACTTTATTTTCTTACACCAAGTTTAATGGACCAAATAATCATTCTCATTTTTCTAGTGTTGTATGGGGAGGAGCAATGGGCCGGGTCGGGGCGGGGCGGGGCAGGTCAAATGTTAAATGGGCCGGGCGGGTCAAGCCCGTTTAAATACGACCCACTTTGACCCTTTTTTAAAAAGTTCATAAAATAGTTTTTTTTATTTTACTTTATGAGTCATAAGTTATCCGGCCCGCCCGGCCCATTTTCGATGAAGCCCGACCCGGCCCTTATCCGGCCCATTGCACAGGTCTACTTATGACCCGTTAGGTCAATTCAACTATAAATATAACAATCACATATAAAAACATAAAAAAGGTGGTAAAATATTTTTTACAACCAATTAATATGATTATCCAACCCGGCCCGGCCCGACCCTTTACACAAAGGCCCGTTATGACCTGCCCCTTTATTGACCCGACCCGCTAATGACCCATTAAAATGTGACCCGACCCTTGACCCATTGGATCGACCCGCCCCGTTGAACACCTCTAGTTGTTACACGCGCGAATTGGGCCGACCCAAATTAACGGTCTCATTTTGAGGCCGTCTCGTCCAAGACCAGTTGTTACTTATAACCTTAAAACGATCACTTACAATCCTAAATTAATCAATCAAAAAAATTGACTAATTATATGAATCTGTCTCATAATAAAATGGTCTCATACAAAACATGTTATAAAAGAAAGGTTGCAGCCAATTAGACCATCTATGTACTTCTAGGCTCAACTAGCTTTATTGAACTTAAAATCGCTAGACATAGTTTATATATAGGCACATTGATCACATCTAGGTCTAGGGCTGTTATATTTTCTGTTAATAGAAATAGATAAATGTATGGATAAGCATACAATTTGTCAGTTTTTCTGTATTAATTATCCTGTAATTAACAATTTTCCAACATAAAGAAAGCCATTAACATAATAAAATTGTACATGGAGACCATAATATAGACTTCTAGAACTACTATATCAACTAGAAGAATAAATTTCATTGCTTCTGAATTCTGATATTGCATGATTATCTTTTCCTTTTTGTGTGCAGAGAATTAAGTCTTGAAGTAAGTACTATTTTCTAGTTCCGAAATACTCGCTACATTTCATTTTTGTGCACTATTCATCGTTCAAGCTTATTTTACATATTGCGACTAATGTGTAAGTAAAAATATAGTCAAGTGGGATCTTGTTTGAATCGTCTAATCGCATCCTTTCATAATATTAAATTTTTATATTTTTTAGATAAATGTAGTTTAAGATATTAATGATCAAAATTGTGCATTAGATTGCGTAAAAAAGTGAAATGTAGCAAGTAATATGGAACGGAGGAAGTGTGCTTATGAACTTTCTATTAACATAGAGAAAAATTATAATGGTAACCGATATCCTAAAGAAAAATTTTGTGACTAGTATTAAAATAGAGAAAAATTATGGATAAAAACTAGAGAAAGTGTGCTTATGAACTTTCTATCAAAGAAAATGTCAGACGGTATAGTTTGTAGCATAGAGAAACTAAGAAGTGTCTATCTATGTGCGGGAATACTGGGTATGATGATGATGATAAGACGGTAAACGAAAGAAACCAAGAAGAAAAGTACGACAATTTTAAGTGAGAGTGATAGTAACTACTCCCTCCGTCCCATATAGTTTGTAGCATAGAGAAAATTAGTGTTTTTTAAGAAAAATGTAGATAATGGTAATAAATGAAAAGATAGAATCAATTGTGTGGTTGAAATTAAAAAAAGAGTTAAAGTGTATGAATGAGATTAAAAGTAAATGGTGGGTCATAGTCCTAAAATAGAAATGATGCAAATTAAGTGGGACGGACCAAAATAAAAAATGTTGCAAATTAAATAGGAAGGAGGGAGTATACATTTAATGGCCTTTAATTACATCCCTATGCTATTATGCCGTAGTAAGAGTATCATTACAATCTTTAAATTTCTAATTACCATAAAATAGAATTGAAGTATATTTTGATCCTACACTTAAGTGGGTTTAATTTCACCTAGGCCTTAGGGTGGTCAGACAAATGTACATAGTCCCTTATAAACAAATACTTCATTTATGTAAACAGGGATAATTTTTTAGAACAAAAAATTGTTTTATATCATATTTCCTTTGTCCATAATACTTGTTATATGATAAGGGACATTTTTCCACATAATATATCACACTTAGTAATAAGTATTATGGAACGGAGGAAGTACGTGATTTTGAAGATTAAATCTTTTCCACTTTCGAAATACCAAGCTTGTTCAAGACTTTTTTTATGTACTGTTAGGGAATATAAGTATTTCATTTCTAATTATGAATTTCAATTATGAAATTATAAATAAAGAATTTGAGTATGACAAAGTTTTGGGTAGTCATTTACAAATTCTCAACTTTTACTACTTTAAAAACAATAGAGAAATTTGATCCAAATTCAAATTCAAAAATTTTTTATTTGCCAAACAATAAATTTGAGCCAATGTTAAATTTCCAAATGAAATCTTCGTTCGTAAACATGGCATAAGTGAAATCATTGATATTTTACGTTGAATCAGTTTAAAAAACTCAAAAACTTAAACAACTCAATCTATCTTCATGTAGATTCTACATAACTAAAGTTGATAGATTGGGTCTTGTAAACAAGATAGTTAAGCGCACACAAATCTAATATGATTTCATTCTAAAACCAATTGGTATTAGAAGGAATAACTTTTTTAAAAAAATTCAACATAACTTTTTTTTTTTTTTGATTCGCACATACAATTAGCTTAATCTTTTCTATTATTTTGATGGAAGTCAAGAAACCATGATATGTAATTCCCCTAGCTAGTAGATCCTCCTTTGTTCATAAGTTTAACACAAATTCTTAAAATGAAACTTGAGATAATCTCTTTTGGGCTAATCCATAGTATATTAAAGTGATCATTTACAATTTTAAAAGTAAAAAATTACAAAAATTGACTAATTGTATAATTTGTCACTGGATTCTGGAATGAATCTTTTCAGGGACTTAGAGGTCAAAAGTGATACTAATAACACAAATTCTTACTTGAGACCGTTTTTACAAGAGACGCGTTTTAGATGGGGCGGCCCATTATTACTTAGAAAAAAACTTTTAAAAAAATGTGCGTTCTGTAATCATATTTGGAGTTGGTGTTATAACTTATTGAAGTTAGTATTATAACTTGTTAGAGTTGGTAATATAACCTATTAAAGTTGGTATCTCCAAATAGGTATATTACCAACTTTAATTGCTTATAACATCAACTCCAGATACCAAATTTAATAGGTTATAATACCAATTAATAGGCTATAATACCAATTAAAATAGGTTATACCACCAGCTCGAAATATGCTCAACTGCACGCGTTAGTTTTAGATTTTTTTTTTCTTTTTTTAATTATTGAGATTGTGGACTGGGCTCTTTCAAAGGCGTCTATACTATAGACGGTCTCTCAAGAGGTTGCGTGTACTAATAAAAGGATTTTGTTCAGTTTGTTATAGGCTCCTAAAGCCCATACTTCTAATTACCACATTCAACATAAAAGTTAAATCCAGTACAATCCATAACCTCATGACTAAGCCCAAACACAAAGTCCACAAAAATAATTATCAACAACCCGTCTTATATGAGACCGTCTTATCATGAGATGAGTCCATATAAGTAAGCTCATTTCTCTAAGTGGTCACTTTGAAATTATAAGTGATCACTTTAATTTATAGTAATTGATAACTTTAAAACTACAAAAAGTTATCACTTTAAAAATAAAGCATATTGGACCAACCCAATTAAAATGATTTCACCATGAAACCGTCTCATATGAGAATTTTTGAGTAATCAAATGCAAATTCTAGTGAGTGACGAATTCTGATTAAGTCGGCCCATAAAGAAAAATGTAGAACAAGACTATACATTAAACTTTAATGGACTGGACCTGAAAGACGTCTCTTAGAAGTCCGATTGATAAGGTGAGACAGTCTCATGTAAGAAGCGCTGAATAACAAAACAAAACCCCAAAACAATTTTTTAAATGAGACTGTCTTACATTCCAGTGTAGTCTTAAAACAATTATTAATTAAAATTAATTTTTTCTAATTACTTTTTTTTAAGGTGAACTAAACATGAGGTAAAATAGAATCTTAGTTAATCATTCTAAATTCCTCCAATTCTTAAATTTTTTTAAAAAAATTTGACATTAACCCTTTCCACCCGTTTCTCCTCATTTTCAATCCAAATTCTTTTTTTTTTCCTACTCCCTCCGCTTCTTTTTATTTGTCCACTTTATTTTTTGCACGCATTTTAGCAAAATTTATGCCTTAATATCGCTAAATACGCATCATAAAAAATTATGATATTACATATTAAAAAACTTTACATCAAGACAAATCTAACAAGATCTCACATAAATATATTTTATTATCAATATATACTTCAAAAATCTAATTCAAATTTCTCTCTAAAAATGGACAAACTTAAAGTGAACAAACAAAAAGGAACGACCGAATTACTAAACATGTAAAACATGTCTAATTTCTCTATCATTTGCCATCCATCCCTCTACTTGAAAGAGGCAAAACAAAGCCATTTTAACTACCCAAAATTTCCTTTCTCAACTAGACTTTCCCTCCACCTCTTGAGTCTTTATTCTTCAACCTCTTCATCCAATTTTCTTTCTCAATCTTTCTCTCTTCCCCACAAAGGCAACTTGAAAACCCCACAAATTTCCAATTCAAGCAACCCATCTAACAAATTAAAAATTAATTTTTAGTACAAATTTTCACCATATTCTTCTCTGTATCTTGTGAAAAACCCCAGATCTCACACCTTGCAGCTGCCTTTTCTGTACATTACAGCAACCTCTTTAGTCTTAACTCATAAATTTTGTCAAAGATCTTACCTTTTACTAGAATTACATCATTTCTTGTGTTCTTTAGAAGAAGATTATTTCTGTTTTTGGGTTCCATTCAATTTTTGTGATGAATTGGAAATATAATGCTGGGTTGGTCCTCATAGGAACTGTTGTTGTCATCTGGGTTTCCTCTGCTGAAGTTACCCAGGTCTGTTTTCTTGTTTTTGAATTGAAATCCACTTTCTTTTATTTTTCTTTACAGTTTGCTAACTATTTATTAATTGGGTTTATGGTAAATTAGGATTTGATTGAATTGTCTATATGGGTTTGCTTCCAATTGTTGCAAATTGAAGATTTTTGTCTTAAATTTCTGATTTATTGTTATGGGTTTTTGCAATTAGGTTTAAATTGATAGTCAGAGTTGATATTTCAGCAAATTTAATTGTTGTTCTTTGCAAATTGTTGTTTTTGAGAAGAGGGATTTTTGCATTAGGTTAGAGAAAATCATGCTATAATTATGTTGGAAAATAAACCACATTTGATCAAACATCTAAGAATGAAAACAAGCTATTCTTCCTAATACCAATTAGTTTTAAGATGGAACCTCAGTCAACTCTCTTCTTATGCCGATCGGCTTGTGTATAAGCCCAGTAGCTAATTTATCTAATTATTTATTTGGATAGAGGGATTCTTTTAAACTGATACCTGCTCAACATAATTTCATCAACAAAGCTAGTTGGCATCCCTATCAAAATCAATTTGTAGAGTAACATGCTTCTTCTCAATAACAAATTTACTGAAGTTTAATGATACTGTTAGGATGAATTTTCAATGCATAAGGGTTTTGACTTTTTGAGCTGGGATCTATGGGTTGACCAAAATCTTTTGAGGGCAATGGGCATCGTTTTGGTTGTAGCCTATTTGTTTCTGTGCTTACTACTTTGTGTAGTACCTGTTTGGGTGGACGCAGTGTAACATGATTCGCTAGCTAATTCGTTTTTTAAATTAGCGGTTGACTCAAATTTGTCCAAGAATAGTGCAAACCCGACCATAACTCGCTTTTTCGATTCGTTATTCGCGAGGAGATTAGTGAATCATGTGACACTGGGTGGACGCTTTGGGAACGCTTACAAGGTGTATGTGATATACTATCTTCCATTCATCTAGAGTGTAGACAATATAGATACGATGTTGGTAATAATATCAATTCTCATTAGGGTGATAAGAGTGTACTATTTGAGGATATCTTGTAGAAGCTGTCATGTTTCTCAAAATAGTAATGTATAGGGGACTTCCATGATACACTTCAAATGAATTAGTTGAAGAGTGTGGTTAGTGGTAATCTAAGTATTGGAAAGGGTCTATAGTGAAATGTATGCCATATTTATTAATGAGAGGTTTGAACTTGAAACAATATGTGAATTGTTTCCAAACAGAGGGAGTACAAGTTGTGTGGGTTTGTGTGTGAAAAGAGGTATCTAGCTGTAGAAGTAACAAAATGCAGCGATTGCTTTATGTTTCACTTGCGAAATCACTAAGTTTATGTCGGGCCGGCCATTTTATGGTTGCATGATTAGTTTCTAGGTATCGTAGTAGGCAAAAGTTTCACTAGTAATGCGTTTAAAACGACTTTTTTAGAAAGGAAGGAATGTGAACAAGAGTGAAGAGAGAATTGGGTTGCGGACAAAAGGAAGGAAAAACTTTATGTGAAAGGAAAATTTTGGAATAGAAGCATGTTGCAACCACGTAGTTAATGGTTATGGTGATGGGGTTGTTCACTTGTCCTACTGTCAAATATGTTTTCTACTAAGGTTATTAATAGGGGTGTGCATGATTATTCGATCCAATTTATTCGATAATCTATTTTAATAAGAAGATAATTTAGTTTTTAAACCGGATAATTTAGATCGAATATTTGATTTTTAAAACACAATTTGGATTCAGACTAGGATTTTAGTGAAACAATTATTAATTTTTGAATTTGTTTTTAATTTTTTATAAAAAATTCTTTTACGCTCTTGAACATATTAATATTTATAATTCTCAAATGCAACTAAGTTGCATAACTTATCATTTGTTAATAATAATTTGTTTTTCAAAGAATAGAAAATAATTTCGGTTAAAGAAAGAAAGAAAAGTAGGCTTGAATGTTTGTGTGCACAAAACCGCAAAATGGAAAGCGAATAAAAAAACTGGATATCCGATATTTGATTTACCCGATTTGGGGTAAATCGAAAATCCGAATAACGGATATTTGATTCAACCGGATTGGAAAGGGATCAAGGTTTTTACTATCCGAAAACCGGATTTCTGGATTTTCGGTTTTGGACAGATCCGATATTCAATTTTGAATACCCCATTTATTAGGATCTAGATTCCTCTTTGTGTGGGCTTGGGCATATAGGATTAAATTGTAGAATTGTACTCCTTCTGTCCTATATTATTTTTGACTTTTTGAAAATGATAAAAATTAAGATAATATACCATTTATGTAAATATTTCTTTTCGTACGTGTTATTAATTGCTATATTAGATGTTTTTATATTATACAATTAAAAACATAACTTTTTTTGGGATTTCTACAAAAAGAAAATATAATATATTAAATGGGATGGAGGGAGTAGGATTCTTCAAAATAACTAAAATTGATGAGCGTATGATTTGTATATGTTAAATATATTTTAAATATTGAGATTAAGAACTCTAAAAAAATTAAATTACTAAAAGTCATACAAATATTCAATTAAAAATCATTTGGATATTTAAGGACCATGATCTGAATTGCAATCCTTTGAATGGAATAAAAACTCCCCCATTATTTATCTAATGCCCATTGTGTAATTTGTTTGAGAGTTACCTCGACATTAAATTTTATTATATAACGACACATGAATTTTCATTGTCAAAACGCCGCATTGAGTGTTATTTGTCCCCTCATTTATTTTTCATACACACCCTTGTCCTACCATGCACTATTGATTGGTTTTGGGGGGGGGGGGGGTGTGGAGACTGGAGAAGGTAGAAAGAAGA
Organism: Amaranthus palmeri; assembly: GCA_019776075.1. Lineage (NCBI taxonomy): Eukaryota > Viridiplantae > Streptophyta > Magnoliopsida > Caryophyllales > Amaranthaceae > Amaranthus > Amaranthus palmeri. Next base: position 30,756 of record JAAKBH010000303.1, read on the forward strand.
ATCTTACCTAAAACGCAAATTTTGGGATAGAAGCAGAGTGCAAACATGAGATTTTGATTGCAGTAACGGTCATGGTGATAGGCTAACCGGGTGGTGTGGTTTTCCACTTGTACTACCCCCAAATATAGACTAGGCCATCAGAAAATTCTTAACCGGACTTACACCTTTACGAATCAGTACTAGATTTACTTTACAACTCGGCTGGTATGATTTAGTGTAGGCTTTTGTATTATAAACTAAAGGATATCGAGATAATGGGGAAGGAAAAGAGTATATTTTCCCTTGTTCTGGTAACAATTGGCGTAAGCTAACATTTGGAAGGGAGAGGAAAAAGTTCCCTCTTCTTTACTATAAACAATATCTTGAAGATTTAGAACGAAATGAAAGTCAAGATTCACGTTTGCATATATGAGGTCCTTGGCTCTCTGAATACGTCTTTTCAAATGCCTGTCAAAGTGATCAATGCATAACAGCATAAGTTTGTCCACACTTGTCTTACATCTATCTGTGATACAGGGAATATACAATGCATATAAACAACCATTTGCTGTGACATATCTTGGAGCATCTTTAATGGTCGTTTACCTTCCCATATCCTTTTTGAAAGATTGTTTTTATCGTAAAATGAAAAGTTGTTCATCAAGGAGCGGGATGCTGGCTGAAACTGTAAAAGATTCTGTGGACATACTAGATTCCCCTCTGAAATATGTTGAGCAGAAAATCTGTTCAATGGACCTCGAGGGTAATCTTACAAAAAAGGGCAGTGATTTGAACCTTACTCTGCAAGAAGAAAAGCCGTTCCTTGATGAGGGTTTAAGGAAACAGGACAGGGAGCCCACAAAATGGGACATTGTTCGATATGGTTTATACCTTGCTCCTCTTTGGTTCGCAGTTGAGGTAACAAATACTTTCTGCCGCTTGAACCTTCTGTTGGGTGATTTTTTTGTGTGCGCCTCTGTCAACTAGTTGCAGTCTGTCATATTTCAAGCCCGTTATTTTGGTTTCTTGTGAAGTCAATCGTTTTGCTCGTGCATTTTTCCTTCATCATGAAGTTTGTTTCCATGGCTCTTCCCTTGAATTTTGTTTGTATCATTGTGGAAGACAATCATGTTGCTGATACATCTAATCTGTTCCCCGGATCAGTTTTGTACAAAGATTTTATGACACAAAAATTTCATTTCTTGTAGTATCTCTCAAATGCCGCCCTTGCTCGTACTAGTGTTGCAAGTACGACAGTCTTATCCTCTACTTCTGGACTTTTTACACTTTTCATTGGAGTACTCCTTGGAGAGGATTCACTGAACATGGCAAAGGTTGTTGCGGTCTTTGTTAGCATGGCCGGTGTTGTTATGACAACTCTCGGAAAAACTTGGGCCGCTGATGAGTCACAACTTAATAGTTCAAGGTAACTTTTCTGAAGTTGCTCGATTTCTGTTTACCTAATTGCTAGGCATTTTATTGCATGAATTGATTTGTGGATGCTATAGTGTTGGGATGGTTTATCCCATATCGACAAATTAAAGATGGTGTGCACACTTTATAAGTTATTGGAGCGCTTCTTCCCATCGCCATATGGTTTTGGGATGATAAAATCTTTTTGGCTTATGAAGTGTGTGCACCTCGTGTTTTTTCGTTTATATATTGGCATCATAATAAGTCCAACTAACTTACCATATACATTACAAGAACATCTATTTTCTTTTGTCCATAACAATGAGCATATGCCAAAGGTTTGCATGCACATTGTCATTTATGATTGAATTATTTGAATCCAATATTACAAGATGAAGTAAATTTCGTGAGTATTAATAATACCAACAGTGTTATCCGTTAAAACATTAACAATGTTTCGATGATTTTACCCTCTATGGACATTTTTATATCTTTAGTTGCTAGAAGCCTCTTCTTAGTTCATCATGAACATAAATCAAACCTTGCCATTGGTGATGTCACTCGCTAGTCATTGGATTGAGGAAATCAATTGGGGAAAATATATTTGAACGAATAGGATGAAGCATATGTAAAATACTCTTGTCCTCCTTAGTTTGCTACCATGGTATTGCCCCTCTTCCAAAGGGGTACTAGTTACTCTCGTCTAGAGATTAATATGAAGTTTTGAGTTATTTATTGATTTACTACCAAAATGAGGGTAATTGATGCCTTCATCTTGTTATAATAATCGCTACCGCTTTTCTATTTTGACCCTTTATATAGTGGACTTATAGTAAAATGACTCATTAGACCATCTCGTTTGGCATTCTGAGGCCTACACGGATTTTCTACTACATGTTTCCTCTAGTGTACTTTTCCTGTTTTTGTGATTTGGGTTAATGTATGACAGTTGAAACTGTTTCTTCCAGCGATGGAGAACGTTCACTTGTGGGGGATCTTTTTGGACTTCTCTCAGCTATGTCATATGGGCTATTCACTGGTAAGACGCTAGATTTTGAACGCAGCTTTTATCATTGTCAGCCGAATCTTGATGCGTCTCACGTCGAATGCTTACTTTCCCATTTGTAATATATTCAGTGCTGTTGAAGAAGTACGCTGGTGAGGAAGGAGGAAAGGTGGACGTTCAGAAACTTTTCGGATACATAGGACTCTTCACTCTTGTAGCCCTTTGGTGGCTTGGTAAGAGAGCTTCCTATCTTTTTATATGATACAATTTCCGTTGTATATTCCGGACAAATAGGGAAAAGTTTTCGTGATGATAAACTAATAATGCTAGTGCAATGCCTTCTCAATTACCGTTTGCTAAGTTTGTATATTCTGTACCCGAACTCGATACTGGATCCGTAGATCTGGATATGTATCCAGGAATATTGGACCCATGGATCCGGATCCTTTTTAAAAAGGGATATGGATCCAGATCCAAATCCCTACGAGCCTATGGTTTATACTCACTGGTTCAGTTGAGTGACAATATTCCGTTATTTGTCTTCCAGTGTGGCCATTAACAATTTTAGGAATTGAACCGAAGTTCACAATTCCGCACTCTGCTAAAACAGATGAAGTAGTTCTTGCCAATGGACTTATTGGAAGTGTTCTCTCTGACTACTTCTGGTATCCACTCGACCAATTCCGAAATTCTTTCAAATAAGAGTTCAAGTCTTGATTTTTCTCTTAACCAAGTGTGCAATTGTTTTTATCAGGGCATTATCTGTTGTATGGACGACTCCATTGGTTGCAACTTTGGGAATGTCTCTCACAATTCCACTTGCAATGTTGGCTGACATGGTTATACATGGTCGGCATTACTCCGCTGTATATGTTCTTGGCTCAGTCCAGGTAAATTTAAAAATCAAATGTCAATTTTGTTTGGCGTTCTAGGAATTCCGAGTGCATTTACAGTGAAATCATCATGATCAAATACGCTTGTGCCTTTGAAGAAGAAATGTTTGGTCTCTAGTTTGTGTATAACCCACATATAGATCCGTCAAATCAGTTGGCCCAGTCGGTTTTGGACTGAGGGTCAATTGGGTTTCCGAGTCGGGTCAAAATTTGACTGGTCTATCCACATCTGGGTTACATCTACACTTCTAGTTCCCTATTGAGCTCGACATATTGTGCTTGTGTTGTTTTTTTCTGTATTACATGGTAGGTTGAAGGGGGAGTTGAGCTAGGCGAGAATCAAACTTAGAAGTCAGGACTGTTTTTTGAAAAGTGTTACCTACTCTTCAACTGAGACAAGACCCGATTCTCTTGTGTTGTGCGACTTATTCCTTTTTTCTTGATGATAACAAATGAGAAAACTATTGAATCGTACCTTACCTTGGTCTGGTAAATCTTTAGAATGACATTTCCACTGCCCTTTTCTGTTTAAGGTTCTAAGTTAGAGGATATGAAATTGAATTGAAGTTGGCTCGGAAGGCCCATTGGAATGTTCAAGTCGACGTATGAAAAATGGAGATCTCAATCATTAATTCCCTTCACCAATTCTTACCAACTAAAAAGTCACATTTTCCATCTCGAGATTCACTATCAGACTTCTTTGTACGACTTTGTGTAAACTGTATCACTACTTTACCTTGTACCAAGGCAAGGGGTGTTTATAACTGGGTACCTGGCATTCCGAGTACCCGAAAAGTCGGGTACCCAGTTAGTTGGGTATCTACTTTAACGCCGTGACCCGATTTACCAGGGTACCTATTTGAAACATCAAGTTTGTATACACTATACATACGCTTCGTAGCTTTAAGTTTAATAACCATACATGCTCTTGAAAACGTGCAATTTTGCAGGTCTTTGGTGGTTTCGTAATTGCTAATCTTTCTGATTGGTTCTCGAAGAAGTTGGGATTATAAATCTGCTGGAAATACGCGCATTCTTATATTCTTTCTCTCGTCATCAGCTTTATTCGTTGGGCGAGAATCATCATAAAAAGGAGTACCCTAAGGGAGAATCATCATAAAAACAACAAAAGAATTGTACTTAGTTTTCATGAAATGTGAAAATTTGATAATCAATACTGGTTAATCAAAAAAGGAAAAAATGTCTAGTTTCTGTATGGTTCTTGCACCGTTTTTGTATATACATTGCCTATGTTTATTCTGGAAATAGAAATTCAAGTCAATTTTGTCGTCATCATCATCAAACCCAATATCCCGCTCGAGAGCAGAGTCTGGGCGAAGGAAGTTAACGAACAATCCATACCCGTACTCCCTTCACGACTATAGGAAAAATTTAAGTCAATTTTGTGTTGAAAGTTATTGGAGTGTTTTTTTAATTGGATAACAACCCTACGTCTAATGTCAATGAATCGTGATCCTGATTTTAGAATTGTGCGATTCTACAATTCAAATTACTTCAATCGAGTTGAATCAGTGTTATGATCTTTCTATTGCTCGGATTGGTTAGATTCAGTATGATCGCGATCCTACCAATCCGAACGATCCTGATGTTTGCGACGTATGCAAATTTAACATAACTATTAATTCTTACTCAGTTATCAGAATGAAAGCAAAGTGGTGTTGGAGAGCTAAAATTATACTCCCTCCTATGCAGAGAGAATGTCCCATTTGACTTTTCACGGATTTTAAGAAAAGTCAAATGGGACTTTTGGGGTAGGAGGGAGAGTGTTATTAGTGGTTTTTAATTGTAGAGATTAAAAATTAATTATTCAACATTCAACCAAAAAATGAACCCAGAAAATTAAATATTCAACATTAATTATTTCCAGAAATTAAATATTCAACCAAATAATCAAAAAACAAACATTAATTAAACCAAACATTCATTAGATTACACCATTTTTCCAGAAATCTGATGAATGTTTGGTTTAAACCAAACATTCAACATCAAACATTCAGAAAAATAATCAAACAAAAAAACGAACAAACATTCAACATCAAACAAAAATCAAACCAAAAATCAAACAAAAAAAAACGAACAAACCCAAAAAAATAATCTACAAAAATCATCTTTAATTACACCATTTTTACACAAATCAGAAAAATCAAACCCAAAAAAAATGAACAAACATTATTTTCCAGATCTTCAAAATGAACCCACAACGAACAAACCCAGATCTTCAAAAATTAGGGTACGATTTTCCTTTTTTTTGAACCCAGATCTTCAAAAATTTGACAGAGTAGTAGGACTAGAAGTAGAACAAACCCAGATCTTCAAAAATGGTTTAAAGGTAGAAAATGAACAGTAGGGGTGGATGAAGGAAGGAGAAAATGAACAGTAGGGGTGGATGAAGGAAGGAGAAAATGGTTTAAAGGTAGAAGGAACAATGAACAGTAGGGGTGGATGAAGGAAGGATTGAAGAAGATGAACAGTCGACAAGGAGGGAGGAAGGAGATGAAAATGTCAGTTAGGGTTAGAGGGAGGTAGGGTTTTAATGGGGTGGATAGATTTTAATAGGAATTGGGTTAAGTTTTAGGTAGATTAATTAGTTAGATTAATTTTATGGGGTATAAATTAGTAAGGTTAATTTAGGTTAAAATTGTAAATAGGGTGAAGTTATAAGGGTATAAGGGTAAAAATTTCATGCCAAAAAAGGAAATGGGACAATCTTGGTGACTTGACCCAAAATGGAAATGGGACAATCTTGGTGAATAGGAGGGAGTAAAATTTTGATATGCCGCTTGAATCACTACAAAATCATCTATATACCGAGTGATATGGGCTTTTGAAATTGATATTGTGTTTAACTGTTTATGTAATTGTATAATTCAAATCAATTTTTCACTTCAAATTATAAATTTGATCAAAATCATATTAAAACAAGCTCATAATGCTTACGAAAAAAAAAAAAAAAAACTTGTAAGTGTTGAAATGTAATTTAGTGGAGTAAGAGTAAGGGGTATATGTAGATTGATTAGTGGTACACAATAAATATTGTACGCTAAGTCTATTTTCGACTTTCTCCTGTAGCGAAAAATATTTGTCCATTCAAATATCTTAAGATTATCTCTCCTATTTCGAATTGAAAATATAAAAATAATTAAAAAAAATTGTCTAGAATAATCTCACCTATTGTCCATCTGCTGTGAATAATCTTTGCTATTGATTACTTTAAATAATCTAACATTTGTATATTATTTGCTGACAGCACCTCTTTCCACCTTTTAACCGGCTATTATAAGTATGTACCACCAAAGAAGAGCAAGGTAAGACCAACAAAAAAGCATGAAGGGAAGAAGAAGTGAGTGTAACAGCTGGTAGGTACATACAGTAGTCGATTCAAATATGAAAAAGGTGTTCTCAGCAAAATATATAAAAATATTGGATTATTTATAATATATAGTCAATAATAGAGATTATTTACCGCAGATGAGCAAAAAAATAAAATTATTTTGAATAATTTTTTTTATGCTATTAATTTTTTCTCTATTAATTTTTTTTTCTATTTCCTCTCCTAGTATGAATACACCAAATCGAGACTAATTCCAAAATAGTAACTGAACATCGGGCCAAAAGAATCAAGTAGTAGTGCTCTTGCTCAGAAGCGGCTTGACTTCTTCGAGCTTTTCTCTAATGGCGTCGATGGGCAGATCCAAGAGCGTTCTATTTCTCTCTCTTCACCTTTGTTTATCCCTAATTCTACCTTCCTCATCGGCTTTCTCATCTGGGTTCGTTTTTTTTTTTTTTTTTTTTACTTTGCTTTCAATTATTTGATTGTTCATTTTGAGCGCAATAAGATAAATTTAAGATCTACTCCTAGGTTATATAATTTCTAATAATCTGTTGATTACTATGGTTTTTTCAGACCGAATGATGGGTTCACTATTAATGGTCGGGTAAAAATCCCAAGTATGAATCTAGTCCTTTTCCTTTCCTTTTTATATATTTTTTAATTATTTTATATGTAGTATCAGTTGTGAATTTTGATTCCCTTCAGCTCTGAATTATTGTTGGTTTTATTGGATTATTTTTTGTATGAAAAGATTGAGTATTTTGTGGGTCTGGGCCTGATTAGGTATTGATCATAGAACATGGAATTACAACTATAATTTTAGGTTGATTCATTTGTATTTATTTAGGTTATTTTAATGATAATTTGGATTGTTAGAAGCTAATGAATATTTGTAAGATAATAATGTGCTCATTTTGTGTAATGATTTACAACATTTCATTACCCAATGCTACTAAGTGGGTTTTGGCTAGAGGGTTTGAGAGGGTTGGATATATGCAAGTACAGCCGTTTTAATGATAACAAAAAGGTTGTTGATTAGTCATTTCAATATAGTCCATTATAATCCAATATAATCCATCATATTCCGAAACTAAAGTACCATAAATATTTTGCCTCATCGAGATTAGAAACTATACTTGGTCTACTGGTCAATTCATTATAATTTAAATGCCTTAATTCCTTTTTTGTGAGGTGGATTTTGACTCATTTTTAGAAGAATACACTTTCGCTTTCTTTTTTACTGTAATGTTTCTATTTATAGTAGTTTTGTGGGTAAATGGTGCACATAGATAAGTATAAATCAGTGGCTTTAAGGGCATTGGGGTATTGCTATGGCTTATTGAAAGTTTGAAGTGATGATAAGTTGATAATCGAATGACTTTAGTTTATGACTTATGAAGGTATATTTGAAAGAGTGAGCTTGCAAAGGCCAAGTTTTCTTATGGTAGGCATCACATGGTAATTGGTAGCTATGTCTTTGTAATTTTGGTTTGCATGAGGAGAAAGGCCATAAAGTAGAACAAATGAGGGAAAAAGTAAAGGACAAACATGGATCTAAGAAGAAACAGAAGAACAGAAAACTAAGACTAGCTATAGAAGTCAGAGAATATCCATTGTAATGCCACTCCACTTGAATCATCCAATGAAATGTGTGACGATATTTAAGAAGGGTGGAGAAATACTAGCTTTTGATTCAACTGGACTTTGAAAGTGAGTATTAATAGTGGGTGATTGGAAAGATATAGTTCGTGCACTACTAGGGTCTTTTAAAGGACTACAATTTCATATATATGAATTTAGTTAGTTTGGCGCCCTAAGAAGTAAGAAGGGTTCCACCATTAGCACTTAGCACTTTTAACTTTTGAGTAATAGGTATACAATCGCTATAGACGTGTGTAATTCGGCTTTGATGAGTATAATTATCTGTTTATGGGAATTTGTTGTCTGTTAGGATCGGCTAAAATGTTTTGGTTGAAAAGAGACCTAAAATAAATTTCATCCTCGGACGCCTTCTAAAAATTCTATTTTGTCAATAAAGACCGCAATGTCACTTTTCGGTTGGAAAGTCAACTTTCAGGCACTGAACCAAACTTTTCAATTTGATCTTCTCCATCTCCTTGAATAAAAAGTGAATCACGATTTCCTCCCCTCTAATTGAGCTACCCATACACCCATCCTTCCTATACTCTGTCTTCATTTTCCCTAGTTGTGTCTATTCATCTTATCATAAATGTGATGTGACTTGTGAGCCATTAAAGCTACCCATCCACCCCTCTAATTGAAATTTCATTCCTCTATTCACAAACCCCATCAACTAACTCCAAAAGTTGTATCTATTCATCTTATCAAGATTCTGCGTAGAATCCAATTGCTACAATTGCAAATTAACAAAAATGATATCACAAAAATAACTAAAAATTGTACAAAAAAAGAATTTAGTGAATGAAGACAAGCTTTAGGAGTAAATCCATGGATTTTGAGAGAAAATTCAATTTCAACAAAGAAATTATATAATAAAGCCTATTAGAGAAGCTTTGAATGCATGAGTCATATTGAGGAGAGAGAAAAGGGTGAATGAGGAAAACTTTGGTGACTTTCTTACATACGATTCCAAAAAATTCCAATTTCATTGGCGTTTCTCATCTTTTCTTGTTTGGGTCTCCACAACTTCTATAATTCTCGCAATCTTTTTTACTCTTTACTCACTTAAAGCCTGCTCTTTGATTTTCTTGAAAAATTCTTCCCTTTTCATCTTTCTCCAAATAATTCTAATCGGTTTAATCATTACTTCGATTTGATGTCATTCATGTGGTGTACTTTGAACAAGTTGGGCTTGTTCTATATGGGTTCTTAGTTATATGACAATTAAAAACTAATTTTAGTTCTATTTCTCACTTTTTTGAAAGGTAAACTTTTGAAAAACTATTTTTTCCCAAACAAAGAATTACCAGATAATTGACATCTTTGTTAAATCTTCCATCTGACAAAATTGTAGAAAGAGAGAAAGAAAAAGAGAAATGTAGAGAGTTGAGTGATTGTTGATGAAAGGTTAAAACTTTAATCCATCAAAATCTCAGGAAAAAAAGTTCACTAAAGCACTCAATTTATGGAGCACCCGTTAACTTAATCTTTGTCAACGATAATGTTAAATGATGGGAAATTACTAAGCGTTATTTCAATCATCAGCTAGTGTATACTGACTTTTGAAATGCAATAGTGGAGTAGACAAAACTTGTGTCCAATTAGTTCCAGATTAAGACTCAACCTCAATAGAATTAATTGAAGGCATTTTTCTTAGTTAGTTTCATAGAGGTGTTCAGCAGTCAAGCTAAGTTATTCACCTAGATTCTTTTATCGTGTGTCATAAGAAAGAGGTCAAATTAAAATGTTCATTTCTTTGCCACATATAGAGAAGATAAAACCTTAGAACACGACATAAAATGAGGTACTTAAGAGTGGAGGTGCTGCTAGTGAAACATCAAATGTATTCCATGCAATAAACCTTAGAGGCTTAGACACTCAAGGTGAGCTAGATGCCATTCCGTAACCCCAATAATGGCTCTCACCTAGGCGGGGTATGGGGTGACAGGTGTACACAACCTTACATTTTGTTAGTGTTTAATTGTTTTTTACCCCAAGGCAAGAAATTATGTTTATCATGCATGCGTGGGAGGGCTCTAGTCAAGTCCTACGCCGGTTTAGATCCCCTCCGATTTTGGGGTGATTGTCTTTGAGGGGTGTTGCTCGACACAACATAAGGTAAGCTAGTTGCACTACATAAAACTTGGAACGTGTTGAAATGGAGTTTTTACGTACTTCATAATAGAACTGACAATAATTTACCGTATTTCAATAACTGTTTAGTAGACTAAGCAATTGAGTCTTCTTTGTTTATGATTTTATGATGGATAAGTAATATTGCACCTTTCTTACATGCATTTGTTCATGGCTTATACACATAAGGAATATGTCCTATATTCTACCTTTCTTTTATGGTAATGTTTCTTCCACATTTTTTTATGAATGATCCAATGAATTGATTGTCGATATTCCTTGCAGATTTTGGCGCTAGAGATTATGGTTTACCCGCAAAGACATCCAATATCAAAGTGTTACTCAATGGTGGTGAAAGGGTCACATTTTTGAGACCAGATGGATATTTTTCATTGTATCCTACCATAGTGATTTGATGATTTGAATGTGTGTGTTTGTATTGTTTACTTTGTATTATAGGATTATAGATGTCCAAGACTGCAGCCTAGTGAAACATAATTCGCTAGTAGTTTGCCTTTTGAATTCGTAATTCGCTCAAATGGTTCAAAAATAGACTAAAACCGACCATAATTCGATTTTTTCGATTCGCGATTCGTAAAGTCATGTGACAATGCTGCAGCCAGTCAAATATGCTACAAAACATACTATCTAGTAATCTTTCGCGAATCCTATAAGTTAACGAAATAGCCATTCATTCATAGAATTTACAAACATGTTAGTGGCTTGAGTATTTTCTAGTTGTCGCTTGTCTTGTGCATTACCGAGTATTCCTTGACCATGCTTATAGCCACAATGTGCCAGCTGGTACTCATCTTATCGAAGTGGCTGCAACCGGCTATTTCTTTTCTCCGGTATGAACATTCCTGTTTTTTCCCTTAAAAGCTTCGGGTAAATATGTGCTCTCTTACCTTGTTATTTGTGTAGGTTCGTGTTGATGTCAGTGCAAGAAACCCTGGAAAAGTTCAGGCTGCCCTGACCGAAACCAGAAGAGGTCTTACTGAATTGGCTTTGGAGCCTCTAAGAGAAGAATATTATTATGAGGTACACGACAAAAACTTGTGTTTTTTTGTATAGACGGCATTTCATGGATACAGTTACTTATTATGATCGGTTATGCGGTTTCTTCTCACAGAAAAGGGAACCCTTTTCACCATTGTCGCTTGTGAAGAGCCCCATGGGTCTAATGGTTGGCTTCATGCTGCTCGTAGTTTTCGTGATGCCCAAGCTCATGGAAAACATGGGTAAGTCTACTCTCAACTCTAATGTTCATTTATTTATTTTTTTGCATCCATTTGTGGCATAAGTAAACTTGTTGCCTTTCTTGAAACGATGAGAAGTAAACGAAAATTATAGACATGTAGCCGGAAATCCATGCCATTTACTATATTCCAAATCTATGGTCTTGGAATCCCTCTTTTTTCCGATCCAGTTCCTCCACCACTGCAAACCCCGGTTAGACTTTTAGATTTACCTCAAGTATTCATACGGGTTCGCAACACTCTAACATGGGTAGAACTCTTGTACACTTCATTTTGTACAAAAATTCGGAACTTTTTTATAAATGAACCGAATCTGACCCATGGACACATACCCCGTCGAATATGAGTATCGAAAAAGCGAATAGTTTGGATATCGATAGGCTATATGTTTACGTATTTACCATTGATGAACCAAATCGTTGTTAAATACGTAATATTTGTACGTTTCGTTGGTTGCAGATCCCGAAGAAATGAGACAAGCTCAAGAGCAAATGAGGAGTCAAGGAGTTCCCTCTTTGGCAAACTTTTTGGGTGGTGCTACTGCTCAAAGAAACTAACATCATATTTATTTTTGATTTTTATATAGGACTCTAAAATTTTATCAATATTATTTGAGATGTAGGGAAATACATATTTTATTTCGTTTTTTTGTTTAAAAGATTATTCGTTATTTGTTATTTGTTTAACATGTTATTTCGCATAGAAGAGTAGGCCCATATTAACTTTTTACAATATATGATCGTTTAATTGATCTTTTTAAGATTATAATTGATAATTTCAAAATCAAAATTAATGACTTTAAAAAGTTATAACCGATCATTTATAATATATTATGCAAGAATTGGCCACTTTAACATTATAATTAATTTTTTTAAGGTTATAATGGACTCGTTTAAGATTATGAGTTACAAGTGACTATACAGATGACGATTTGTAATTTAGCATTAAAAGCTTAAATTGATAACTTTAGATTGTAATTGATTTTTTTACACTTGTTGGTTATCAAGTAAGATTGTCTGCTCTAATGTTATAATTAATCTATATAATTAATCACTTTAAGATCATAAAAGATCACTTAGAGTTTTGATATTTTGAAAATGTCATAATTTATCCAAAAAGTATAATAAATTCTAAGGAAAATTTACTTTTAAAATGTTAGTTAATATAAAAATAATAAAAAGAAAATTAAGAAAAGAAAAAGTGGAGACAAAATGCCATAAAATTAGACTTGTCAAATAGATCAGATTGAGTCGGCCGGTTCGGGTCATATATAAATAGGTCAGAAAATCTTAACCCATACCCAACCCATTTAGTTAACTGGGTCGAAAATCACAACCTTGACCCGACCTGAAATAGATCAAGTTGACCTGATTTCGACCCACTTAACTCGTTATAATTTTTTGTTTTCGTTTTAAAGGAATTTAACATTGATTAAATCTAACTTTTTAGGCTTTTATATAAACTTTATGTTTTTTCTTGTTTATTTTGTATTTACTATGAAAAATAAGAAAATATTAATTGAACTAAGTTTAGCTAATACTTATGATTTATCTCGAAATTAACACATCTAATTAAATGGGTTATACAAATTTTTTTTCAGGTTTTAAATTTTGACATAAACCTAATCCATTTAATAAACAGATCAGGTCGGGTCAATCCATTTAGTTAATTGGGTCAAAAGTCTCAAATCAAACCCACTTATTTCGAATTAGGCTTATATCGAATTAGTAAGTCGAGTCAACTTTTGTCAGCCCTACATAAAATTGTTAGTTGCATTTATCATCATACTTCAAGTATACATCAGTTTTTAATTTTATAGTGTCCTCTCCCCCACGCTCCCCCACGCTCCCCCACGTGTCCTCTCCCCTTCGAGTCTTCGACCACCACGCCACCCACATAATCCTTAACCGCTTGATAGGTATGTAATGGGTTTCAAAAAAGATGATTTATGGGAGTTGAGGGGCTTTAGATGCTCACGGCTTTGGGTGAGGTGGTGCATGGTGGTTTCGAGGGAGGCACGAAAGCGGTAATTCAAGTAAACCTACTTCCTCCGTTCCATAATACTTCATACATTTTATTTTTTTACGCAATCCAATGTACAATCGATCATTAATATTTTAAATTACACTTATCTAAAAATTATAAAAATTTAATATTATGAAAGTATGCGATTAGACGATTCAAACAAGATCCCACTTGACTATATTTTTACTTACACATTAGTCGCCATATGTAAAATAAGCTTGAACAATGAATACTGAATAGCGCACAAAATCGAAATGTAGCGAGTATTTCGAAACGGAGGAAGTATTAGAGATGGGGACGGGGTGTGGGACGAGTGGTCAGGCGAGTGGAAGGGTGGGTGGTGGCTTGAGGGTGGAATAGGGGCGGAAAAAAAAATTGAAAACTTTTTAAAGATTCTAGGCAATTTCAAAAGTTATGATATTTCCTCCCTAGCCGAAAGGTTGTATTATTAGTTTTTTAGTTTATTACTATCTTTTTTCTTATCTTCTTTTTACTATTTTTTAAAAAATGAGTATTTTATTAAGAAAGCAAACTCTAATCTAAATTTGTCATGTCCTTTACTGATTTATTAAATAATTTGATAGTTGAGATTTTTTTTTGATCGAGTAGGCGAGATTTTTTTTTGAAAAAAAAAAACAAAAATTAAAATTTAAAAAAACCACCTAAATTCCTAAAGGTAGAATTTTTAAGCTAAATTTCAAAATTCAATAAAACAAAACTTTAATTAATTCAAAATTCAATCCTATAATCCTATATATGCATGCTATATCCTACTTCAAAATTAAAAAAATCAATAAAAACGTAACCTAAACCAACTAATACTTCATCTCAAAAAAAACCAACTAATACTTTACAAATACATCTACGAAGCTATATGATCGACAATATGGACATGATTGTTTCTTCGAAAGCCATTCTAATAAACACTCTTTATGAAAAACATGTTTACAACGGATAATTTTCAAGTTATCCCCATCATTCGACATATTTTCTAAGCAAATCGAACACGTACAATCTTCTCTCAATTCCTCTTCTTTCGCAAACCTAATCGTTTGTTTGATTTTCGATAAACCCTGTGATGAATTTGGAACTTTGTTTTCGGAATCAATTTCATCGTGATTACGTTTTTTTGCAAGCCTTTTCGAAGTTCTCAAAACCCTAGCTTTGATTTTATAATGCGACCTCAAAATTGTAAGAACATTCATCACATCTTCTTCATCGCAACATTCAATACTGTTTTCCTCATTAACGATCGGATTATCAATGTTCTCCTCACTATCACCAGGATAATCATTCAAAAAAGGTAATATAGAAGTAAGTACCGTGATTGATCGTTGAGCATGAGTTAAAATTGATTCCACTTGAGTTTCGATATTACGTCTTTCTCGTTGCTCTTGTTCTTCATCATAATCGAAGTTAACCTCAACATCAATTGTTCGATTAATCGAAGGAGTATTATAACGAACTTCATCGGTTTGATACATAAATTCAGGCGTACGACTTGCATCATCATCATCATCATTAACAAGATCGTCACCATTAACAGCAACATCCGCAACAAAAACCAGCTTTGAAGAATCGCCGGCGTTGCGATTCGGCGACGAAACCCTACGAAAACGGAAGCAACTTTTGATGAAATCGGTGATTTGTCGAGCGAGTAATACTCGTAATTTAGGGTTTAAAATTTTAAGCGCCGCAATTACTTTTTTCGATAAATTTCCTTCATGTTTATGAAAGGAAAGCTTGAATTCAAAGACCAAAATTTCTGGTTTGTCGTTTTTTTGATCAGAGATTCTGATGATGAAAATAGATTCATCAGATGGTATTTTTTTGTGGTTTGTCTTGGTATCGTTCCAAATAAAGAGTTTCAAATCTGAAAACTTCATTATTTGTAGAATTTTTTGATTTCCTGTGAGCCGAAAAATAATATTTACTCGAAAAATGGCTAAACTTTTATTATCTATAGACTAAGTGGATTTTTGATATCCTGTGAGCCGCCAAAAATATTTTCTCGAAAAATGGCTAAACTTGTATTTATATAAACTATAGTGGTTAGTGGATAGCGGACTGGTGGGGGTTTCCTACTTTTTATGCGGTAAGAGCGGCGACTGGCGAGCACAAACCGGGTCAAGACCCGGGAAGTTATTTTTTTTTTAAATTTGGAATGGATAAGATTATTTATAACAAAAAAAGAATATAATAAGTTTATAATTAAACTTATTCTAAAATTAAGCGTGTAATTCTCAATTTCAAACTTGAAGTTTGGACTGCTCACACTTAGTAAGTGCGAACATGTTGAAAAATTGAAACAGGTTGTTAGCACTTAGTAAGTGCTAACAGTATGTTTCAGTTTTTCAACTTGTTTGCACTTACTAAGTGCGAATAGTTTCTTGTCTTAAAATCAGTATGATGACTTTGTTTGACCTGTTCGCAGTGCAAACAGATACTTGATTTTTTGAGCTTCCTTCCGTTCGCAGTTAATAACTGCAAACTGACCCGAACCTGTGCTCTGGGAGATTAGGCGCTTATATTTGGAATACATTTGATTATTATCTTATTGTATGCTTTTTTTGATAAATAATCTTATTCATTTCAAATTTTCTTATTTTTTGTATGAGACCGTCTCATCTGAGACGAGTCCATACAAGCAGCCTGTTACTTAAAAAAATAATAAAAATAATGAAATTTAAATTATATAGAGCAGCTAGGGGTGTTCATTACCGGGTACCTATTTTAACGGCCCGTGTCCCGACCCAGTTTATGCGGGTACCCAAATAAATTTTTTGACAGTTTTTAAAATGAAAAAATAAACTATTTGAAGCAGATTTTTTTTTTTTGAATAAATAGTACAATAATTGCTTTAGTAAGTAATATACCAAAAAAGCAACCTCAACATTAATTTAAAATTAGATGAAAATTTTTTTAATTTACATTAAAAATTCAAACTAATAAAAAATTAGAAATTATATTTTTAATATTTTTTTGACATTTTATTTTAATTAATTTTTTTTAAATAAAACTTTATATAACAAGTCATCTGGTTAAGAGGTTTATACTAGGAAGTTATCCCTCATATTTGAGATTATTTATAATTAATCATCAATAAGTGGAATTATTATAGAAAATTATCAATAAATTGGATTATTCTAGGTAATTTTTCCTTTTTTTTCTATCTGCGCCCTGCGGATATTCAAACTCATTAGTTATTTATTTTTCACCCACATAGAGCCACTAGTTATATCCATTACCCATCTTATACCCATAACATATACACGCAATGTCCATATTATATACATCCCATTCTATTATTTGTTCTTTTAAATCTATTTATATTTCTAATTTTATTTGAAAGTTGAAACATAGAAATGTAAATAAGATAAAATCAAAATTTATGGTGAATAATTCATCATATCATTTTTCATAAATTAACATTCAACATAATTTATCTATAACTGAATAATAATTGGTGTAGATCAAGCACGAACATAAATTTTGTCAAGTAGTTTTTCTATTTAAAATAATTAGAACTTTCATTTAATATTTAAGATATAATTTGATCTAAAACTTTTCTTAGCCAAATTTCCTCTCCTATTGGAATAATAATCTTAAATCATTCTTGGGATAATAAAATTCATGGAGACACCTTCTTCTACATTTCATGCATAAAATTGAATTAGTTAAAAAATTATAAAACAAAGCATGAAAAATTTTTAGTAATGACAAGTTGGACATTCTAAATTAACCTTTTATCAAACAACCATTCAAATTTAAGGAAAAGTAAATATTCTCTATTTTACATCACTTAAACTTTTAGAGATTAATTTCAATCTCCTAATTTTGTACTAATAAATTTTTAAAAGCTTATTATTGTTTTTATTATATGATAATCATTACTCATTAGTCACCTAGGAAAAAAATATTATTATTTTTTATTAT
Source organism: Amaranthus palmeri (assembly GCA_019776075.1). Classification (NCBI taxonomy): domain Eukaryota; kingdom Viridiplantae; phylum Streptophyta; class Magnoliopsida; order Caryophyllales; family Amaranthaceae; genus Amaranthus; species Amaranthus palmeri. The sequence goes on from JAAKBH010000303.1 coordinate 48,393, forward strand.
AAAATAAAAAATGAAACAATTTTTCTCATTATCATCATCAATATTAATACACATTATTTTTGTAGCATTTTCCTTATATTTTTCAATAACTAATGCTACCAACATAATCCCCAAAACTTGCAAAAAAATTTCAAATATTGATTCAGATGTTAAGTATAATTTTTGTGTCTGGACGTTCGGGCGAAAAAACCCAAATGCGATCAATACGATTGAGCAACTTGGATACACATCTTTTGAATTGGGCATATCAAAAGGTATGTCTACAAAAATTAAGATTGAAAATATCTTAAAAGATCCACAACTTGACCCACGAAAAATTAGGGTTTTGAAACTTTTTGTTGAACAATATTGGGATGCCCTAGTAGATTTAAAAGAAGGGCTAAAAGCTTTAGAAATAAAAGATTATTTAGAAGCAAATAATAGAGCAAGTTCAGCAACAATTTCAGCATTAATTTGTAAAAATGATAGCAAGTCTAAGAGGAGAATTCCTACATTTGTTAGAGAAAATGATGATTTCTTTCAATTAAATTCTATTTCTATTTTTATCACCAATATGTTGCTTGAAATGGATGGTAGAAGGGTGAGCTTATGAGTAGAATTTAGATCATCGTCATCAATCTAATATTCTGCTTAAAATCAGAGTCTGGGTGAGGAAAGGTGACGGATAATCCATACACATACCCCCCTTGAAAGATAGTGCAGAGGAATGCGGTCAATTTTACCCTAAAAGATGCGAGCCCTGCATAGAGAGGAATATGAGTACACCATTATCTTAAGAGAAACTATTTGTAGGAAAACAACATTAGAATCAGACTGAATGTAGATAATATATAATGATGAATAAATTTCTTTGTAAGAATTTATTTAATGTTGGAAATTTTTGGTATTTAGATAGTTTTGAATTAATTAAAGTGAATGTTAAGTTTGTGCACTCGATCAAGCGCTTGTGCTCTACTTGGTCGAGCAAATGTTGAAATTTATTGTTATGGATTATGTTTGTGCTCGGCCGAGTGGTTACGCTCAACAGAGACAAGCGGGCTCGTGCACTCAACCCGCTCGAACGGCAAGAACTAATGCACTTTAATATGTCACGTTTGTTTGTATTTTTTGCATTATACTTGTTGCCTAGACTTGCTAATTGGACATGTGAAATCTCAAATGTCTCATCAAATATCTTGTTCGTTCAAAGATGAGTGATGGACTAAACACTTGCACAAGTGGTTTTGGCTAAAAATTTGACCCACCCATCATATAAAATGGGTCTATTTGGACATGGGACAAGCCCAATGGGCTCTAGATAATAGATACAAGCCCAAAGTTTCACATGACCAATCAAAACAAACAAAATGAGAAACATGCAAATGAAATAATTCAAATCCAATATAACGAGAAAAAGGGGAAAGGGTATTATTATTCATTCCTAAACAACATAAAAGTTTAGACACTAAATGGGTAATTATTCTCTAAAATTGTTAACATCACATGGTTAATACATTAACACTTCGAATATTCGTTTTCTACAAATCGTAACAAGCTTAATCCTCACATTTCAACAAAGGTTTCTACGGGTAGGTCTTCACCCCTCGAAAAGACGATTTTATAAAAGTACACAAAAAGAAAAACAAATGTTAAAAGGGGCGGGGGGGAGGGTAGGAGATGTTCCTTAAGCTCCTTTCCTCTTCTTAGATGGTGGCTCCTCTTCCTCTTCATCGTCCTCGTCTTCTTCATCTTCCTCATCTTCTTCTCCGCCATCCTCATCATCGTCGTCGTCATCCTCATCTTCTTCCTCATCATCATCTTCATCGTCGTTGTCGTCATCCTCCCCTTCGGCACCTTCTCCGTTGGCTTCTGGCTCCTCGGGATCCCCCTCCTCGTCATTCACTTCTTCACCTTCGTCTTCCTCACCACCTTCTTCTCCACCAGCTTTCTGCTCTTCACCATCACCATCTTCATCATCGTCATCATCTTCATCTGCATCTTTATTCTCCTCATCGGATTTTTTGCTATTATGGATTTCAGAAATCGGAAGCCTGCAGACATGGGATATTTCCAACCATGTGAATTCAAAGCCTTGGGATAACAAAAAATAGACATGACAACTGTGCTTGACTTACCATTTGAATGAGCCGGGCTCCTGTGGCAGCACATTATCTCCTTGTGGCAAAGATCCTAACTGAAATTTTGCCGAAATTGTGTCAGTTTACGAATATGTGAAACATACAACAACAATGTAGCCTTAATCTCGAAAGATTGGGATAGGTTAAACTTTTAAACATAAAGAGAAAAATTCTTAAGATGATATAAAAGAGCATAAAATCCTAATTCTGAGATGAATATCCAAAATAGGATTAATGAAAACCTCAAAATTCTACCTACAAAATAATTAAGAGCATTTCACAAGGCCGAAAATTATATTCTTCGACCTAAATTAGCACTACATCAGTCCCTCTAGATTTGCAATATTTTCCTATTTGGGATGTTCGAATGGTTCTGCTACATTTCCTTTTACGGAATTGTCCCCACAACCTTTTACATTAATCACACACATTTCATCTCTTTTAATATCATCCACAAAACTTTTTTTTGTCTTCCTGTCCCAAAAATCCTTACAAGCTCTAACCATCCTAAATCTCCTTGGACTGTAAACATATCCCACTCATACTCACCAAAAACCGCAACCCAGCCTGAAATTTGGTTAAAAGGCTAGGAAAACGCAAGGCCACACTATGTTGGCTAAATCTCAAGCTATTTCCGGGGTTCAATCACAACTAGGAAGGGCGGTCAGTACGGCTGAGCATAAAAGCACTTGAACCTATTAGATGAGACGACAAACAAGCCACGCCGGCAGAATGAAAGAAACAGCCAAAAAGAGAAATTGTTTGTTAAAGAAGAGGCAAAAGACGGACACACGTACATGAGCTCAGCTATCAAAAAATAGAAAAGAGAGGAGTCGACAAAAACAACATAGCTCTATCAAGTCCTTCAATAAAACGATCACCGTTGTGCAAGTAAACTCCAAAGAAACCTCAAAGCCTTCCAATATCATCCTCCACTAAGCCATCCACGAAACAATTTAGTCTAATGTAACCTAAGACTTAACAAAGAATTAATGTCCATCGATTAGATTTCGATAATTTCCATTCCTTCCATCCATAATCATACCTAACAAGACACTTAAGCCAAAGTGACATCTACTATGTTCCTCCTAGTACAGGGCGACAAATGAGAATATAAGGATGAATGAAAAGCACTACATCAGAGGCAGAATTAGGTAAGAGCCTTATAGAACATCCTCCACAAATCCCAAAAGAGTCAGAAACATACATTACTCACTTGTAAACAAAACTTATACACGCCACAATAACAAAATTACCTCAGCTTCACCAATACGAAAAAACATACATTTCCACCTTTTTGAGAAACACCCTCTAATTTCTTTTCGTATCACCAAATCGAATTACTCACTTTCCGCAAAGTTATGCAAAAATTAATCCGGAAAAACCACACCCACCAATCGAACAATCTACACCAAAAAATTCCTTACACTTTAAAGAACCATCGAAAAGCAAATCGCAACTAAGCCCAAAGTTTTTATCAATAACCGACCCAAGGTCGGAGAAGCTCAAGCCCGAAACCCATTTAAAAACATGGTAATTTGAAAAAGATAAACCAGAGACATTAAGGTCAAGAACAGTCACAAAGTCCTTAAAAATACCTCTTTATGGTCATAAACTGATTCCCCCAATCTATTAGCAAACACATATTTCACTCTAAACCCAACAATAGGTCAAATACTAGCCAAAAACTTTGACAAAAGTCCAAATATTCCTTCAACCAACAGACTCTTATTGACAATATAATCAAAAAAAGCAACTAAATTGAAAAATAATTGACCACAATACTAATTTAAATCTGTATAACATAAATAATTCACTTACCAAAACATCACAAACAGTCAGATCTACACTCAAATTACAGTATAATATCCCAATTTTCTTTTAAAAGTTAAAAATACTATATCAATTCACCTAGCTCGAAAATTCCCAAAATAAAATATGTCCAAAAACAAAAAAACAAAAATAAAAAAAAACAACTTTCCAAAACCTTTTAGCACTTAAAAAAAGACAAAAACAGCAATTCAGACATGATAAAAATACAAAATTTAACCTAAAATTCTGCCCAAAATTTACAAAAACAAAACAATAATAAGATAAATTCTTAAAAAAAGCAATATTCAGGTGAAATTGAAATTAAAAACGAAATTAAAAGGTTATACCATAGCAATGATAAAGGAGAGAGATTGAGCAGCAAGAGTAGCAACAGTATGGAGCACATAACCCCGTAAAACGACAACGTTTGAGCTTGAAATGACCTCCATTGGAAGATTTCCTCAAAAACTGGAAAAATTGAAAGAAGAGAGAGAAAGATTTTGAGTGAAAGAGAATGAAAAACTAGGAAGAATAAATTCTTCGATAAAAACCCTAAAAGAGGAATCGAAATGAAGGTAGAGAGAGAAAATAATTAGGGTTTTTCGAATTTTTTTTGTTTTTATTATTTTTTTAAAAATAATTTAAAATAAATTATCTTGACTTTGACCTTTTTCTTTACTATCACTCCCACGTGAGGAGTGACATTAGAGTTAAGAGTGGAGTTAAGAGTATTTATCGAGAAAATCTAAGTAAATAACGGTTAGTTGCGAGGCTAATAAATAATCTTTTTGTTATAAAATGCGATAGGTGAGAGGTTTGTTTTAATTTATCTTTTATGAGTTTGTTTATTTTAATATTATTATTTTTGTCTTTTGTGGTAATTTACAAATCACGGTTATTGGTTAGGAATTTTTGGTATCTGTCGGGTACTTTGTGGAGAATTTCTAAGTAAATAACGGTTATTTGTGAGGTTAACAAATCACTCTTATATGATAGAATTTGATAGGGTGAAAGTTTTATTAATTAAATTCAACTTTTTTTATTTTTTTTTAATTATTATTTCTTGTCTTTTTATGCTAATTCACAAATAGGGTTATTGATTAATTAGTAATTTTTAATTTTTGTGGGTTAAAATAAGGTTTTAACTTGGTAGATTCTAGAAGTTACTGAAATTGTCTCAAGTCTTGTTTGCTAAAGTGACGTTTGTTGGGTGACTGTGACTGTCAGATAAATCAAAATTGTTCCTTTTTATAATGGGCAACGGATATAATTCTATGCGGAAATATCTTCACCAATTTAGCTTAAATTAAATTTTAGCCTGTCTTGTATGATCATCTTATCGCGAGACGAGTTATATAGAAAGTCTGCTAATAAAAAAAATTATAAATTTAAGCACGATTAGGTTTTAAAAATCTTGATTTTTATTTATTTTTAAAAAATCATACTTTTACACTATTTTTTTCTTGTGAGTTATTCGATACTTGTAATGCCGTAATGTTCATATTAATTTTAGCATCATCGTACTCGTTGTGTTTTGCTAAAAGAAAAATACTCTATGATCATTTTTTGGGAGAAATGGAAGACGGTAACTCATGCTCATTATGGAAGATGTAACCAAATAGTCTTCTGATTCGAGAAAAACTAGACGACAACTCATGGTTTTTATTCTTATTTATTTAATTATTTTTATTATTTTTGTATTTTATTTTCCATTTTTTTTAGACCTAGTTTTTTGCTAGTGCAATTTTTTGCCTACAGATTTATGTATTCTAGAGATAACGTTGTTACTCATATCCTCTTTATAAAGGGCTTCTATGTTTGGGGTAAAATTGACCATATTTCTCTAGTCTTCCATGTGAATGAAGTATGGATATAGATTATTCGTCACTTTTCTTTACTTAAGCCCTGCTTCGAGCGGGATATTGGAAATAATGAAGGCAAAATAACTTAAAGGTAACCATCATATAAATACTATTAAAAGAATTGTATAATGCCAAATGGCGACTCTTTAGAGCTTTGCCAAATGTCATCATTTTACATGACTTTATTTGATTGCGTGACATAAAGTTATCCAGTTGACAAACATTTTCTGAAAAATTATAATTATAATTAAATTAAACTTAAACATAAGTTGTAATATTTTTAAGATATCTTATAACCGTTAAAATTAACCTTTGACTAAATTTTAAAAGATATGTCTTTTATTTATTTTAGTAAATTAAATTTTATCATAAGTAACAATTTAAAATATCCGTGTATTGCACGGGTTTCTATACTAGTTTTTTATAAATGAAACGTGAGGATTTGAAATTAATTTTTTTCTCCAATAAGTTGTCTAGTTTTAATAAACATTTTGGTTTAAATCAAATATATTTAAACTTTGGTAGTTCATTACATAAGTCATAAATGACATGTGAAGAGGAATGGATAATACGCTACAAAACGGTACGAATGTCATCGTGGGGCCCACTAGCGTTTGTTTCGTTTTAGGAGCGGACACACTGGAACTGGATTGTGGTGAATTTAGCGGAACATAGACCATAGTTAAGGTTTGAGTTCAACTAAAATTACTGTTAATAATTTAATCATAAATAATTTTAATTTGAGAGATATTTTCTTATAGTAAACTCGGTATCCGAATAACTTGATATAATAAATTTTATTTTATTTAAAAATAGATATATTAAAAAAAAGTTAAAACAATGCCAAAAAAATTTATATATTTTTTATTTTTTACAATTTTTTTATGTAGATTTTCAAAAATTTTCTTTAATTTTAAATTAATATTCAATTTAATTTTTTGGTGAATTACCTACTATAACAGGTCATCAAGTTATCCAAGTTTATTATCCTTAAAATTGTGATTATTCATGATTAATCAATAAATTAGATTATTGTAGAAAAAATTTAACTAGACCATTTTTCCCTTACTAATGTGACCGTTGTGGCATTTGAACAATGAGATTATTTGTTGATTCGCCCAAGTCGTACCCAACCAATCACTTCTAATTTCAAAAATATACATAAACAAATAACATATCTAATCCTGATGATACAAAAAATTTATAAAATACTACTATATGACTAAATATATTAAATAAAATTAATTGGCTAGCAACTGAAACAAACCGTGGTCAGTATTAGAGGTGTTCAAAACAGACTCGATGACTCGATAAGCACCTGACTTTATAACCGAACCCGATTTGACCCGACTTAAAAATAGATCTACAATTATGTAAAACCAATGTGAACACAAAACCCAATTTTAGATTTACCCGAAACACCTGACTCGAAATCAACCCGATGACCCGAAACACCTGACCCGAAATCAACCCAATGACCCGAATGAACACCTCTAGTGAGTATGTAATTCCACATGGGGCTATAACTACAATCACTTAATCAGGTTTGGGGCAGAATTTTATCGAGTTCGGATATTTTTCGGTTTGAGTTTTATTCAGGTAATATAACACTTTGGGTCGATTCAGTTACAAGTCTAAATCGGGTCAATACCACATTGGGTCAATAACGATTCTAATTTATATCGGGTTAGCTAAATACAATGAACCCTTTACATATTTCTTAGTACTATCATTCAAAGAAATCAATATTTGTGTGGGCGAACGGAAAATGTGTTGCTCGTTACCTTTTTCGTTCACCATACAAGCAAAGATTCCGTTTCCATTTTCCGATTTTCAAGGAAGCAAATTTACGATGGATCATTAATATGTCGTTTCTTATCATTCATAGTGGTTTGATAACGAAAAGGGTGCCCTTCTTTCACGCGCAGCATTTTCCGATAATGGCACTCATCATTCTACATCCTACATCAATAGCAGCTCATGTAAAAAGGGCGTACCAGTTTGCCTTAGGGCTATGGCTATCAGATGGCGCTGCTATCCGAGTGCATCACCAAAGGACGCTTCATAATGGCAAGTTATATATTTTGCCCGTATAGCTAGCTCTGTCTCGCGGTGGTGCAGGACGAGATGAGTGCACGAGACCAGAAATACGATCGTTTGTCACATGGTTTATTCAAATCTTCGAGAATTTAGCCTATCGATAAGATTAAATATAACAATAACGGGATATAATATATTAATATGAATTCATCTAAAAGATATGTCCACAAGAACAGCACAATTTTCAGAAAGTTTCATTATTGATCAGACTTTTAACTGCAATAAAACTTGAAACCGCGTTTGAGTTTCAAAAGCGGGAAATTCGAATTAAATATGAACTCTCCGACATGACTAAAACGAATAGGAGATAATGAGTACTTGAAGTTTCATTTATCTACCTTTGCTGCCGCTGATGCATAACTAACACTACTATCTCGCATGCTCTTGCATTCGCTTGACTGTTCATATCGGAGAAATTTAATCTTTATCTTGGTTGAGCTGTTCTTCAACATCTGAAAAATAAGGAAACAATAAATGTTCCGTAAAGAAGTTTGACGCTGAAATTCTAAATAGTTCGGAAAATCGATTTTTTTAACTCGAAAGTCGAATACACAGGAAACTTACATGAAGGAAGACACTAATGGGATGACGGCCACAGATGGTATTGTCAAATTTCAACAAATAATTCTTGAAAGCATCTGGATCTCCTGTTTCGATTATTTCCATTCCCATACGATCCAATGCTTCAATCGACTTGTGGATGGCTCCGTGTTTCTTGTCGTAGTATGTGTAGTTGAAGCTAAAGGAAGGAAGAACAATCAGGAGTTATAAGCGTTTAGGAACCGAAACTTGAAGGATGGAGGTAACGAAAAAAACCAAGCATAACATGGGAATAGTCGAGAAAAGGAACTATGTGAAAGGCATACCGGGTCCCCCAGTGACAAAAATCCGAGGATACTGAGAAGAAATTGCTGGGGTCATCTATATATTTAGCCAACAATCGGCCGTACATGGCTTCACTTTCAGCGCTAACAGCGCCAACTAATATCGGAACGACCTTTACAGGATGTCTGCGGTTTTGTTACTAAACAGTTAGACTCACAAATACGATAGTATGGTCTACGGTCCATAAAAGGAGCAAGCATAGAGATGAAAAGTTACCCTTCAAATACTTTAGCAAGATAAGGCAGGTGCATCTCCATGCTATGTTCAGCTTCGTCAACCCGAAGACTCATCATTTCAAATTTACCAGTTGCCTTTAGTTCCTCGACGACTGATTAAATAAGAAAGATTATACTGATGAATTTTCTTCACAATATCTTGAGATGCAACTAAGAAGTACTATATTTCGTTTACGAGAACTTCGAGACAATTTTAAACAACAAATTAAAATACTGAAAAAATTTTGTTATTCTTAATAGAAACCTCTACTGGCCTGTTTGGTAGCAAGTATTAAATGGTGGAAATGGTAATTAAAAAAAATAAGTGCAATTAATCTCTTAATAAGTTAAATGGTCATACTTGTTCTCCTCCAATCATCTTATTTTCTTCACCAAAATTCATTTCAATGCTTTAATATATGAAAATGTGGTATAAGATAGTATTGAAAGAATATATAAAAAACTTTTTTATGATTAAAATTTCATTACCATGGGAATAATATGGTACTTTTCATGAAAATTTATACTGCAAATTGTTGCTATTACCATCATTTGATACCAATAACCAAACGGACAATAAAGGTTTTACGCCCCTATTCGTTTTCCAATATCCAATAAGATTCAAAGGTACGTAAAAGAGAAGTTTAATTCAACAAACATTTCAATCCGGTATTTGAAATTGATTTCCAGCAAAACCTAAGATGCTAATCAATATTATGAGACAAGTTTTATTGAGGATTTCCCGATCTTTTTGTGGATAAAAGAAGCTTTGATATGAAGATATAGAACGATACCAAAAATAATCAACTCCAAGTCAAGTATGACATCTTCCTCGAGTTCAAATCTAAATTTTAAATAAAATTCGACAAAGCATCTCGTAAACCAATTCAATCATGCTTGAAGAGACCCTAGATCCGGAAAAGAAAAAGATTGCATGAATGCATGGCCATACCTTCCAAATCGATAGGCAGATCTCCTATAGGAGTCTCGTAGACGGTGGTACTCGAAAGAGCGCATTGTGAAGTGTAGTAGTGGTGTGATGGACCCAAAAGGAACACTCGTGAACTGCATCAACAAATTCTTTATAAGAAGATCGCAATATAGTAACCCCGACACTCCCGAAAAAAAAGAACAGAAAAAAAAGAGAGAATCTAACTAGATTATTCTTTTCATTGAGATAACATTCTTTTGAGGTCTATGTTGCCAAATATTTCAAAAACCATTGAATTTCAAAGGCAAAGCTCACATATTTGTTGGGTCTATGTTGCCAAATGCGTACGCAGCAGCTCGGCCTGAATATGAATATCCTGCGTGCCTGATCATATTACGTTTCCAAAGTCAGGGTTATATCCATCACAGTTAATATATATCATATAAATGATGGTAAGACAAAAAGCCTTACGGAGCAATAACACCTCGTACATCTGAAGATTTGCTTAGACCAGCTTCTTTCAACCACCCTTCAAGTTCTTCAGCTAACTTGCTAGCTGAAAGTTAGACAAGAAAAGATGAACGGATGAAAAAGAGGCAAGAAAAACAATATATCAAAAGTCTCTAGCTGTGATTGTAGTACAAACATAAATATTTCAAGTACTCGATGAACTTAGTTCCAAGGTCATACAGCTGGGAATTGCCGTAAAAATAAAACAAAAAAAGCAACAAATTTGGAATGAATAATGATGAGACTTGGCACAAACAATTTATACAAACAGTCGGATACAGAAAAGATACGAGTGATGTCAATTTAAGTAAAACGCACATATCAGGTTTTGAAACCCTGGTCACATAAGTAGAAGACAATACGCTAACCAACTCATTTCGGGTATATTTACATGTAAATTTGATTTTATTTTGGACTTTAAGTGGACATCACGCTGGATCCACCACTTAACATTACTCAACCTAACATTTTGAAAAAATTATCCAAGTTCAACCCTTAGAATGAAACATACGTCTGGAGTCTGGACAAGGCTTCTAACAACCACCCTATTCACTCCACTCTAGACTATTCAATTAAGTCCCTTTTGATCTAGGTTTAGACCCTTAAATGATTGACGTTCACCTATCTTAGAGTACTTTTGATCGAAGCACCATAGAGTTAAATTCTTCATAAAACATCAAAATAATATATTCAAGAAATACTTTTGACATAGTATATCTTTTGAAACATCAAGATATGTTTCTTCTCTATGATCGTATTGAAATCTCGTACGGAACCAAGGACTCCAAGAACAAAACTTCAAAACTGAGTAGATCCACAAGATTGGTCACACATGAACAAGCAAAAACAATTCTAGATGATGTGTGTATTTTCTACACTAAGCGAAAGCCATTAAAACTATTGTAAGAACCAGCACCAAAATTCTCGCTCAAACTTCGGTAACACATTTGAATTGCAAGACTTTCCAAAGTATTTGTGTTTCATTAACAAGGCTCACACAAGACAATCTGAAAGCTAGAAGGCAATCATATCAAAATAGATGTCTTGTAATTCCACAACATTTAAAGAAGATAGCAACAAGGCCACATTCTGCTTATATATACTCACTCTGTTCCTTTGGAATGAATTTGCCACATTGTCCATATAAATACCGCATTTTAGTCAATTTGCTACATTTCATTCTTTAGAAATGAACCTATAGTTTGTTTCTGTCAATTTGATACATTTCCTTTTTTAGAAATGAACTTTTACTTTGCCATTGATTTTCATCCATGCATTTAATTCTCAATCGATCTAAAGAGACGTGTCTTGGTGTATGCTATTAGCTGATTACATTGGTTTGGTAGAGGTAATCAAGAAGGGGGTAAAAGCTATGTGTAGAACGATGAAGAAAAGAGTTAAGAGTCACGAGAACTCAAACTAATTTGGAGTAAGATTGAGCACACAAAGTGTAATTTTAGCACAAACGAGATAATTAGAGACACTATAAGTGAATGTTTCATATAACTTGGTTCATAATTCAAACTAGCGGGGAGATGTGACCCATAAAATTAAGTGTAGGCGGCAAATATGTGGAGCAATATATTATCTGATTAACGTGTACCCAGTGGCGAAGCCACGTTGGAGCACACGGGGTCACATGCCAAAATTTCATCCACTTAGTGCCCTGGAACTCCGAACCCTAAATCCGCCACTGCGTCTACCTCTAAAGCTAAAGGGAAAGTTTGATCAAACGACCATTCGAGCAAAAATTTACAAATTCATATCTGAGCAGAAAAACTAAAACAAAATCAAGGAGAAAAATTGTAAAGCATATCAAATTTTAACAATTTGGACAATTACTTAAACTTCAACAAACTGCAAAGTGCTAAACTGCATCATCATCATCATCATAATCATCATATGATTAGCAAACACAAATTCCATTCTTCATCACAAACTCCAAGTCTTCAGATTCAATCAAAATAAAATTTTTGTCTTTTTAATATACCCAACAAAAAAAATCAACCGACAATAAAAATTCAATAAAAATTACTAAATTTATTGCAATTCTCAGAATCAAAAGAGACGATGATATTCGGGAGCTTTCCGTGATAAGGGTATTAAATTGCCTTGTTTTCCGCCCTTCCCAGACCCTAATTTAGGCGGGACTAATTGGGATAATAAGGATGAAAAAAGACGACGGTATGAAATATGAATAAAGGGGAAATTTTGTCGGAAATCCCAGAAATTAAGATGAAAGGATGAAACTTACGGTTGTTGGTATACCATGAACCAGCATGAGAAGCTCTTCTTGCAATCTCCATTATCAAAATCAAGAGGAAAACAGAAAGAGAATCAGAATTTGCAGGTTTGATTGTGAAGGGACAACTGACAATGGAAGGAATAGTTCAACAAGTGTAGAATACTTTAGATGCTTTCCACTTGAATAGAGTTCCTAATGGAAATAAATAATACCTATTCCTGAAACACAAATTCTTACGGAGAACTTTCGTAAAGACGGCTCTGCAAAATTAATTTAAATATATAGTGTTACAATTCTAAATATAGATTTAGGCTGAACTTTTGAAAATCGTATTATTATTTTTATAAATGATGGTCTTAAAAAAACACATGTGAAATCAACATCTTTATTAACCATTGACCACTTTAGTAATCATTCATATTTTTTTATGAAAATGAATTTTTATAGTTTTAGAATGATTACCTGTAATGTTAAAATGATCACTTACGATTTTAAAATAATCATTTAAAGAAATAGGCTAATACATGGGTCTGTCTCATGATAAGATGTTCTTATACAAGAAGCTATAAATATTCATCTGATTTTTATATTGAGAATTTTTTGGTTTTTAATTTTTTTTAGGTGAGGGTTTATATAGAATTTAAATTTTTTTAAACTTAATACTTTTAGGAGATTTATGTTAAGCTGAAGATTTTTTAGAATCGGGGGACTTTTTGATCGCACTCTCCTCTATGGGTATGAGTTGTCTTCGTCTTCCCTCCCTAGATTCTGATCATAGATTTTTATGAGCGGAATACACTGGACATGCTGCTGATGATGATGATAATGATTTGATTTGTAGGGTTTCAATAATGATAGTTCTATTCCTCCACGCCTAAACTACTCTAACCACAAATGATTACGTACGTAATCTATTCAATTATTGGCTAGGTTAGCTTATAAAAAACTCCAATTAATTTGTGTTTATATAAATAATTTTATGATTGTTTTATTGTGAAATGCGTTTGAAGAGAACATTTTCTGTTCAATTTTAAAATAGTACTTTTCTGTTTCACTATTTATGTCCTATTTGGTTTGGGGACGTTTGCTATGCTAATTATTGAAACATTAGTATATTTAATTATGCATAATTAAAAAATGTAAAAAGTTGATGTTAATAAATTCTTGTCTTTAAACGAACCAAACGAGATTTTACTTGTCTATGTTTTGATTTATAAATTAAAAATAATATACAAATTAAGAGTGAATTGTAATTAGTGTTAAGAAACCAAATAAGACAATATTATTAAAATGAAAGGAGTATAAATTATGAGATTTGTAAATATGAATTTCTTGTTTTTAATTTGTTTCATTGAAAAGTTCTCTAATAAGAGTATATATTTGTTTTTTTACAATAAAAATCATAAATAAAAAGACAAGTATTTAACATTTAACAAATATAATATCAATTTTTTAGTTTATATACAAGACGATAAAAAAATAATAAAATTAAAATATTCCATACATTTGCACCAGAACTACTGAAAATCATACAATGAAATGATAAAGAATTACACCAAAACTATCCCAAATTCCTATATTCAAAATTCTTCTATGAATGACTAAACAAATTCTAACCATTGATTTAAGTATGCAAAACTATGACAAGAAATCATCAACATCATCATAATCCTACCCAGTGTATCCCGCTCATAGAAAACTAGAAGAGCGCGACCAATAGGAGTCCCCCGACTCGAGAAAGATTACAAGAAATCATCAACGAAGCACCACTAATATATGTGCCGTTGTGTATTCCTGAGCGGAACACCAATCTTTAGAACCATGATCAAGCACCACAGCCCGATCCACGCTACCAGTTACAACACCAATGCTATGCTATGATCGACACTCGTAAGTCGTATGCGCTTAAAAACCGGGCACAATCCACAATACTATCCCGCTCCTAGAAAATTAGACCTGCAATCGTAAACAATGCATAGTATGTATATAAGTTTCACCAAGACATCCTATGACAAGATTATCAATAATAGATTGAAGGCAACTTGACAACTTGTACTAGAATCACTAGCGTCGATTGTAAAGGAATTCCACGTAGAAGGGAGAAAGGCGAACCTGTCTTCCTGGGGTGAATCCAGGATAATAGTATAGTGTGAGTTGAGCACTCATTTATGCATGTGTCGTGAACCAACTCAGTTGTTTTCCTCGTGTGTTGTTACATAACCTAATAATAATTGTGGTTTTGATCAAATAACCCGAGCCATGACTCACGAAGCTTTATAGTTCCCTTATTTTGATAGGCCAAATTGTTATAGTTCTTTAGTTTTGGATTATAATGAACTATAATAATAAAATGAGTTATTAAAACATGTGCACTTCTTATTTATGTACCAAGGGTTAATCAGAAACGACTTCTTTAATATCACTCTAAGTCATAAGTGTACAACAAGAGAAAAATTGCGTACATCTGACCCTTTATTTATATAGTGCTCAGCTGTTCCATACTCTTAAAATTGATTTAGTATATTTTTAGCTACATTTAAGGGACAGTCTAGACAGGAAGTTCAATAGAAGATAAACAGGAGAATAAGATTAGTTTGTTACCTATTCAACTAAGTAATTGAAGCAAGCAATGAGATGCCATGTAGTCAGATCCTGTTCAACCATGTCTTGAAATGCAAATTTTCACTAACAAGTTCAAAGATGCTCCAACACGTGATGGAGTCGAGGAACTCGCCTGCGAAACAATGGCTCCAACCTGAAAGATGGAACTCCAAGCTGCCAGCGTTTCGCATCATACATCTCATGCCATGCTTGAACAATTTCGTCGATTTTGAACCCCAAACCGACACCTATATAGCAAATATATCATCAAACCTACTTTTCATATATATTGTCAAGGAAACAGCCCAACCGACAGCTTATTCGATGGTTAAGGCCTCATTAAGAGCCCTTTGGACAAAAATTGTAGGTGCAGCATAGACCCTTCTTATACTAGGCATACCATGTCAAATAACCAACTGAACCAAAAACTTAAGCTGATGGTTAGAGCCTCAGATACGTTATATATTCTATCAGATGCAACAAAGCTTCAAAACTTATATTAAACAACAAAAGCATCATATCAATGAGGATTGAGGAAATTATATACCTAATTACCTACAGCTATAGATGTATAATCAAACCTATTTTTCATATACATATCTTATATATTCTATCACGCCTACTCGCATAAGAGCTGTTTGGACTAGAAATGTGGGTGCAGCCATACCATGTCAAAGAACCAACTCAATCAAAAGATTAAGCTGATGGTTAGAGCCCCGGATATGTTATATATTCTATCAGATGCAAACAAAACTCATGTTAAACAGCAAAAGCATCATATCAATGAGGAAGTTATATACCTGCTGGTGCAGCTTGGTTCGAGCAATGGTTCTTTATCATAACAGCTATATCAGTATGAGAAGAACCAGCAAGCTCAAACTTCTCAACAGCAACCTCTAAACATTCTTCCCAAGATGGTAAACCCAACTTGAACTCAACAACCGAGCGCTCATACAGCAATGTTCCCCATAAGATGTATATTTGCGATCTCAGAATCAAAGCCTGTTCCGTTGCTTCACCTGCAGATAAATCTCTCAGCAGACCATCCAATCCCATTTTCTGCAACTTAGCCTTGTAGTTTTCATCCTTGGAAAGTCCGTTCAGACGCCGCTCCTCCATTTCCTCCCATATCTGCATACCGGCTTCCATGCTATCCTCCGATTTATTATACAAGAGAAGAATCTCCTGAATCAAACCAGATCCCACATCAACAGTATCCCTTTGAGCATTATACCAACAAAGCTTAGCTTGTTCAAACTGTTGCAGCCCAAGGGCAAGGTGACCTTCATAGAAATCGGGTTTAATCTTAAGAGCTTCCTCATATCTCATTCCTGCCTTTGTGTACTCTTTCTTTGCCCACTCGTACGCTGATTTTATCTGTAAAATCATTGATTCATCAGAAGTGTCCTCTGAAAGTGATACATGCTTCCTCGCTTTGGACATATGAACATTTCCCATGTTAAACAAGGCCAAAGCTGCCATTTCTTGAAACTTATCAGAAGCAATGTCAAAAAGTTCTTGTGCATCCTCGCTCGCAACCGTGTCTTCGATTGCCTCTGAATATAGCTTCATTCCAGCCTCATGTAAGTCCAAATATGAATCTGTTTCAAACCCAACATGGGTTTTAAAGAGGTGTGCAAATTGGATAATCCAACTATCTATACAAGTTGAATCATTTTTTATGTCATCATAAAGTTTCCTCTTAACCATGGAAACTTCCTCTCCATCATTTTTATCATAAGAAGGTTCTTGATCAGGGCTAACTTCAGAAATGTACAACCTAAGAGACCCATTTAGATCACTTAAACCTTCAGCTATCCTCAACTCATTAGTAGTGGTAATAGTGACTAAATCACCATCCTTATCCATGTATTTCACAAGGGCACCCTTTAAATTTGGAAACCGGTCATGGACGATTTCCTTCATCAATAGCACACTACAATTGATGGGCAACTGTGCATATCTTATATCATCCCCAAAAACTAACTTCACATACCTTACACACCCTTTTTCTTCCATAACCCTAACCTTCTCTTGAACAACTTCCTTATCCTCAGTCTTGGGTTCCTCGTCCTCGATACGTTCATATGGCTTCTTCTCCTTGACTTGTTCACCTAGAGACTTAGCCGGTGCCTTATTCCCCTTCATATGTTTCCCCATTGACTTAGCCTTCCCCTTCCTATCCATAACTTGTTCATGTTTAGACTCATTCTCTACCTTTTTCACCTCAACTACTTCACTCTTGACATCCTTAAGGCTCCTCCTTTTCTTCTTAGAAGACTTCTCTTTCGTTATCTTCTCTTTCGCGATTTTGCGAGAAGGCGTACTACCTAATGAAAGGGTTTGTTCAATAGCCAAAGCAAGTTCATTCTCATCCACCACAATGCCCTTTTCTTCCATAACCTTCTTTAAGCCCTCATCAAAATCCAAAGCAGCCTGATTATTAGGTTCCATATTCAATACAATAGTCACATCCCTCAAAGCTAAATCAAATCTATTCAAACCCTCAAAACATTTAGCTCTCCTTAACAAAGCTTTGCTATACTTAGGTGCAACTTCTAATGCCAAATTACACTCATTTATCGCTCTCGGGTATTCGCCTAGACCCATTTGCATATAACAACCAGCCATATTTGTCCTCAAATTAGCAACATCTATATGTTTACTAGGAAGCAATTTGAGAGCTTTTTCAAACTTCAACATAGCACCTTCATAATCATGCTTTTGAAATAACTTATTACCCTCTTCCTTAAGCTCTTGTGACATATTAATAAATATTGCAGTATCCTCATCAAATGCTTTTGAACTTCTTTCAGAAGCCTTACTATGCTTTGAAGAACTCCCTTGTTTAGGAGCTTCAATTTTCTTTTTAGCAATTGATGGCTTTCCCATCACTCACACAAATATACAACAATTAAAGCACTACCCAATACTAAAAACAAGATTTTTACAAAACCCAAATCCCAAAATCAGGTAAACTTTCCCAAACAAGAAAAAGATTCAACCTTTAATATGAGAAATGGGGTAAAAACCCAAAACCCAGTTTTAAAAATGGCCAATAATAAATAACACAATATTAACAAGATGATTGATGAACAAGAAAAGCTTGAAATTACTTTAACAATGGAATTTGGAGGGAAATAACAGAAGCAACTACCAACAGTTTTCCAAAAAACAGGGAAGTAGAAGAATTCAATGAAATAAGTGTAGGAATAAGTAGGTAAATGAACAAAATAAAATATTTGGTAGAAAAGTTCAAATATTTGGCACAAATGAAATACTTACAAGTTAAACAAATGAAAATATAGTTCTTTATAATATTCTGAATTGTTTAATAAAAAGGGAATTTTATTAATTTGCTTAAAGACCAAAACTTGAAGCAACCCATTTAGGGTTTCATTCTTTTTCCACAAGAAATGTCAACGAAACACAGCGTTTGGACCCACACAAACACAATTCCTTGAACTTCAAGCTCCTGGAAATTCTGTTTGTGTTTAACTTATTAAAACTTCCATTCGAAGGCATTTTTGCTTGTGAAAGAATATACTGCTTCAAGGCATCAACTCTTTTACAGTGTTTTATTTTATTTTTTTGCTTTTATGCTATATTATTTATTATTTTAATTTTAATGTTTTTAATTATATTTAATTGAATATTATTCTTTTTATTTTCCATTTTATTTTAGTTATCATAAAGATTTGGTATGTGAAAGTGATATTTGGCATAACTGAATAGTGATAGGTACACCACAGAGAATTTGCTGAAAAGTTAGATGCTTTGGTGTGATTATCTCTTTAATCATCCCATTTAGGCCTTATTTTATTCTGTCATTACTCACTTTATGTTGGAATCATCCTGCTTTTATGTTTTTAATGTAACACTTAATTATATTGGTATAATAATAAAATGTAAAAGTATTTTACTGTACCACTTAAAATCATTTATAATACGTGTGAATAAAAATTAAAAAGAGTACTAAGTCATTTTTACGATGGAAAATATAACAAACACAACTAAACCATCTTAAAGGATAAAACAGTAAACTCAAAATTATGAAAAAGTATGTCTTACCGACAATTGTAATTATACCCTAATTAAATATATCCACTTGTCACAATTGGAATTATTCTTTGATTTATTTAGTATTAAATTAAACACTAAATCACAATTACTTCTATATGTAAGACATTAGAAAAGGTCAAGTCAGCGGTCAAAAAGGTGCAAAACTAACTAAGAATGGCATATTCATCATGTGATAGTGAGAGTTTATCAAATTTTGTTATTCATGTTTGATGTTTACTTTGTCCCTTTGAATTCGCTACATAAAGCTCTTATTTGATGTTCACAGAAGAAGTAATCATCATATTCATTCGGGAAAAGGTGCAATAGTCACCTTCAGATCTTCACCGCAAAATATTCAGTTAAACCAACTAGAAAAGATAAAAAATAGTTCAAGAAACCCGAAATAAGTCCCATATTCACAACGCAGCGAATGAGGATACTAGACACCAGCAATTAATCTCCGCACTCCAACAATCCTCATTCGCGCTCCATATCTCTACGGTTAATGTCTCTAATATTGGAGCACGGGCACAACGACTCAACTAAACAAGCATTAGTAACACTTTCGGAACCAAGAAAAAGACATTACATAACAAAACCGTACTTTTACATGCCATCAGTTATAACTTACAAGGGTTCAAACATATAACACTGATATATCCAAATTAGTGCAAGGATGTATCTGCATAAACCTATATTACCCGACTGTTTGTTTAAACGAGATTTACAACCACCACCGTGTAACTATTATGGTGGAGACGTGTAGAACATCAGTTACACTCTTCGTAACTTACTAATATCGACAGTAATATTTGATTCTATCAGATTACAAGTTTACCTACAATATATCCGAAGTGAAGGAGGTAGGATGAGCACGTTTCCTGCTGTTTTGTAATGTGTGGCGACTGGTGGACGGGCCATTAAACGTAGCTTCAGATTTTGAACTCCCGACTGTTACGCTAGGCAATCCAGTACACATCAGCTTCTTATTTGAAGCATCATTTTCTGCAGACTGCAGGTGGAAGTCCCCCTCCTATGATTAAGAAAATAGTCGCGAGAGAGAACCTCCGCTAGTACAGTTACGACAGCATGACAAAAAGCCAAAGATGCCGGTTTCTATGGGTTGGGCAATGTCCCTCTCCCGTTTCTGTAAAACTCTCAGAAACTCATCGGCACCCAAATTTCCATCACGGTTTGCATCAAACACGTGAAAAATGACTTCGACCACATTGTCAGTGAGAGACACGCCACAAACCTGGCATCACAAATCCCAAAAAATACATTACAAAGGAGAAAACAGTAAAATTTGTTAGTTTAGATACTCGATTTGTTGTTCGAACATGAAGTTTATATAACTAACCATATTTTAATGCACACATAATGCCAAAGCCTTCAACCCAACAATATCGGGTCTACATATTTCAATGTGCAATGCATAAAATTCAAGCCATCCAAACCTAAATTAAAGGTAGGATGATCAATGATGTCAATCATCACAAACAAATATCCGAGTTCGATAGTCAATCAATGCTCCATCAATCCAAGTTTTTAGCTGTAAGCTATATTAGTGTCACTGAATTGCAGAAAAATGCACAATACCTGAGACGCAGCTCGTTGAAAGTCAGTCCTCGTTAACAAACCATTGACCTTACCATATGCGAACAAGGCCAATGCAAAAGGCTCCAACTTTGTCCGTAGCTCGGCAAACTTGCAGAATTCATCTTCAGAAATGCGTCGACAGCTAAGTTGTGGGTCATTGTCTAGTTCATCAACCCGTTCAAGCAATTTGTTTATATGCTGTATATCAGCAGAAGCAACCATGGAAAGAGCGAAATCCTTGGCTGATATGGTCCCTTGTGATCTATAATCATAGTGGGAAAACTCTAACCTCACAATCTGAAAACATAATGATTGACCCGTTTCATAACTCCGAAAAGAAATAATTGAACAAAATGGTAATGCAAAGAAACATAGAGAAAGAGCTCACTTCATCGTGTAATTTTCTTAAGAACCAGACAAATTTGTCATGATGTAAATGCATCGCACCATCATTTCCGAAGAAATACTCAAGCAAGCCTCCATTTTCTACAGAACCTCCAAGTTTAATACCGGGTCGAAGCCCATCACAATGGGAAGAACCTTGTCTGTTTTGATCTCTCATCAGAGCCATAACTTTTTTGAATTCATCCCTGTCAATCTCTCTGGAATCAAAATTGTACTGAGTCAGCTATTTTATAAATTCCAAATAGATAATAGTATGAAATTATGACATATGTAGAGATATGTGAGGCCCGTGACCAAAAAATAGAGATTAAAACAGCATGGGCATCATGCAAAACAACTGATGTATACACAATTACACACCCATTTTTATCAATGTCGAACATCTTAAAGGCTACAGAGAAGCTCGATTCTGGAATGCTGAGTAGAGTTACAAAGAATATGTACCTGAAACAAAGGCATTTCAAGTCAGAACATTTTTTTTATAATCTTAAAAAACTCGAACAGAAAAATTGATAAGAAAGGAGAAAAGGGTCTCTAAGAATCAACCTCACATATACAAATAACGAAACAGAACATATAGAGAATTCGTATTCATATTCATATACATTAAAAAGTACAAGAAACTCACTCTTTGAAAGAAATTAGTCCATCATTGTCCACATCAAAGAGCATGAAAAACTCTGAAGGAGGACATTTTAACTCACCAGGGCACCTTTCCCCTGGAAGGTACCCATCTCGGACCAGACCTGACTCAGATGGGGGAAAAACAGGGACGACAGCTCGCATCAAATCCGCAGGTGTCATTAGTATTTCTCCTTCAGAATTTTGAACAGATGCAAAATACTCGAATACCTTCATAAACGGTCAGGACAAACAAGTTAAAGAAAAAAGTACACCATACTTGATTAACATTATGATAAAACTCATAAAAGCTTAAATTTCTAGTTTAAGTGACATTAAAATGAGCATGTTATGGGCTAAAGGCGCACTCATACAGTGAACTATTTTAAATGTTAAAAGAAACAAAACAAAGGCCATGGGTGAGATTAATCCTTCTAGAAGACATGGACAACCATCAATTGAACATTCAAATATCAACAGTCATCACGTGTAAAATTTATCCGTGCACTTGTCCTAACAATACCAGAATAGCTTACTAGACTATATACTTTCATAATTTATTTGTGCACTTGTCCAAACAATAGCAGTATAGCTTACTAGATTATATCCATTAAAATAGTCCCGAAACCTGACTTACTTATAGCTTTTGGTTGTCTCACAGAGTCTGCTATGAAAACATAAAACTCATGTTACTATATATTAGAAGCATATAGGCATTCACATATACCTTCTCTGGAGGACTTCGCAATCTTATACGTTTTTCATATTTGAAAAATACCTTCCTTCTAAATGAATCTGCCAAAAACAACAAATTGTGTTGAGGGTCTAAATGGAAAGAAAAACTAAAGATATTAAAATATAAAAATAAATTAAAAGAGAGTTATACACTGTGTTTTCCACATTGTGATAACAGAAATTTTTTGGCGATCGTGACCGAGAGCATAATTGTGCAATACGGTAGCATGCATATATTGTACCGACTGAGGCCTAAAGGTGTCTAAATATAGCAAACGAATACTACCTTCACATTGAACGCATACAAAAACACCCATTGAAACTGGTTCAACGGATATCTCAAAGTGGCAATTACCACAGCGGCGTTCAAAACTCCAAAGGTGAGTGCTACATTGATTGTCATTAAGCCTAAATAAAGGAGAAGAGCAGTGAATTGTGATACATTACTGACAAGTGAAAACTATCATAAAAGATAGTCAAATGACATCTTATATGATATAACACCCTGACCATACATGGAACACAGTGACCACCCATGAAGGCTATAGATTGGTCCCACAACAAAAATGAGTCTTTTTCAGCGCACTTTATTTTCTTGCGCAAACCTTGGGAACTTTCCATGAAGTTGCTCATCTTATAACTACTCTGAGGCATGGTTAGCAATAGTGATAGAGTGAAATCTCTAGCTCAATACTTCTTGTAACACAAATGGCGCTCAACCCTACTCGTTCAAGCTTGGATTTTCTTATGTTTTTAATGTTCCATTTGTCGCAATATGCTTGAGTCATTTATTTGGTTGATGTCATTTTGAGCTTAGCGTTGTCTCCCTTGACTTAGAGCACATGACAAGGAGTTTGTATTAGCCTAGGAGAGTAAGACAGCGTGAAAAGAGTTCCCAAGACAAAAAAGTTTATTTTTGGTGCAAGAGCTTGGGAAGATAGTTTATATCTAAGTTTTGCACACGTCAAAAGTTGAAGTTGCCTCTATCCTTTGGTGCTCAAACTAATGACCCTCGGTATTCGAACGAGAGCACCTTGGATATGAGAGAAACAAGCTTCTGCCATCTTGTTACTCAAAAGAACATGGGGTGCGCTCAAACGAGTAGCATGCCCCTGTTGTTCTCTCTTTTTCGCGGTTCTACTTTATGCTTTGATGCTTATGTAATTTCTGCCTCTACTATATAAGGAGACATATTTAAGCCTAAACTATCACTTTCTCACCCTTAGGCCGAGCACATTAACCCTCTCAGGTCTCTCTCCCTAATTGTAATTCTTTAAGAGTTAATAGTTTGAATCATCCTATAATCAATCAAAGCAACTCACCACCAAGGAGAATGTATCCCACATTGATGAACCTCATAAATCTGTGTCTTCAATTATTGCATTATTTTACTTGTTTGAATTCCTCAATTATTTGCTTGCTAATTTCAATTTTCATCAAGAGCCTCCTACCATTGGTTTGAGACTTTTGCTTCCTCTAAGTTGTTCTTGTTAGGACAACATAGTTCACTTCATCAGTTCAACACAACATACGCTATAGCTACTGTTATGATGCATTGCAAGGTTTGGGACTTGTCCGACATAGGTTGTAAAGTGCAATTGGTGTGGGGTTTATAGGCAAATGGCTCTCTCACCTAATAGGCTAGTCTTTTGGGTGAGCTCTCCTGTTTGTCCTATAACATTGGTATCAGAGTTGGACTTGAGATGGGTGGCCTGCAGAGTGGGTGGCTTTCATAGTAGGTGGCCTGGAAGAGCCAGCAGTGACCCAACGTAACCGTGACCCAACAAGGACGTTGGCCTTATGGGGGTCGATTGTTATGGTCCATTGCAAGGTATGGGACTTGTCCCACATCGATTGTAAAGTGCAATTGGTGTGGGGATTATAGGCAAATAGGCTTTCTCACGGGCTAGTCTTTTGGGTGAGCTCTCATGTTTGTCCTATGACAGATACACTATTGGATAGTATGGATACCCACTTATCCAATTAAACAACATTACGAAACAGACGCAATTATTCAATCAACCTAATATAGAAATCTTATCCACAATCAATTTAACCAAAATTAAACTCGAAAATCTAATCGCAATTAACTAGATTACATTAACAATAGTCGATCAGCGCAATTTAACCACTCATATCCACAGGATCTCAATTTAACAATCAGAAAGAAGTACAAAAACATGTAATGATAAAGAACCAAAAAACATCAATCATCATAATCAAAAGAATGAACAATGACAAACCTGGAAAAAGAAACTTTGATGTATTAAATGAGAGAGAACGGGAAGCGGAATCTAGGGAAGAAATAGCTTCTGTAGGAGCAGAAGACCAATCAGCAAAGGCAAACAAAGACTTTCCTTTCAAATTATCAAAAACAGAAGATGAAGAAGAAGGAGAAGAAACATTTAGATTATCATCAACATGATCATTTGGTAAAATTGGATAGAACAAAGCTCCCAAAGTTGATCCAGCAACAACCCCAGAAACCAATTTCAGAACCCATGATTTGTTAATCAATTGAGAGGAAGATAATTGTGGGTCTCCTCCAGGAACCGAAGAAAGGTAACGTAAAGGGAGGCGTTGGATGGACGGTCGAAGAAAAATGGAAGGTTTAGATTTTCTAAGCATAGACATTGTAAGGAGGTTTAATGGTGAACAATGGCGGTTGAATGGTAGTTGGAGATGAAAAAGGGGATGAAAAAATCGATATTGGGAATGGAATTTGATGGAATGAGTAGAAAGAAGTCAAAATTGGGGTTAAGAAATTGGATTTGGATTTGAGACCATAGAATTTGCGATTGTAATGGTGAATCTGTGAGCGGAAACTCGGGATAGAAAGAGGATAATTATCTGATTGTTTGTTTTTAGAGCGCACCCTCCTAAGATACCGTTTTAGTAGAAACTAGAGAGATTTTTGTCTAAAATACATAGCTATAAATATTTACTGATATGATTAATGATACTTTGTCCGTTTCGAAATACTCACTATATTTTGATTTTGTGCACTATTTATCGTTCAAGCTTATTTAACATATTAGAAGACTAATGTGTATGAGAAAATATAGTCAAGTGGGATCTTGTTTGAATCGTCTAATCGTTTCGAAGTATTAAATTTTTATAATTTTTAGATAAGTGCAGTTTAAGATATTAATAATCAAAATTGTGCATTAGATTGCGTAAAAAAGTGAGATGTAGCATTATGAAACGGAAGAAGTATTATTTTATGAAGTTAATTCAATTACAAATCTTTGCATGTGTTATGATATTATCATTATCAAAGTGAGTTTCGTTCTTTTTTGAAAAGAGAAATTTGATTAAGAATTTTAAGACATTTATGGATGATAAAATATATCCATATGAGATCTCCTTAGATTCGTCTTAGTATATACTATTTTATCATATAGAAGTATTTTTTATAATTTTTTATAATGCGTATTTAGAGATATTTAGACTCAAAAGTTGTTTTGAAAACTGTGCAAAAAGTAAATGGGAAGAATAAAAAAGAACGGAGGGAGTACTATATTATACAATAATATTAAAACTTATACTCATAGTAAATTATTGATAATTGAAACAAATAAAATTTAAAAGTCTTCAAACTATGATAGATTGGAGGGAGGATTTAGTTGAAAAATAGCCAAATTAGTTTGCTTATTCATTATAGGAGTATGATGGATGATTTATTATCTAAGTTCAAAATACAAATTTACATGTATATGATTTTTTTGGTTTATATAAGGAAATATAATATTTTAATAGATCATCACATATAGATATAATCAATCAACATATAATCAATCAACATTTATTATCTAATGTATAACGTGCAATTCAGTTGAATACTATATATAAATATTGCTAGAATATATTGTAAGCGTCCAATTATTGGATTCTGTTAACTTAAATAAATATTGCTAGAATATATTAAAACTGTTCAATTTGTATCCTGTTAACTAAAATAAATTCAATTGATTTAGGAAATTATTTTCACAAAATAATCAGCTGTTATTCAGAGAAAATGAGCGGGAAACTAATGAAGGAGAGGCTGACATGTGTTAGTCTCGTTTCTTCATTAGTATTTTCTAATAGATAGATAGATGGTTCCCCGGGCTGAGGCCCAACAATTAAAAAAGAAAGCAAAAGGTCTCTTGAGAATTCGTCTATGGAAAAGACGGCTCCCCCAACAGCCCAGCCCAATGATTTTAAATTTAAAAATAAGGCTGATGACTAATCAGTTATTTATTTTTCAAAATGGCTTGGCTCATATTTATCCGTCTATGCTATAGACAGTCTATAGCAAGAATTTGTGATATTCAAATGTCCGCCGGTATTTGCGGGCATTATTTTTTCTCGCTATCCACCCATTTTTAAAGCAGGTTGGACACGCGGGTAGACGGGTATTTCTTACGTAAATATCAAAAATATAATACAAAATATAAAGTTAAATTCTAATAACAATTAAAATACAATACATTGTCCAAAATACTCCAAACACATAAAAAGTTAAATTTTCCCTCAATTTGTTGTTTGCGTTTTAAATTCTTAGTTCCTCAACTTTGAGATGAAGAAAGTTTTAGCGTAAATTTTAGTTATTTTTATAGAAAATAGAGTGATATAGAGTGTTAAAGAAGGAATTAGATTTAACTTCAAAAAAAAAAGAAAAAAGAAGGAATTAGATTTTTAAAAAGTAAAATGCCACAAAACTATGATGGTCAATTTTAATTTGATTTGACTAGTTATGTTTAGTAAATAAATGGCATTATCAATTTGAAACAATTAGTGAGTACTTATGCGGTTCCGAAATACTTGCTACATTTTATATTTGGGCACTATTCATCGTTTAAGCTTAATTTATATATTGCGGTTAATATGTAAGTAATAATATAGTCAAGTGGGATCTTATTTGAATCGTCTAATCGCATATTTTCATAATATAAATTTTTTATAATTTTTAAATGTGTATAATTTGACATATAAATGATCAAAATAGTTCATTAGATTACGTAAAAAAAATTAAATGTAACAAGTATTATGAAACGGAGGAACTATAACATAGCAAAAACTCAAGCTATGTAGAATAACACTCAAACTTATACTTTTGTTTTCTTGATACAATTAATGAAATTATTTGTGGTCTTTAAAATATGCAAATTCAATCATATAATTTTTAATTTTATTTATATTATTGATATCAATTTTTTTGTCTGAATAATGGGTAACAATATAAAATAGAAGTAAGACCATAAACATTCAAGAGTATATTTCTTTCTCTCATCTTCTATTCTAGGGAGTCCATTTGTAAGAACTCAACAGTTAAGCATGCTTGGTAGGGAGCAATCTTAAGATGAATGATCTACAGGGAAGTTTTATCAGGTGCGCACGAATGAGGATAAAGTGCGCTGGAAAGACTTGTTTAGTTTGTGTAGCTAGTCTATACTATAGTTTTCACGAGTAGTCACCGGCGATCCGAGAGATCGGGGTGTTACACACTCTCTCCTTCTAAGTCAACCAGCCTTTGACTTAAAGTTTAAGTTGAAAATCAACCTTTATATTATCATGAAAATATTCGTATGAGTTGAACATTTCTTGCGTCTAAAGAAATGTTACCACTTCAATTTGCCTTTGTGAGACTTGAATGGCCAAACGGCCACTACAACAAAGTAGGGCTACAAAAATACAATAACATTACAAGAATGAGTATACTCCTATTATAAAAGTATTATTTCCTAACTAAATGGATTGTTTTTAAAATTAAAATTTATATAAATTGCTTCTAGAATCATAATATAATGTGTTTTTATCATTTGAATAAAATGTATTGAACTAATATAAGTTATAGTTCATTCAGAGTCTTATCAATCATCAATCAAAACAATTAAAATTTATATTTCAACCAAAATTAAAAACATGAATGACAAGTATATCAGTATATAATGGTTTTACAATACCATACACAAATAAGAAAACAAGTATCAATTACTTTACCGGCTAAAGTAAGATGCTTACTCACTTAGAGCAACAGAACAAACAATGCATTTAATGTCAATCCTCTCCGCTGATGAAAAGCTAACAACTCATAAAAAAAATATGATCCTACTTGATTTGTGTTACCAATAAAAGATAGAAATCGAAATTGTAGTAAAAAGTCATAACGTTTCAGTGGCCAAAGTAGAGGGTAATTGAGACAATTTATCTTACTAGACTTTTAAATTTCTCATCAATCAATATTCAACTACAAACTACAACCCTAGATATTACAAAAGGCCTTAAGTAGTAAATAAGTCCTAATCATCTCTAATTAAAGGTTGATTCGGACTAAATAATGACAATTAGTACCCTCTTTTCATGATTTTTAATGGATTGGACATCAAAGGCAGTTCTTATAGGCACAATCGTAACTATGTCTGTCAATTTTTTGGATGGATTTTGAGTTGGATTATTTTCAATTTGGTTAATTTTGAATTGAATTTGTTTTAGATCTGGTCAATTTCAGGTCATGGTGTGTCATATTCAAATCAATTTGGATCAACCCAACATTTTTACCAATTCACCAAAAAATTTCTAGAAAAATCTACATTTTATTTGTTTTCAAAGAAAAAAATATTTCTTATAAAAAATACTTAATTAATTAGTTTTAAGGCTATGACATAAAAATGTTGCCCCAAAATTTTAATTAACTAAAAATGTACAGAATTCCAATTTAAAATTATGGCGTGGACTCAAAAATGATAAAATTGAAAAAATGATCGAGTCAAAAAGTTGAAGTACGAGTTGTCAAGTTACAAGCCGATTTAATCACGATATTTTCAAGTTATATGGCATTAATTAATTATGTGTGGAAGTGTGGAATCTAAATGTTAACCTAGCTCAATTTAAACTTTAGTTATAGCAAATCCTATCAACGACAGTAAGATTAATCAATTTTTTTTGATCAGAGGATTAATCAATTTTTACCCTAAGATTCTTCTTATTTAGTTTAAAAGGCTACTCCCAATATCCCGTACGAGGCATGATCTGACTTCTTATTTAGTTTAACTTAACTTTTTGTTGACTCAAATAGTAACTCAAAATTTCTTAGGTGACTATTGGCATAATTCTTAATGATTCAAAGAATCCGTGATTTCCCCTTCTTAACGCGTAATTGTCCTTAAAGAAAAGAATTTGGCAATGTGCTGTGTGCCAAACATTTCCTCAGTTAACCTTCCTTGCAAAGGTATTCTTATTGCGTTCCACATGTTCAATCCTTCCAGAAATACTATAGTCCTCCATTATTAATCAATTAATTGGTACTTATGAGATCATTTACTTTTGATTAGGCCAACTACATTTCTTCTGGCTTACTTTATGACCTGCAGGCTGCAAACATATAGTAGTAAATAAATGATAATTAAATTAACTTATGAAAAAGAAGTCAAACAAAAATAAAATATATAAAATTGAAAAATACCTGAAAATGGAGGCAATGAATAATATTTGACGGCGATACCATATCAACGACGACGTGTAATACAGAATGTGCAACGACGACGTTAGAGTAAAGGAAACGTCCAACGCCAACGACTGCGCAAAAAACACACGCACTTAAAACGCTTCGATCAAAAAAAAAAAAAAATACCACTAAACGAAAATCGATAATTCATTCAATCAAATCAAAACAAAAAAACATCCTCTAAATTGATTTGAATCTTAAAACATTGAAGTACCACCAATATTAAACCTAATTAATTCTTAATATTGATTAATTAGATTTGATTATTGAAATTTTTTTCTTTTTAGGTCCATTGAATATTTACAAACTACAATGTCCAATTGTTCATCAGCGAATCAGATCAAAATACTACTATCTCCAGAATTCAGTCCTTTTTCTGTCCACAACCACATCAGATCTCTGCGAATTTCAGCAGGAAAACTCGCCGAAAAAGGCGGAAAAACTCAAGTTCAACAAACCTTCTTATAACCGAATCAAACATCAATATGACATGATTGATAGACGACTAGGACGATGCTGAAAATCAAATCTCCTTCGTTGTTGATGCGACGAAGGACGAATTAGAGCAGTTAGCGCACGTTTCACCCAATCACCTTCAACAGTACCAATTCTCACGAGCGAGTTCGTCATCGCAGATCGTCGGAGATTAAGCCGACTCGGTGAACACGAAATCGACTGAGAAGAATTATTTCTAATATTACCTTTACCGTTCCGATGAATCGAGCAACGAAATGAGCCAGGATGATTTGTAGGAGAACACATACATGTTTTCTTAACACTCGCAGGTTTCGAAACGACTTGATCACGGATCGAAACGCGAGAATTAGGTGAATGAGAACGATTAAGCGAGATCCGAAACGAAGGCACCGAACTCGTAGGAGAAAGATTAACTCTGGTAGGTGACGAAGGTCGATCAAAAATGGAGGATGATAGAGATGACGAAGACGATGAAGCGAAATTTGAGGAAATGTACGGAGACGAAAACGAATCAGAAAATTGCGATGAAGAGGATGATGAAAATGACGATTGAGAAAATTGACGTCTAGGAGGTGAAATTGAGCGCGGAAACGAAAAATTGAGTGGGAGAACAGGGGAATTAGAGCGTGATTTTGAAGATGTCGCCATCAATGGAAGGTTGAAGGTTGACAAATGGAGGGAAGGGTATTTTGGGAAATTTGAGGGAGCCCCCCCGAAGAGGAGATGGTTTGGCAAACTGCGTGGTATGAGATGGGAAGGTTGTTTTTATAGAAAGAAAGAGGTGGATTGAGTTGCAAATTTGGGAGTTTATTGAGGGTATTTTGGGGATTTGGAGGTAGACAAAGAAAGACGTAAGAAGTTGTGATAAAGGACGTGTGTAAATGTGAATGAGCAACGGGATTTATGGCGGCTTGTTCAACGGGTGTGCTTCTGGGCCTGCTACACTGGTCACCACGTCTTTTTTTTTTTTTTTTTTTTTTCACGAATTCTTATTTGAGATCGTCTATTATAAATATATATTATTACAACTCTAAATATAAATTTGGGCTGGACTTTTGAGAGTCATCTTTACAAAAGATGGTCTCTTAAGAGAGTACCTGTGTTTTTTTTCTACACCAGGCCATACGAAAAACTGTCTTATCGTGAGATAATAGTTTAATCGATTCAATTATAATTTTTATTAGTAATTGAGTAATTTAAGGTTATAATTTGATATCTTTAAAGTCAAAATTAATTCAATTTAAAAGTTGTAATTGATTATTTTTTCACTTACTTTAATCTGAATTTATTACTTTAATGTCGAAATCAAAGACTTTAAAAAATAAAGTATTAAAATGGATCCATTTAATGTTATCACCATGTTAGTAGAAATTGATTACTTTAGTGTCAGAATTGATCAAATCTAGGTCAAAATTGAAATCTTTTTATAAATATTGATTCTTTCAATATTTACTTTAAATTGAAATTGATCACTTTAATATCATAGAAGTAATTGATACTTTTAAGCTCAAGATTGAAATTTTTTTATTATTGAGTTTGGACCAGTCCGTTAGTATCCCCTCATAATGAGGCAGTGTCTTGTGAATTTTTGTGTTTTTTTTATATTTATTTTGTATTATTTAAAAGAAAATTTTCCAAGTTATATCATTTTAAATAATGTAAACTAAATGAAACACTAAAAAAAATTATGTGATTCTTGTCTAATTTTCATTTTCTTGTTCTTTTGCTTAAAATATTTTTTTGAATACTTTTAATTTTCATTTTCCAACAATGTGAAAAAGTCTTATACTTTTTCTCGAAATTTATTTTCAATAGAAAATCCTTTTCTAGTTTTCAAAATTTGACTCACTTGTACGAAAGATAGACCATTTCTTTTCTTCAACAATCATTTAATTGCATTCAATTCTAGAAGTTATTGTAAAAGACATTGAAGTGTTCTATCGATTCTAACATGATATCAGAGTTCGCTTCGTATTAGCCTTTTGCGATTGTACATTTAATTTTACCATTAGGTAAATGGCCTTAAATTGAATATTCATTTCAAATGAGGTTGGTAACCAACTAACCATTCCAGTGCCACTTTATAAAATTGAGTAACACCTACATTAAATTTAGCGGTGAACCTTTTTGAATTGAATTTGTATGTGAATTTGTATGTGAATTGCTATGCCCATTTTTTAAATCCAATCGTCGTCGTCGTCGTCATCATCATCATCATTTCTAGTGTATTCCGCTCATAGACAAATTATGGTCAGGGTCTGGGAAGGGAAGATGGACGACAAGTCGACAACTCATACTCATACAGGAGAGTGTGGTCAGAGAGTCCTCCGACTCTAAAGTGTCTTCAAAGGGAGCAGTTCCTGCAACCATCCGATAATCCAACTGTATTAAAGTCAATTGTCAACCAATCTCCAAGAATCATCAAGAATATTCAACTAAAATTCCTTCTACACAAAGCAACTTTCAACCAAAACTAATTAGTATATTCATACACATTCATAGTACATGTTTTTCATTTCAACTTCATATTCATATCTTATTCAATATGGGATACTTTTAATCTTTAATCTATTCTGAAATACTCGCAATATTTATTTTAGAGGATATGAGTACTATGAATGAAAAAAGTGCTTAATTTGTATACATTTTGGAATTACTCCTTGTGTACTCAATCCTAAGAAAACTATGGCAAAGAAGCAAGAAGTCTTTATTTATATTGATTATTACCAATAAAGAGAGACAAGGAGTTGGTTGGACATGGTTTTCAATTTATGACAAACTCTCAAATAAGGGGATGACAACTAAGTTTCACCATTTCATACCAAGAATGTGAAGATGGGTGTGAAATTTGGCTATTGCCTATGTTTATGAATGTGACTAAACTAATGCATATACATTGCATTAGCATTCAAGAAAAAATATACTCCACATGAATACATGTGATGATTGAATTAACCACTCTTTTTGAGTGAAGGTCGTGAGACGACTTCAAAATAAGAAACTGCATTTTTATAATTTCTGATCTATTAGTTGGACCATTTAAACTATCTATGAGATCACACATCCTAAATCGAAATTCTATTAATTGGTGAATGAAAAAGGTTTCAACCACCAAACTAACTGAAGATTTTCAAGACTTTGTACATTTAAAAAACATTTATTGGATTTGACAAATGACTGTTCGTTGTTGATCATTGGCTTTTTAGTTGATTTGTTTGACTATGTGAAAATATTGATTTTTTTTGTTGTTTTTAAACAAACTGTTAGTTTAAGGAGAAAATGTATTGTTGTTGTTGGCTAACATTAGAGAAAATGTAAGTCAACAAAGAAAAAAGCCAATGAAGTTAGCCTTTTTGTTTAAAATTAAAAGCCAATTTTTCAACTAGTTGAAAGATCATTTATCAAAAAGTTTCTTGCGAATTGACCAGTCAAAGAGCCAAATGTTCAAAGACAACCAAAAGGTCAACTCAAAAAATTATTTACTAACCATTTCATTATAAAAATGGATATTCTATATGATAAGCACCAACTATGATAAAATGCAAATGGTAGTAATTCCTAAAATTTTTTCCACAAAATATCATTTTCCTTGGTAATATTTTTGTGCGAGGAGTGCAGGGGTGTTTGCCATGTGGGATTTAAAAAAAGGAATGATACTTCATTTTAAAAAGTCTAAATTTTTGTTTGTTTAAAGAAAATGAGAATAGAAAATAACTGAAGTAGCCAAGGTAGGAAAGGGGAAAGACTATCTAAACATTTGTAAATCGTCAGGAATCATAAATGGCTTATACTTCTAAATTATTGCAAACCCTCTGGATTTGTCTAAAGTTTTAACCGTGATTTACGGTGAGAATTGAATATATTTTCATAATACTTAACACTGTATGTGATATATTGTGTGGGAAAATATTATTTAATATGGAACGAAGGAAGTTGTACAGTTGACTTAGTTTCTTTCCAACTTTCATTCATAAAGATGGAACTTGGAAGTGTTGGGTTGGCACGAGCTAACACGATACAGTATGTCACGATAAATTATAAAGTGATTTTAATCTTAAAATAAGCGTGCCAATTTTGACCGGCTTAGAAAGTGATATTCGGAAAGCATCCCTCTAATGCCAAATTTAGTACTCTTTACTCATTTTCGAAAATTAAATTTTATCTTAGCTGAAGCAAATACCACTTTTTATAACTAATTTTCACCCAAGGCCCAAGCCCTTTTTCTCTTGGTACTATATAATTAACTAAATTTAGTACTATATAATTAACTATATAATTAACTAATTTAGTACTATATAATTAACTAAATTTTATCTCTGTTAAAGCAAGTACCACTTAGTGTGGGTTGAACAAGTACATGGAGTGCTTTAAATGGGTTTGGCCTTGTCATCTTGATCACAAAGGCAATATAGTACACACAGCAGCTGGAACAAACTTTATGAGCAAAGAGAGGACCAAGGGATCACGTGAAAAAGTTGTGCAAAGGACGAAGTTAGTTGGGGACCAGTTGCTCGGACGAGCAACCTGCTTGCTCAAAGGAGCAGCCTAGTCAGAATGCTACTAGGCCTTTTTAAGTCACATGTTGTAGTTTATGCCGTAGTTTCCCCTTGTCTATATATATGTTTTATATTTGTATGAAGTGGTTTGTAGAGCCAAACAATATGCTTGAGCTTACCATACTCTGTCCTTGTCATACTCATTTATTCTCTACTCGTGTATAGCTCACACAAACACTCATACTATTGATGTAATTCCTTCAATTTTGTATTGAGCTTTAAAGTTCATATACTCTATATACTCATAATGATACATTAGCCTATGATAGTAGATGTAGCTTCATTAATGGCGAATCACCTTAGATTATGGTGTTATACTTGCATACAACCTTGTTTTATTAGTGCACCTTTAGACTCCCACTTCTGTATTCGTTAGGCTACTCTAACAACATCCATTCAAATACAACTAAAATATGTTTTAAAAACGCTCTATGTGTACCATTATTATTTGGCTTTCATCACTTTAATAGTTTTATACTCCATCTGAATCATTTTAGTTGTCCCATTTCCTTATTTGACAAAATCATATCAATTGTCTCATTTCCTTTTTTGTCTATCTTTTTTAATTACCCTCACTTTTACTACTCCCAATACCCAACTACCACATTTACAATTAATTTATTCAATTAAAATACTCAGCTATCACCTTTTTAATGGACTCAACACCACCTTTAATAACCGTGAAAACCCAAACGGGACATTTAAAATAATTAAAAGGGAGTATAATTATTTTTTAATGATCTACAACTCAGATTTGAATTTGAAAGTAAAGCAGTGATCTAAATCAAGAAAAGTATTGTTTTAATGCCACATTCACATGTTCTCTTGTTTACATTACAGCCCATAGATAAGGACGTCAAAGACATGTATTAAACTAATCTCATAATTAGTGCTCAATCATTTTGACCCCATTTTAAAGTAATCGTCAAATTTAAATAGTATACTTACATAGTGGACGTGTGTTGTAGGCTTTTGGATAATTACAGGTGCCACTTTTTTTGAAAATCTTTTGAGCCAAGGGATTCTTCGACCGTACTCTTCTATATGGGTATGACTTGTCGTCTATCTTCCTCTTCCCTCCCCAAACCCTGACCATAGTTTGTCTATAAACGGAATACACTGAATACGCTGATGACTTACATGATTATACAAGTTAAGTTAACAGTGTCTATCAAATATACCATATTAAAATGCGCTCTCTTAACTCTAATTATTTATTTCTCTTCAGTAAGATAATTTATTTTGAATTCACAAAAAATATAACAAGAGAATCGAATATTATTTTAATTTGAGAGTAAATAACACCATGTAATTATAAAAAACAATATTGGGGTCATTTTTTATTGACAAAAATTATCATATACTCCCTCCTATTCATTAGTATTGTCCACTTTGTGTTTGGACCGCATTTTAAGAAAAAATGATAGTGGGGTGGTAGTGGGGTATTTTAAGTGATTATAATAATTGAAAAGGTGGTAGTGGGGTATTTTAAGTGATTATAATAATTGAAAAGGTGGTAGTGGAGTATTTTAAGTGATTATAATAATTGAAAAGTTGGTAGGTGGGGTATTATTTAATAATATAAGTTGGGGTAGTTGGGGGTATTTAGGTAAAATTTTTTGCCAAAAATAGAAAGTGGACAAGTGAAGTGACTTTACCAAATAAGGAAAGTGGACAAAACTAATGAATAGGAGGGAGTATTATTTATTTATTCGTTTTGATTTGTGTTTTTCATAAATATCATTAAAAGATTTTATATTACAAAAAAAAAAATATGTAAAATGGCGAATTATGAGTTGCTACTTGCTACATGGCAATTGAGCACACTAGAAAAGGATATTTTTATTATATTTATTCAAATTGATTGATATTACATCATTAAATCAATATATTTCTAATTTTATATTTTTTTTTAGTTATTTATGTGTCATGGGTTTAATACGGTAGTCTTATTATTTTTTTTACAATGCAATATAAATACAATGAAATTTCTGAAGAATCAAAAAAAAAAAAAAAAAAAAAAACTAGTGAGGTCAAATGACCCTGTAGATACAATGTACATACTAGCTCACAAACCCATTTTAGATTTATTTGAACTCATTTTAACATAAAAATTCATTTTAGAATTTAGAAAATGTAAAAAGAAAAGTAAATTTAAAGCAATTAGATTTAGATTAATTGCATGTTTGGTAATCATAACAAGTTAAGTAATTGTTCGTCGTTTAATGAGGCTAAAACATTACTTTGAAAAGCCGTTATGATTTTGTGAAGCAAATAATGTTTATTACAACTACAACTAACTACAACTATAAATACTTAAACAATTAATAATTATTCAACACCTACATTGAATCGAACATGCCTTAAAATGATAGTTGGGGTCCCAGATGGATCGAATTTGATAATAGTTGGGTCCGATCTTTACCGTGAAACGCTGTTAAAATATGGGCTGAAAGACGATCTTTTTGAGAAA
Source organism: Amaranthus palmeri (assembly GCA_019776075.1). Lineage (NCBI taxonomy): Eukaryota > Viridiplantae > Streptophyta > Magnoliopsida > Caryophyllales > Amaranthaceae > Amaranthus > Amaranthus palmeri. Next base: position 86,088 of record JAAKBH010000303.1, read on the forward strand.
TCAACCCTGATTTGACCAGTCTAATATTTTTATCTCTAAATAGACTAGGTTTGAGAGACGTCAAAGAGACTGTTTCTCAGAAAACCAACTCCCTTGCTTTTAAGTTGTTGTAATCATTGATAGCGAATAAACAATTTCTCATACACAAATTCTTGTGAGAGACGATTTCTTTGAGAGTTCATCTCTAATTGGGTTGGTGCATTAGGAAAAATATAGAAAATAAGCTTTAATAGATTGAGTTTGAGAGACGTCACTCAAAAAGACGATCTCTCAGGAGACTGACTGTTGCTGATAAGAGTTAAAAGGCCTCAGACCTAATAGAAGCCCAAATTAAAAACGATTTCAATATTGGGCTGAACAATCGTGGGCTTTTTCCTCCTGAATTAGTTGATTATTGATTATCATTAAAAACCCTTTTCTCAGCGCTGCCTTTCTCTATTCAATCAACATTAGGGTTTGTGTGTGCCGAAAAACGCCTCTTTCCCTTCAGAGCCTAAGAAGCCTCTTCAAACCCTAACAATGGCGGAACAGGTTTTGATCTCCTTCTCTCATTCTATCGTTATTTGACATAGTTGAATGGATTGATTCTTAACATTGTTTTGTTTGCGATTTTATAGACTGAGAAGGCCTTCTTGAAGCAACCGAAAGTTTTCCTTTCGTAAGTGATCGTTCAATTTCTCACTTTTTTTTTGTTATAAGTTATTTTCCTGAGTCTAACTGAATAAAATGTAGGTCGAAGAAATCAGGGAAAGGAAAGAGACCCGGAAAAGGAGGAAACAGATTCTGGAAGAGCATTGGTTTGGGATTCAAGACTCCTCGTGATGCCATTGAAGGTAATTTATCTCCTTTGTTTTCTGAATTTTGTTCCGTTAATCGGTTTACTTTGAATTGCTCCGTTGGGTCAATCGTCTAAACTCTAAACAGATTTTCGGGTTGAAGTTTTTTCCTCTTTTAATATAGTATGGTGAGGTTGAATGCTTGATAGTTGGAATTAGTTCTGCATTTAAAATTTTATTTGTATAGTTTAATGGATAAATCATTTGGAGATAGGATTTGAATGCAGTGTAAATTTTTTAAATTGGCTTAGGTTGTAGAATGAGTTGAATTATGGTGCAATGTACGGGGCAGAGATATTGAGGAAGGGCAAACATGTAGTTTGAGTTTTGTTCTCTGTTGAAGTATCGTGAGTTTGATGTAGTTTTAGGTCATTTTTACTATATCATTCGAAGGTTATGTTCATTTATGATTTAACTTCAATGATCCATTATTCTATTACTCTGCCTGGCGACTTCTGGTTTTGATTGTTCATTTTATAACTATGGGATTATGGGAACGAGACGACTACATGCATTTCATATCTGTTCTTCACGCTCAGTTGTTTTTCTTCAGTTGATATCCTTATTGTTACTTTCAAGTGCTAGCGGCTTACCCTATTTCCCGTGTTTACCTTGTGGGAGATCACTCTACCTTTAAGGTTTTTGGGACATTGCAATAACTTCATCTTCAAATCAAACTAACTAAGTATAAGAAAATTGCATCTGGTTTGGAAGTCTATATTACTTTTGCTTGATAGATATTATTAGACTCTTCCATTGCATGTAATTTGTTGCCCTACTGTGTTATTATCCATTATAAATATTATGTTTCTCAGAATTAGTGGCAAACTGATGCCTTCATTTTTTCTCATACTTGTATCATATACTTCTATGTAATATGCATGTTTAAGTCTTTAAGATAGCTCACCTACACTTTTCTATGTTTATTCAGGAACTTACATCGACAAGAAATGCCCCTTCACCGGCAATGTTTCTATCAGAGGTCGTATCCTTGCTGGTACTTGCCACAGTGCTAAGATGCAAAGAACAATCATTGTCCGTCGCAACTACCTTCACTATATCAAGAAGTACCAAAGGTTGGTCCTCAGTACTTTTTTAATCCTTCAGTTATTATTTTTATGCTTATTTTCAATATTAGAATAATCATGTGTTCTTAGGTATGAGAAGAGGCACTCCAACATCTCTGCTCACATTTCACCTTGCTTCCGTGTGAAAGAAGGCGACCATGTCATCATTGGCCAGTGCAGGTGTGTCCTATGTCATTTCAACATTGTAATTCAATAAAAAATGAATCTTATTCGTTGCTACTATTTTACACTGGAAGTTGGTATTGAATGTATTTCTCAAATTTTCCTATGTGCAGACCCCTGTCAAAAACAGTGAGATTTAATGTATTGAAGGTTATTCCAGCCGGGTCAGCCGCTGGTGGCAAGAAGGCTTTCACTGGCATGTAATCCCGAGTTTGGCTCGAATTCTAGTTTTGTCAAGTTATGAAAGCAGTCAATTAAAACCTTTTCATGTATTTTCATACATGCTTGTAGGAGTATTTCTATGCTTGGTCCTTGAGAGTTCTTTTTGTCAATTCGAATCCTTAATTTTGATATTACTAGCAAATCTCATCAATACATTCATCTAATCATGGTTATCTGCTTACACCTTTTACTTCCACCAAAGTGTGCAAGCTAGTTTTCAATGCGTTGATTTGTGTCTAGATTGGTAGCTCTTAAACCAACCAAAATAATTGTTGAGGTTCTTGGTGATTTTATATCCAACAGTTTATAATCCATACTTCCTCCATTACATAATACTTACTACTGAACATTTTCCCACAAAACATATTACGTTTAATAGCAAGTATTTTGGAACGGAGGAAGTATAAAACCGATAAGATTCTCATCAGTTTCACTCATAAAAAGTTGAGAACCTCTGCAGTTGTATGCATCATTTTGTTGTATGTTAAGTTGGGAATTTTATTTTTCGAAGCTATATATTATGAGTAAAAATTTTTGGGAACGAAATAAAATGATACTTCTTTGAAATAAGGACAAAAAGTAAAGGGCCATTCCTTTTTCAGGGGTAAAATCAGCACCCTACCCTCCTAACACAAGAAGTTGATACTTGGTACGTGTTTAGTTCTAGTTGAGCTTTTTAGGTTGGACTTTTTGTTTGAGAATAGTCCATATTTTATTCTTGTGACTTGTCAATGACTCATACATCCACTCTGGTTAAGCACAATCAAAATCAAAACCCCTCTTTGTTACATATTCGATTTTAAGCTAGTCTCTTAGGCCCAATCCATTAAAGATTAATGTTTACCGTGTCAATGTCTACTTACGTTATTCTTAAATCTTAATACTTATTTTTCGTATCCTTAATGTTACTTTCAATATCTAAAATGTCTACTTACATCATTCTTAATGTCTACTTACAATATTTCAAAAAATATGTAATAAGATTCGATTAAAGATGGTCTCTCAAAGGAATTTGTATTCGATTTTTAGTTTACCATACAAAGAATCCAACGCCTCCGCCGCGTACAGAGCTAAATGGCAAGGGTACAAGGCTTTTCACATTTTTGTTAAATGTAGTATAATCATTAATCAAATCCAAGAATTTACTTGAGAAATTGTCAAATTGGTACCTTGATTCTTACTACTGTCGTTCTTTTAGTCGCGATTTAAAAAGTCGGGAAAGGTTCACTAAATTTTGTTAATTGCGCTCTTTTATTTTTATGATCGATATAAACTCAGAGGATAAGATACCTTTTAAGTAAGATTACTATTATGCCATTTGAGTGTTTTCTTATTGTCATTTAAAGTCTATCAGGACTTATTTTATGAACTATAAGTACAGTGAGACATAATTATAATAATTTCATAATCTAAAGTGAACGCAAAAAATACAAAATTGAAGTTAATGAGGCGGAGTTGATTTCAAGGTGCGAACATGATTCCGTTTCTTGACAATATTTTTTGTTGATTCAAAGATTTGTTTTATTGAAGCTTTATATTGTTACGTATAACTTGCGATGAAAATCCTTATTACAATGATTCTTGAAAAGAAATATTGAAGTTATATGTTGTTACGATGATTCTTCACGAAGTGAAATTGATGAAGTTATTGGACATATAACTATCAACATTGCTCTGTAAACAAGGATTACATGAAAGTTCTGAAAAAGAAGTTGAAACATAATTTCATATTCTTTGAATTTGAGAAATTCTTATTGCCTTTCTCCTGTACTAAATTTGTGAAGAACTCTATAAACACTTCATAAAGTTTCTGATTTTAATTATCTTTCCTTAAATATGTATTCATTTATTTTAATCTATTTGTATTAAGTGATTATTGAGATTGATTATGATCAAATCTCATTGCGAATTTTCAATATCAAACCAAGTACCTTGGGGGAGCAGATACCGCAAAAAGAAAAAGTTCATGATTACCTTCAATCTATTATAAGTTTCCTGAGAGACTTAAGTATTACAAACCAAATCTTCACGGTGTTCTACCGTTGGTGTATCTAATAGCAAGAAGCCTTTCATATGGACACAAAGGAGTCTTTGTTACAACCTTGTAATTGTAGTGTAATTTTAATTGTATAATACTACTAATATTTCTTTCCTTATTAATATAATAAAAAACTCTCTCTTTAATCTACCAATCTACAGTCTACTCTCTCCGTTCTATTATATTTATAATTGATAATAATATTTTTCATCATAACATATTGCAATCATTTGCAAATATTTTAAAACAACACGAATAAGTTTAAAGTGCATTCAGGGGCAGAGCAAAAATTTACATATTCTATAAAGGCCTTGTGCAATTTTATAAATTATATGATATTTTTCTAACAATTTTGTATCTATAAACACCTAACATATACTCAATAATATAATATTAAAACCCCTAACTTTTAGAAGTCCTATACGGTCGAACATGTTGAACGTGCTCGAAAATCTATTTTTTACAAATAAATTTAGATTAAAAAAATAGTGATACATGGTGCGTTGGACTAATAATGTGTTCTCCAGAAATGGAGCAGCTTGTCAGGAATCAAATTCACCAGAAAAGACTCCCATTTTTACCTTTTCTTCTCCATTTTCCCATTTTCTCTCTCTTCTCACTCTCATTCTGCAGTACTCTACTCTCAAGTATATTCAAGCTTGTGACTTATTAGCTGATGACAATTTTCCGAAAATTAAGAAAAAATTAAGGTAATCTTTTCCCTCTATTTGGGTTCACTATCTTTTCTCTGCTTTTCCCTTTTCTTTTATATTTAAAATGGGAATTTCATTTTGTTGCATTGCAATAGTCTAACATTTTCTTTTTGGGAATTATTCCCTCTTTTTTATTATCTATGTTTTGTTATTTTTTTGCTTTAGTGATGAAAATTTAATTTTTGTGCTATTATCTATAATTCCAGGGTATGTTATTTGGGATTGATGCTTATTTTGAAGCTTGGATGAAGAAATTGTTGGTGGGTTTAGTGCATGTAATCAGAAATCTGGGGTAATAAGTAATTGTTTATTTGTGTGGGTGGGTTGGGTTGGGTGGGGGGTATCTGGGTTGGGTGTGGAGGTATGGAGAATGGGTGGCAAATGAAATGTGGTATGAAATTTCCATGTTCAACTTCAAGGGTCACTTCCACTTTGGAGCAGATTCAGCTTCAAGAGGGTAGGAATCAGGTATATTTATTTTTTTTGATTATATCAGGTATATTTATTTATTGCATGTTTTATGTGTATTGGAATTTACTCATAAATGATACTAATAGTTCTTATATAGGAGTATTACTATAAATGGGCATAGTTTTAATTGGTTGTTTTTTGTTGAGAGTTTATTATGTATTGAGTTTTATGAACAATGTGCAATGTTTGAGTTTGTTCATGTGGGGTTGACTAACCTTAGTTTAGTTCAATGTAAAGTGCATTTGATGGACTATGTTTTGGGCATAAAATGTATGGGAGATGTCTTGCTTATAGGGTTTGTATCTCTATTGAGTTGTTTTCATTCAATGAGAAACATGATGATTAATTGTCATGATCTCAATGTATACCCTGATCCAAATTGTTCTCCCTTGTTGTAAGGAGGAGATAGTGGGGACAAGATAGGGAAAGAGAAGGAGGGGACATGGGAAGAGGGCGACGGAGATAAGAATATACTATGAATTTTAAAAAAGAGGGTACTTTGTTATGAAATGTATTGAAACCCAAAGAGGCTATATCATTTAGGAACATAGGCCTATATAGTTGTGTTGAACATGGAATACAAATGAGGCCGTTTTAATAAATAATGGCTGCTCTATGGATTTCTTACCGTTGCGCGGACTCCCTTTACGTAACCAGTTATTTGAATCATGGCATAAAAATCATTCACTGTGTTGCTAACTTGCTAAATGGCACAATGCTGTCAAATGAGTTCTATAATTCTTGTTCTTTTCATGTTGTGTTTTCTGTACTGGTTTTGATACAATGAAAACTGCCTAAATTGAACATTTATAATGATTTGAGCTATATTTTGTCTGTAGATGAATATGAACATAAGTAATGGTATTCTTCCTCATGATGCACGAGAACAAGGACCACTGTCTCCATTAATGAAACAACCACCTGCTTCCAATATATTGAATTTTGGTTCATGCAATCAAAACCAAACTGAAACCGGAAGTTTGTTCCGATCTATACTGTCACTTCCACCTACTTTATCAAAACATGATTCCCACAGAAATCTACCCACACATTCTTCTGGTGGCATTTGCATTCCAGATGCTTCTGCACAGTGCAATGCTGGCACCATGCCGAATTGGTCATTGGTGCCCACTAGTGCAAGCTTTAATGCTGGTACTAGAGTGGATGGGTATCCTAATTTTCCATCTAGACCTGTTTTGAACCCCAAGCATGGTAGTAATTGTGGCCTTGGTCCAAGTGATGAACTCCATGCTCTGAGGGGACTCATCACTCATGCTGGTTCCAGGATTGAATATGGGATCAACACTTGTTTGCCGAAAGGGGTAGCTTGCGCTTCTTCAAGCATTACTCCTGCAGGTCTCAGGACCGAAAATGGGAGCAATACTTATTTGCCAAAGGTGGTAGCTTGTGCTCCTTCAAGCTGCAGTACTGTGCTGGATACGTCTTTGCAAATACCGTCGGTAAATATGAAACATAATTCAGCTGGAAATGAATGTCCTCGTGTCTTTTGCCTGGGTGCAAGTGGGTTTGATTCATTCCTTTTTAATTCTTCAGATTTATCAATTTTTAGTTGATTTTCTGAATTTGCTTGCATGATTGATTGAAAAGGTGGAAATCTACTCCTCAGCAGCACAGGACTTTTTGGTATTCGCTGCTCATGTCATGGTTTGCACATGTCAGTGGCTAAATTCTGTGAGGTAATCTTAAGCTCTTAAACGTTAAATGCCAATATCAGTTTGTAGTTTTCATGTCATCTACTTCGTTACCTGGCTGTTTGTCTCTTTTTTTATAAACCTCTGACTCATACTGAATGTACACTTCTATTTATAATCTATCGAACTTCACAGCATTCAGGGTTATCTGATGTTAATCCTGGATACGCGGTACGCTTGGATGGTGGGGAGAGTATTGCTCAATGGCGTAAAGTGTACCTCCAAAAGTTTGGGGTAAGATATTCTTTGAATTCTTTGAGTTTTATTCCTTAAGTGGGATGCATTAACTTATAGAGCTTTCAAGGTGTATGATTTCTCCTCTCGACCTTTCATCCACGTGGTTTGTCTCATTTGTGTTGTCTTTGCACTCAATTATTGAATGGCTTTATGGTTTTCGTGCTTATTTGGACTGCTAATAAATTCAGTAGCAAAGCATTATATGATTATCCAATTTATTAGGTACCGTTCTGGTCAAGTCACCCTAGGATGTTTTTTCCTATTTGTCCATTTATGACCCGTTCTGTTTTTGTAGAGAGGATATATTTAACATGGCTTTAGAAATGCACATCTCTAATGTCGTAATTCCATTTTAATCCCCACCCCAACCTCCTATACAGTTCATAGAGTAAAAATGCGGTAACGGTTGCGATTATTGTAACGAAACTGTGATGCGGTAGCGGGAGTGATGCGTTTATCGTAACGTTTTAATAACGGTCAAAACCAAAAGATATCCCTTGGTACGGTCCAAAATATGTTTTTTTTTACCCCTTTACAACGCGGGAAATCTCGGTTCGTTATTTTAAAAATCCCTTACAACGTGGCTGACGTGATGCGATGCGGCCTTGTTTACACTATGATTCAGATTGTAGATTGATGTCGTTCGTTGATACATGCTTAATGCTTCAATGCTAGATTATTTTCCTATTCACCTTCAATGCTAGCATCTGCTTTATGTGGTTATAAGTTATAACTGTTTGCACACTTGGGTCAGTTGAGTGCTTGCATTTCATAGAATTGACTGTTTTGAACTGTGTATTTTAATTGGCATGTATTTTGAATTTGTAGATGAGAGGGGTGATACTTTTTATGATGATTTAGATTAGGGCTCCAGGGGATCATAGAGGATGGGACTGGCCGGAAGAAGTGTTAGCAACTTCTGGGTTCACAAATAGCAGCATGACTGTTACTGACAGGAGGAAGGTTTTTGACTTGTCTAGTCTGTTTAATTCATCTGCAGAATCAGTAAATTCTACACAGCCTTGGAACAATGTGTCCACAAAAACACCTCGACCAAGACAGGAATGTTCTAATCAGATGTCAAAAGTTGCTCAATCCGAAAGTGGTTTTGGCCACTGTAGCATGGGAATCTCCAGAACCAACTTAAACAGTATGACCGTAAATCCCATTTGCCCTACTTCTAGAATTGTTCCGCCTTTATTGCCTAGTGGCAAAGAAGGATCACGGAATGATGTTCAGGCAAAGTCCTTCAACTTAGTTCTCGCACAGGAGAATTCGTTTAGTTCTTTTCAGAACATACAGAGTGTTGACTTCAGAGCGAAAAATTCCGCAAAGGATGACACTATTTTGCACGGAAGTACGATTCCTTCTAGCATTGAGTTGAAGCTTGGACAGCCATCTCAGCGGAGTTTGGGTCCAGGATCTGCCGTGCTATCAGCTGTGGAACCTCAAACTACTGTCCAGGAGAAGCTGACTCACAACTGTGAGTGGAGAGACCTTTTTGATTACCCTACAATTTAGTTTTTTGAATCTATTTTTTTTTTTATTTTTTTATTTTTATGTTTGATGATGTCGTTTTGTGCAGCAGCAAATGCTAAGGTCATTGAACAAAGTAACCCGCACATTTTTTGCCACTCCATACCTGGTATCACCAGAACTAAAGAACCAATCCAGACAGGCCCTCTGCATGCATCAGCTTCATTTCAGGCAGGTTCCCGGAATGGTGTGGATCATGTGAAACACTCGAAAAATGGGCTGGATAATAAATTTGCAATTTCAGTGCAGTTCCCCCCTTCTAATACTTTAGCAGGAGGGAGTTCATATAATAAGGAAGTGGGTTCTAGCATGCCGAACAGCAATTCAATTCATCCCTGGGTGCTTCATAGCCAACCTCATGTGGATAGGTCTGTATTAATAGACTTCGCTTGTGATGAAAATTCTTCAATCAGACCTTTCGACATCAATAAATCAGCTTTTCCAAATAATGAGAACAGAAGGACAGATGCTGCAAGTGGTTGTAAGGATTCGATTATTGGAAGTGAATCTGGCCATAGGCTTTATGGTAACACCAGAAATGGAACATTTAATCCTAATGTTAGTGTATTGCCATCTGTGAATTTTAATCCACTTTTGATGGCAAACGGGTTGTCTGGTGTCTCTGGTGCTTCAAACCATATTAGAAACGCATTTGATTTGCCAAACCCAGTTGAACGAGATCATTCATGCAATAAAGCGAAAAATTCATCCTCGAGTTTTAGAGTAACTCCTACCGCGCAGGAAACTTCCACTGGATTCTCCCAAGTGCCTGCAGTCAAGGCTCTTGGTCATGCTTGTGCTTCTTTCAGTGAAGGTGCTGAAGCTCTAAAACATATATCAGACGAGAGTTTGAGGCTTCTTGCTTTGAGGAACATAGACGGATCAGTAAAGGGAAAGCCGATGGGTTCTTCCCTTGTATTTAGTCCACAAATGTCTAATAAAAAACAACTAAGCAAGAAGTACGAGACAGCTGATTTGACTGCAAAGGATTTATTTCTCAATCAAGGGCCTTTTGAAGGACAGCGGCATGGTCGTCCATTTCCTGTTGGGCACATCGGCTCACCATCATTACTTGATGGTGATCATAAAGAAGGTGAGGATATCAAAACCGGGATTTTTGCGTAAGGCTAGGACATCTCGTTTATCTTATCTGATTGGGACATATGGTAAATTATCATGGATTTTGTTGTTTTTCAAGTACTGTTATATTTATGCAGGTGCTCATTTGGATGCTGTTACTCAAGAGATTGAATTATTTTCTGAGTTAGCTGACAAAAATGATGAAGATCAATGTAATTCACGGTCACAGAAACAGCCTTCACCGAGGTAAGTTTTCATTTTTTGGGCTACAGTGTGCTAGAACTAGCTTTTCTCCACTTGGAAGCTCTATAAATAGCAGTTTAATAAGAAAACCTTCTACAAGTGCAAATTTATTTACTTCAAAAAGGCTTGTGTTGTATCTTAAGTTTAAGTTTGAAATGTATTAAGCAATATATAAAAGCCTTGAAGGCTGAAGCTATTTCTCGAAGCAACAAACTAAAATTATAAGAGCGAAAATCTTTGACCTGCATGGCTGCATCCGAGTGAGTAGTTGAATTTCTTTGGTGGGGAAATATGAGCATTGCCATTGTCCTACTCAGTGTCACATGATTCTCTAATCTCCTTGCGAATCAAAAAAAGCGAATTATGGTTGGTTTTGGGCTATTCTTGGGTGAGCAAGTTGCGAATTCAAAAAGCGAATTAGCTAGCGAATTATGTTACATTGGTCCTACTAGTAGCTATGTCTCTGTCAGTCATTTGAACTAATTACGAATGGTCTAGCTATATGTATGCCAACATTCACTTACCACTAGTCTATTATATCCACTTTGACCTTCTTTTTTTGGGTTTGGCTTTTATTGCTTTGGCAGTGTTGAAAGACAAGAAAAAATGAGATGTGACTGTAAAACAGTGGAAAGATGCTATGGAGGATCATGTTCTCATATGTCAGACAAGTCCATGTGCAATGATGCGAAAGTATATTCGAAGAGAGAGCTGGCCTGCAATCATGATAGCACTATGCATGGATTAAAGAAGCAAGCAAGCACCGAAGTTACGGAAACCCCTAAATGTAGCTCTAGATTTGCTAATGGCTGTCTCTCTAGTGAAGCTCTAACCTTTATAGACAGCAACCAAAGGGGGAAGGATCAGATTTTAAAACCTGACTGCAGAAGTTCTCAGTGGGTAGATGTTCCTTCCAAGGCTAATAAAGTGTTCAAAATGAGAAGCTCAGATGCACAGGTTCATTTATTTGATGCTAGGGAAAAATCTGAAGTTAACATGATTGGGCTTGCCATGAAAGGCAATTCCGAAGTGAACCAGGGAACTGAGTTGCTGAAAAGGAAAGAACTATCAGACATTCCCTCTGATTCTAGGGGAAAATCTGTAACAAATGTGATAGGAGATGCTGCTAAAGGCACTCCTGAATCGAACCACGCAGCTGAGACTCTGAAAGTAAAAGAATTATCTGACATTTCCTCTAAATGTTCTGCACCAGTTGTTACTCAAGCATCTAATGAAATCAACACAATTGACTCTTCTACTGTTGATGTGGGTCAAACTTTACACGGCAACAGCCAAATTGCCGATCAAGGATCTGCTATTTCCAGAAGCTGTTCGTCTGTTGAAGCAGTTGATAGTGTTAGAAGCTCACAATATGTTTGTGATGGTAAGACTAGATCTGAAGAAGAAAAAAATTTGACGATGTTTGGTAATGTAGCTTGTCATGTTGCAATGGAAGAACTAGAGCAAACACGGTCGAAATCTAAAGAATTACAACATTTCACTGTTTCTAGAGGTAGTTCTGGTGAAGACTTTAGTATGACTCAGAATGAGAATGGATCTAAGCTAAAAAAGAGAAAGTGTATAACAAAATGGAAAATGCTGGGAGCCTCATGTACCGTCTCGGATATTTCTCTGTTACCCTATGAATCTCGAGTTTGTGCTGCTAGTGCTACCGATCACCATGCTGCTATTTCTGAAGACGTTCAAATTCCTCTTCGACCTTCTCTTTTTTTATCTAAAATGCTGAATGTCAATTCGAATTCTTACAGTCTCAAACAAAGAAAGGCATCCAAATTTTCTGTCAAAAAGCTTTCTCGTAAAAGAGATTTAAATGGGATATATGACATTGTGGAGGGTGAACCTAGAAGTCGGGATTCGTTGAAGGGGTATGATGATGCCATTCACATTCCAGAAATTTCTGCTGTCAAAAAGTTAAAACAGGCGAAGTTTGCTGGAGCTGGTGGGAGACAGATGAAGAGTACTGAAGCTGGTACGGGGTATTGGATGCACACTTCAGTTTATGATGGAACTTCGAAGTTCAGTTCGAAGGGGTTCCAAAAGGCGAAGCCTATAGCTTGCGGAAAGTATGGTATTATATGTGACCAGGAATTAGATATTGACCAAATAAAGCCACCTAAGATAGTTCCTCTGAGTCAGGTTCTAAAAGCTTCCAAAAAATCTGCTAAGCTAGATAGAAAGTCTCGAATGCGTTCAAGCAGAAAGAAGAACAAAAACCATTTTAGTGGTCATAAAAAAGGCCTTGATGTGTCGCGTAGTTTACATCAAGCTGAGGGTAGCCAATCCTATAAGATTCTGTCATGTCAGGGCCGACTTTTTGATGATTCTATTCAGGAGACTCACCAAATGCACCAGGATAGTACACATATTGATGATACTTTTGTGATGGAAGAACTTGGAATCAATGGAAGCAAAAGAGACCCAAGTAGTTCAGCCTGTCGTCCACCATCAAAGACCAAGGAAATTCGTATGCGCAGCCTTTATGAGTTATCAATGAGAGGTAAATCTTTAAGATTTAGGGTGTCTTCTCTCTAAGAATTCAACTAAATTTGACTTAAAATCTTAGCTTTTATCTAAATTTCTTAGGACTGAAATCAATTTTGATAGCCCTTGTGTTACACTTGGTTGAACCTAGAACTTATGATATGAGTTTTCTAATGATGAAAAGCACTCATCTTTCGGGTTTACTTTTGCTGTGCCACTATGATCTTTATGTTGGCATGGCCATTGATTTGACTAAAATCAATTCATATCTGCAGGAAATAAATTCATATCTGCTGATACCAGTCGTTCACAGAATGTAATGTGTGCACCATCAGCAGCATGTGGATTGGAAATGGTCCATCCAGAGGATAAGGCTGGAAGTGAAGCTTCTAACAGAAGGTCAGGAGATGCATCATTCATGGAGTTTTGAATTTGGGAATTTGCTAAATGATAAGCATGCCTTTTCAGTTAAAAGCAAATACTGTCCTTACCCTTTTTCTGATAGATCCGGATTTTATTTCTTCATTTCAGGTCTTCTAGAAAACTCCACTGTAGCTCTGTCGTGTCAAAAGCAGATGAATTATGTTGCGTGTGTGGAGTTTCAAATAGAGATGATGCCAATTGTTTACTGGAGTGTGGACATTGTTCAATTCGAGTATGTAGCAGCTTTTGAAATCACTGCAACTACTGTTTTTGTTTCCTTTACAGATGATTTAAGTAATTTTTTTATTTCATGCGTTCACAGATCCATCAGGCTTGCTATGGGATTTCTAGAGTGCCAAAAGGGGATTGGTTTTGCAGACCATGCAGAACAAATTCTAAGGATGTTGTAAGTTTTTACTTCAAATATACCTTTTCCATTTTTATGTTTAGTTGTACATCTTATATTATGATTCACATCATGATTACCAAGTTAACAGTGATCACGTTCTGCTCAATCAAATAGCTTTGTTATTTGAAATATTTACTTCATTTATTTTTTTTTACTGCCACTCTTTGGGCCAATTGAGGTGCATTTTTACTAGGAGATAGTTATTTTTTTTTTGATAGGACTAGGAGATAGCTATTAAGAATATAATACTTTAAGAAATTATAAGTATGATATTCAGTAACTATAATTAGTGGGACGTGAGACTTGGATAGTTTTAAGCAAAGTCAGAGGAATGACAAGCTTCTAAAAGATGAAATCAGGTGCATAAACTATTGTGAATTACATGGGATAGGTTTCTCTTGGTTTTTCTATTTCGACGTCATTCGGGTATGCTTAACTAAAAAGAACAGCTATCTCTTACATAGTGCTATCTACTAGAAGGATCTTAATTGTGGCCTTGTTTAGTAAATAGGAGGTATCTAATTTGAGCAATCTAAGTTTGTTAGCTATATACGTAAAAGTGGTTGATAAATTTGACTGAAGCTGGAAGTATACAGTTGTGAATGATGAGTAAGGGCGTAAATTGTTTTATGTAGAAATGTTAAGACTCCTAGTTTTATAGGGCTTTGGGACTACTTCATAGTATGCCCACCAATTAGCTTGATAAGCCTCCACTTCACTAAAAACTCATAATACCTTGTTCAGGTTTTTGACCACCCAAAACTCTAAAATGCCTTAAGCTTGTTCACTCCAGACCTCCATTTTATAGAACACCCCTTTGACTCTATTGTACATTTAAGAATGGAAGGTAGTGGAAAAGGACGTTGAATGATTGAATTAATAAGCATGATATTCTCTTGGTTTGCTTTAATGTGAGTTTTTACTTACTGGGCATTCTTCTATGTAAATCTATTCTTACTTCGAATGCATATGATATGTAGTGTACTTTTTATTTGAGGAGGGAGGGGGGTGTGGGGGGGGGGGGGGGGGGGGGTGGGGGTTTACTTATTCAGTCTGTATCTTGTTACTCTTAAGTTTTCAAACAACTTATAGTGCTACACTGTCTTCTATAGGCTTGTGTCCTTTGTGGTTATGGAGGTGGGGCCATGACTCGAGCATTTGGCAGCCGCCACATGGTGAAAGGTCTATTGAAAGCATGGGATATTCGGACAGAACCTCATATTATGAACATGGGTTCTGCTGAAGCCTTGTATGGTATGTGTATTTCCCCATTATGTCAGTGTTTTAAGCAACAATGCTTTCCAATCACTAGAACTTTTTAGTTTGTTGAGCATTAATTTCAGTTTCTTGGCAGTTCCAGCAAAGATGGAGATTCAGAAGAATTTAGAAAGTGCAACACATCAGCAGCGTCCTTCGATAAAACCAGTGGTTCATAACAGCATAATATCAGGATTGTTTGATCCAACTGTAAAGCAGTGGGTTCATATGGTGTGTGGCTTATGGACTCCAGGAACAAGATGTCCTAATGTGGATACTATGAGTGCCTTTGATGTTTCTGGTGTTTCCCACTTGAAAGAACACATGGTATGAACATTTGCTTTCTGTAAATGGAATTTCATATGGAGTATCCGAGTATATAAAGCAAATAGAGAATCTGTAGATACTAGACGGAACCATCCCTTAGCTTTGTTTTCTCTAGTTTCTTTCTAACCTTTTCCTCCCCTTCTTTTTTCTATAAGTCCAGAATCTTTTTAGTCAATTATCATGCTTCAATATGTATGATGGTACATAGTACATTTTATGGTATGTGGCAAATTGTTTTCACCTATCGGGGTTTTCACATGCTAGTTATTTCTTACCAGGGTTGCTATATATGCAAACGAGCTGGTGGTTCATGCATACAATGTAGGGTTGAGACATGTGATACACATTTTCATCCTTGGTGCGCTCATCAGAAGGTAAGAACTGCACAATGAATAATGAAAATAACAATTATTCACTTTGTTTTTGCATTTTATCATGATTGAGATCTTGTGCCTTCATCGAACTATTCGCAACTTAACATGAAATCAAATAGTGTTTTCTTAATTTTTTGAATTGTCCTAGGAGCACAAATTTGAACATCCGTTTTACTTGTATCAAACTTGAGAAGAAATTCCCATTTATATATATATATATAAATATAAAGAGATAGACGAGAGAATCGTCTGCATGTTTTCTTTTACAGGACGGTCTGGTGTTTGGCTTGTGTCTCGTGTGTAGAATGATTGACTGCTACTTTTTTTCCGGTTAACTTTGTCTTGCTACAACATTCAAGTATTTTGAGTTCATTAAGAGGCTTCCACCAAGGTGGCATTTACGGGGATCGAATGTATGCACCCGTGTAAAAAACAAAAGTAATTTGTTATTGATCATTGTTAGCAAACATCACTAGCAATTTCACATGAATAAGAAGTGCACATGATTTTATTGGAATGAAAGTATCATAAACTTGTTGTAACGATATTCTGAGATCTGCCATTTCATCGCTGCTTACAGGGTCTTCTGCAAAGCGAGGTTGAAGGAGTTGAGAGTGACAAGGTTGGTTTCTATGGAAGATGTATGCTTCATGCTGATTCCGATTCCAGAGCTTGTCACACTGAGAATGATGCTGATACCAACAAGTCCAATTCTGACATTGAGAGGGAAGACGAGCCAACTTGTGCTAGAGAAAAGGTAAAACAGTTAATGCTTCAAGCCCATTGCAATTGTAGCATCCAAATTATCTCATGGCATTATCTCTTCTCTACTAGGATTATCAAGGAAAGCAATGGGGAATAAGAGGGCATTCTTCGTATCAACGTAGTGGTAAGAGTGGATGCTTTGTCACTCAGGTGCAATTAGATGCTTGGTCTTACATCAACCGACACAAGTTGAGGATGATTAGGCAGCCTAAATCTTCAGTTTCAGATGTAGACCATGATTACCGGGTATGGACATAAGTGATACAGCATGCATGTAGTCAGATGATTTGTTCTTTTCTGTTTTTCTTTCGTTGGCTGAGGCAATGGTTTTATATTCATGCGCACACCAACGTTCTATATGATCATGAGGTCATATACAAGTGCATTCTACTTCTTTTGTCTTTTCAGTTTTGATAGTTTAAATTGGGAAATTTTATGTGGTAACCTGAAGTTTTGGCTTTTCCACGTGGTAGACAAACGTTTTTTTATATCCACATGGTGACCTTGATATTCCAACTTTTCCACGTGGTAGACAAAGGAGAAGTTTTTTGTTAACTTTTACACTATTTTTACCAATGTAATGACATTTTTTCAAAAAACAAAAGTCGTAATCACCTTAATGAACCGCATATTTCGAAATATTGTCGAAATAAATACTTAATTTAACCAAAAATTTGACATTTTGTCTACCACATGGAAAAGTTGAAAGCTAAAGTCACCACACGGATTTTAAAAACATTTGTGGAAAAGCCAAAAACTCAGGGTCACCACATGGAATTTCCCTTTAAAATTTGCAGTTCAGCAGTTGTGTGAAGAAATTTAATGTGTCTGTGATTGCGCATTCGCGAATACACTTTATAATTTGTGTGCAACGACACGATGCCTCTGCATTATGATACAATGAATCTAACCTTTAACTTTCAAAGTAACAAAACGGACTGATTCGACCCGTCCTCTGTAGAATGCTTTTGGTAAGAGGGCCGCTAATGTGTGCCTTATTGATGCTGCAATAGTTTCCTCAACTCATATATTCCCTATCCGAGAATGAAAGATATCAGGTTGAATTATCCAAGTAAGCTGCAATGAATCCGCCATATATACAAATGGTAGTAAGGAGTATATTTTAATAGAGATAAATCAGTTGAGCGGTATTTTTACTTTAAGATAGCTTCTAGATAATAATTCTCATGATTCTAAATACGAGGTTCAATTTTCATTGTTTATAAATGAATAAATGATCTTTAAACACTCTATTTTGCTTTCCGTCAAATGATTTGGTTGTCACTTGTCATTGCATTATCGAAGTGTTAACTAACTTTCTACATGCGTAATATTGTTGCAGAAAGAATATTCTCGATTCAAACAAGCAAAGGGATGGAAACATTTGGTAGTTTATAAATCCGGAATTCATGCTCTTGGTCTATACACATCTCAGTTTATTCAGCACGGTGCAATGGTAGGAACTTCATTGTCGACAAACTAAAATGTCTATAGAAAAATTGCGATTTGTCGGGAATTATGGACTATGTCTATTTTCTTTGGCCAAATCTCTTGTACATATTTCCTATTCAAGTAAATAAAATATACTCCCTGTCTCTTTGAGAAAGCACCATATGACTCAATAATGTGAGAGTTTTTTGAGTCATATGGTGCAAATTCAGAGGGGCAGAGCGAGTATATTTTTAGATCTTCGGCTGCTATCTGCTGAACAATGGCTCAGTCTAACAAACAAATCCTGTCGTAGTTGGGCTTGATGTCTTCTAATACTGATGCTATTCTGTTCACACGTAAAATTCAGGTTGTCGAGTATATCGGTGAGATAGTGGGACCCCGTGTTGCTGATAAAAGAGAGGCTGAATATCTGTCTGGGAAAAAGCTTCAGTATAAAAGTGCATGCTACTTTTTTAGGATAGATAAGGAGCAGATTATTGATGCAACCTGCAAAGGTGGGATAGCTCGGTTCGTCAACCATTCATGCCAGGTAAATGTTTGTTTGTTGATACAATTGCTTGCCTCCAAGCCCCTCTCTATTTTATATGAAAAATAAGTGGAAATTCCAATGTGAATTTTTGGTTTCTTTACTCATTTTTGTGATTGTTATTTGACAACTTTAAGGGATTTGTGATAAATATCACCTAAACGTAGCGAAATAGGATATTAAAAGGTTATCAAGTCCCATAACATGAGAGAAAATTGATTGTGTTGGTTTGGTTATGTGCATAGAAGATGAAAAATCTTCAGCTAGGAAAAGTGAAAGTTTAGAATTTCAAGGAACTACGAAGAAATTATAAAACGAAGAGGTAGGCTGAATATGACCTGGATAATAGTATTGAAGAATGCCGTTAAGAATTAGGATTCGTAGAAGCTGATAGTAGATAGAATCATAGGAATGAATGGCGTAGGAAAATATATACGTGAATGATCGTTGGAATTTGATTTTCTCAGTTGTAGATTTGTATTAGACAAGGACAGATAAAGTATAACCGGTACTAACCAAATAAATTTCCCATCGGAGTATAGAAAATTATATACGTGCCCTAAAATTAACAACACAAAATATTCCGATCCCCTCTTTACCATTAGCATTGTGGTTGTAGTTCACTTTTTAAATGAGCGTCATGAAGCTTCTCAAATCTCGATCTCAATCGGTTTTCATATTTTAAATCTCTATGATCCTTTGACATATATTCTAGTGCATTTGGTTCAACTCGAGTATTTATTATATTTTTTCCCTCGTCTTTTCTACACTTTTTTTGTTTTTTGTTTTTTTTTTGTTTTTGGTGGCGTTGGTCGTTCTTGTCTAGTGATCAAGTTGGAGCTTTTATAATCCTTTAATATCTTACGTCTATAGACTTTATGTTGACTAATTTTGTTCATACCATTTTTCATGAGCAGCCGAACTGCGTTGCCAAGGTGTTAACTGTCCGGGGTGAAAAGAAGGTAATGTATTTGGCTTTCTCGTGTATTTTCTTTGTATTGCTTCCCTTCAGCAAACCATCATCTTGTCGAATTTATGACAATCAGTAAAAATTTGAAAAACATTCTTTATAATCGGATCATTTCGATGTTCGACAAAATCAAAGGCCATTCACTTTGTATGTTATTAAAATGGCGATTGAATGAATTAGTTACACAGCCTCTAATTTGCTATGAATTGATAACCGATTAAAACGTAACATTGATAGTAACCGAGAGATATTCTGAATCGTTTTACATTGGAACTTGCAGGTTGTGTTTTTCGCTCAAAGAGATATAAACCCGGGGGAGGAGATAACGTATGATTATCATTTCAATCACGAGGATGAAGGGAAGAAAATTCCCTGTTTTTGTAATTCGAAAAACTGCAGGCGCTATTTAAATTAGGTGAACCTATAAATGCGTTGTAGCGATATGTATTATTCGTTATCACATCTGTTGTACAAGCTCAAAATCATGATGATGATATGAATACTAGGGCGATGCACCCTCCTATTAACATTGTAAATTTTCCATGTATTTTGTTGAACCGACTAGAATTTGTTCCATCGTAACCTCGATGCAACTCACACTCGTCCATATTCCAGTACCACTGAAATCCTTAAAGACCCTTTCGAAAGTTTATGTTTATGCGCCCTCAATTTTAAAGATAGTCTCTTCATAAAATTCATTTCCGTCCATTATCATAAAATAGGGAGCAACATCTTCCTCATTTCAAGCTAATCAAAAAATAATCCTTCTATAAGGCAGCTATTTATTTAGGTGCCAATCTAACTCCAGATGAACAGATTGAAGTCGAGTTTCAAATAAACAATTCAACAGACCCCGTAAATGAACGAAGAATTAGGGGCACCAGAGGATACACAACTGGCCTGCACGAGTGTTTTTTTTGGTATACACACTATTCAGACAAGCTTTCAGAGAATATCCATTTCTTTACAAATCTATCGATCATCACGTGTGATTCAAAATTGCATAGCTAAAACAACATAAATTAACGGGTTGGGGATCGAAAGGATTGAAAACTACAAGACTAACAATTCTATAGCATCAAGGATCTCTAATTGTGTATTTGTGGGATGTATATCGTGTAGCATCGCATCAAATGATTCCCAGTTCCACGAAGCCTCGTTATGAATCCCAGTTAGGTATGTTTGCTGTTGCCTCGTTCACCATTTTTACAAGCGTCACCTGCCATTGTAAAAGCAATACCTTAAGAACACTATCAACGTGTTTAACTGTAGTTCAGTATTTTGAAGATTACTAATGGATTACAAATATTATAGAAAAAAGGACACTACAAATTGAGAATGCTCAAGCCAATGATAGAAAATCGGTTTTACTTGTCATGGCTCGTTACTTCGTCGAGACGAAGTTGATAGACTTATTCACATAATACATACTCCTGTCCTTAATTTGTAATTTAAGAAATAAGCGAACGAGAGCAAAAGAGTGAATGAATTTGTGGGTGAACATTACCAAGAGAAAAAATGGTGCAAAGTGAGACAACTCAAAATAGACATAAATGCAAGTTGAGAAAGCCATACCACACTTTCAGGAACACCAGGCGGCGGCAGAGTCAAGTTTCTTGGAGGAGGAACTTTGGTATAGGATCTCTTGTCAAATCGCCATTCTCCAATCTTTCCATATGTTAGTTTACCCTGCATAAAAAACAACCCAAAAATGCCTTTAACAGATGAAAACAGGCATGGATATAAGACAGGACATAGCCCAAGGCGCATCATTTGGGTGATCGGAGGGGGGATTCTATACCTTCATATCATAATCACATCCGTAAGTGTAATGTATGATGTACTTTGCACCCACTTCCGTGTCCCATGGAGGCTGGTTTACATCACAACAGAAAAGATAACTGTAAAGATTTCAGCGGAATACATTCTCAGTTTCATCATTCATAAATAAGATGGCGGCAAGATTTTGTCGCATCAAATACAGTGCAAAAAATGGCATGCACTTGTCAATTGATTAGAGACAATCTTGACAGTTAAACATTCGAGTTATGAATACGTATGTAACGATCTCAACATAGACATTGCACTAATAACCATATAGAAGGTAGGCTCTGGGACCAAATGTATGCAATCTTATCAGGATATTTTCTATATAGTAATATTGTAATAGATACTATATTTTTCAAAGCAGTCGGTGTTTGTAGGGGAAAACATAGTATTCCATCATTAGAACCCCAGTTCGGCATCTGTGTACAAAAGTGGTTAAAGCAATAGACTAAACCTGAATCATGAAATCCTTGTACAAGATGTTTTTCACACCGTGCAGTGCAGACGCCACAGCATAAGCATACCTGAAGATGGATAACAGGGAGCGAAGGTTAAAGGCTCGAACATATGCGTCATATGACATATACTAAACAATTAAGCAGCTTACTGAGAGAAAAGCTTACATCTCAAGAACCCAACCAAAAGCCTTGTCAGTTTCAGGATCCTGCTTCATTTCCAATGAAACATTCTTCCATGTGGGAGCAATCTTCCGAAGGGACTCCTATAAGAGGTGGAAGGCGCCAGTAACAGAAATGACGATGAATAATGCTACGCAAAAGAAACAAAGGAAGCTCTAGAGTGGACAAGATACCTTTGCAACAATGACAGGAGAATTACCAATGGGGTCAATTTGTGTTATTGGTCCCTTACTCTCCGGGAAAAACTTTCGAAGAACGGATTCATACTTCTTAGGTTCAATATAAAAGAATGGAAAAGCAGCTCCGTGTCCATCACGGGATAAATTAGGTATAGGCTTCACAATGATGTGATCGGGCTCCGCCATTAGTATGTAACTGCATTACAGTAAGAATTCTCTTAAGAAAGCTAACATCCATTCGTACCCAAACGTTTGGAGGGGAGAAAAGAAAAGAATTTGAGGAGAAATAGTAAAAGATCTATTTATTTCATGAGTTTTAGGTGTCATACTCTTCTTTAATGTCCGCTTGTTGAAGCCATTGCTCAAACGCCCAAGGTCTGTTAAGAACTATGTAACCCTACAAGTTCACAACGAGGATATGAATAACAACAGAAGGAATTGACGGGACACCAAACTATGTAGTTGAAGTAAAACTAGAGTACAATTACTTTATGGATTGAGCAAAATATTTATCTCATACATATATATAAATAATTTAGCTTTGGTACAGCATGAAATAAGGAAAACTTATTGATTCTTATCATCATTCAATATAGTTGCATGGCAAAATTTGGGTTCCTCAGTTCAAACTAACTTCTTACAGACAATCATTGCCCAGGGAACATATGCTTTCGTGATGTAGTTTGTTACCACAACTAATTGGCATCATGGCATACATTAACAAATCATGCATATTTGCCCCAATATGTATGCCACATTTCAAGTTTTTGGATGTGCCCAACTCTTTGCCTCGTTTCTATATTTACTAAATTTTTATCTACTTAGCCTTTAACAAACTTCCTCTTACACCCTACTAGCCACATCCATAACAATAATCCCCTTGATAAAGTGAAATAATGGAAATGTGTCGAACATTTAAGATGGAGAATGTAATAGTACCCATCATCTAAGATTTTTCGTTACATAGGATATAGTAATAGCTTAAGCAAAAGGAATAACAAATGTTCTGCTTAATGTTTTCTGAGGTTTGAAATCACACACTCAAGCTCAAAGTTTTCACCTTTAATGGAAATCACACTCTATTACATGAAAAACACACTCGAGGTTCACTAGCCCTAGTTTCTCTCTATGTAATAGCCTCCACACACATCTAATACGTTTTTAAGGCATTTATATAGTTCACTAAATCAATAGATAACCCTAACAAAATGGCATTACATGTCTACAAAGAAATCAACAAAACAAACGCGCGAGAGTAGGCTCCTGGACAGCCTGTTCGAACGAGCCAGGTGCTTGATTGAACGAGCACGGTCTGATCCTGCCTATAGATGCTCCTCCTGGCTGGCCGTGACACCCCCTCGCCTTCTAGCTTCATCCAATGAATAAAAACTCAATTGCTCATACCCCATTGCACATACATTATTTCCCTCTAATGTGTTATGTATATGCCATAGTATGAGCTACAAAGTGATCAAAATCTCCCTCTACATTTGGTGATTGGGTACTTGTCATTACAATAAGCATTTCAATTATAAGTATGCACTTATTATAGATTAAACCCTTAAACTAATAAAACTTAAATCAAAACAAAACCCATCAACAATCAACCATAAATATGCAGTAAAAATAGGGCAAACCCATAAATATAAAACCATTATCCTAAACAAGATCAAATCTGGACATAAAAAAAAGGATTATAAAAGAACAAGATCATCAAAAAACAAGCATCAATTAACCAATCACCTGATCTTTGCCAGCAGGAAGAGGTTGAACAACGAAAGTAGGGATCTCATCCATATGTTTATCTGGTACGCCCGAATGCAAAATCCGGGTAAACCCACCCATCTCAGAATTGGGTTGATTTTGAAACTTCTTGAACCAATAATACATAACTCTGCATTGCCAAGTACTATACACATTATCCGAAGCAGTGACAGCAGTGTGAAAAAGCCTTTTTTGAGCAGAACCCAACTTAAATTTGCGATCACTAGGAAGTTTGATTACTGGGTCAACTGATCTATCGAAAGAAGTAGAAGATGGGAATGGAGCATTTGAGGAAATGATTATGTTGTAAGTGATTAAAGCTGCTGAAAATGAAATTAATAGGGTTTTACAGAAGAGTCCATATCCCATGCCCATTTTCTGTTCTTCCCCCTTTTACTCTGTGGAGTATGTGGATTTTGAGGGGACGAAAACTAAGAGAGGAAGACATTAGACATGTGCATTCCTTTCAAAGAGGACTAATAATCTAATATTATTTCCTAATTTTTTTTTCCTAGTTCAACCTAATTAGACATGGACCTCTTATTTAAAAAAAAATAATAGACATGAACATAGGCAGGGCGACATGTGGACAATATGGGTTGGGTAAATTCGGTCATGACTGCATGATACGATTTATTATGAGGCGTGATATGGTAGTGGGTGATGCCATAATTAACATTTTGTGAAATTAGCACGACACAATGTTTGATCTGTGGACACAATCTACTATTACAGTCCACCAAACGACCAGTTATCATAGAACCAATTTTTGTTGGGTAACAATTCATTACTATGCTTACAACACTCTATTACAAAAAATACACTTTATAATTTTAGAGAACTAACAACAAAAAATACTCATGATATAAGTGATTTAACTAATGAGAGAGACTAATTCATTGAGAGGAAATCAATGGTATAATTATAATGACTACTTGGTTGAGAATTTAAAAGATCTTTCTCGAGTTGAGGAACTCTTTTACTGTATTCTTCTTTATGGATATGAGTTGTCGTCCTATTTTCCTCTCTAAACTCTTGATTAGTTATTATCAGGATTTCAGACGCTCTCTTGAGAGACCGTCTATACTATAGACGTCCATACTAAGAGTCTAAGTTTTTAGAATGTAGCAACTGGGCTTTTTAGTATTTGGGCTTTGAAAAGTGATTAGTTACTGGGCTTTTTAGAATGACACAAGGAAATGTAAAAGGAAGAGGGTAAATTGGGAGGGATGTATTGTTTTTTTCTTGGATATTAATTTCGAAGGGGAGTATGATTTAACTTCCTCTGTTTTGAATGATGGATGTAATATATTTTCTCTATTTTTAATAGTTGTTATAAAAACTGTAACAATTACTATTCATCAATCGATTTTATTTGGTATATACTTTTTCATGTATAATGTAAAATATAGTTAAGTAGGATTTTGTTTGATTCGTCTCAATGCATATTTTCATAATATCTTCTTTTTAGAATATTTTATCATATAAAATTAAAGATATTAAAAATTAATAAAATCGTACATTGGATAGTGTGAAAATTAGACATGTAGCAACTATTAAACTAGAGAAAGTCAAAGTAGTAGTTGTTATATATTTCAAAACAATTTAAACACATTAAACATACTTTGTCAACCACATTTTCAATTACAAGTCTTTTCTAAATTTCAACCATCTAATATCATCTATGCTAATATGTCTTCACCACATAAAAATACACACTTATTTTAAAGGTCACGCCCTAAAAACAATAGAGCAAAGGGAAATTTACCTAAAATAATTCAATCTTTTTATTATTTTTTATAATAATCCTATATATTGATTAAACATGAATAATTCCAACTTTAGGGGTATTTGCCTAGAGTAAATTTGGTAACCGATGACCTTTCACCCAAAATGTAAATTGAAAATCAATTTAAAATTAGAGAAAATTTTTGAAATTTACATCTTTTTCGACAACTCATCATCATCATCCTACCCAGTATATCCCGCTCATAGAGAACTATGAGCAGGGTCTGGGGAGGGAAGGACGGCGGCAACTCATACCCGTGAAGGAGAGCACGGCCAAAAGGAGTCCCCCGGCTCCAAGATGATAAAGATAAAGATTCGTACCTGCCTCGTAGAGTTACAAACACATAAAAAGTCCAAAAAGAATATAAAACAAAAGAAAAACTGAAAACAAACTAAAACAAAAAAACACAAAGTAAAACTGGGGCAACTAGAAAGCATGACGCCGCTAACGACTCTAAGAAGAAAAGCCAAAGTCTAAAACCTGGATAGGACGCCTCCAACTACTCCTATCCCTAGTCATCCGGTCACTGATTTTACTCTAGAAAAACACCCCTCAAAATAAGAATTACTTATAAATAATCAATAGATGAGATTATTGTAGAAAATCATGAATAAGTTAGATTATTCTAACTAGATAATTTTTCCTAGATTAAATAATAAAAAGTGCACGAATATTTAAGATCCTTTAATTTAAGCATCTTACACATACTCAGAATCACTGTCCCGCTTGAAAAAAGCACTAACATAGTCGTTCATAGTCAAAGTACTCATGCTACGTAATATGACCCACAGTTGAGGCCATAGCTTTCGTTATCTTCTTTATGCACCATGTATCATGTATGCATAACATGCTGGCTTCACGTGCACATTTGATGATGATGATGCAAGTATATATAATATAATAATATATATAGGTGATACACACTCATACAGTCACATAAATAACTTTACACGCCAAACATAATAGATATGGTTATGGATAATCCCACTATATATATACTTAGAAATTAGTCATCTTCAACAATGGTCCAAAAAGATATATGGAATATGTTGGATGTTCTGTAAAGTGACAAAGATGACCTTCTCTTCTATTGTAAAGGCTTTCTATAATATAGAATCATCGTCATCATCGTCAGTGGCGGATCCAGGGTACGGAGTCCCAGAGGCACCAACTAATAAACGAGATTTCAGCAGAGTTTTATTTGCAAAATTAACAACTATTTTACTCTTATTTGTTAAAAGTTTAAAAACGACATACCACAAAAAAATGGAACATATTAAATCAACTGACCTAATTAAAAAAGGAGATAAAATAAATAAATAAGACAAGATTACTAAAATGAGAGAGTATTATCATCAAAACACTTCAGTATTAATTTTACACTTTTACTCTTACCAATAGATTAGTCTACGTTAAATATTTAAAAAAAAAAACGCCTAGGGGCACGTGACCCCGAGTGCTCCAACGTGGCTCCGCCACTGGTCATCATCATAATCAGTGTATCCTGTTCATAGAAAACTATGGGCAGAGATGTGGAGGGAAGGACAGCGGAAATTCATACTCATAAAGGAGAGCACGACCAAAAGAAGTCTCTCGGCTCGAGAAAGATAAAGAGAAACTCTTGCGTCGTGAGAGAAAAAACGCAATAGGTAAAATAAATACGTAAAAACAATTATAAAACTAAAATGAGAACAATACTAACCAACTAATTAACTGGTCAATTTGGTTGAGATCGGATTCTAATTAACACGATATCAGAATATTCAACATGATAAAAAGGTTACAAAATTAAATCTCATCCACTCAGTTATTTTTTATTTTAAGTAGAATATTTAGTGTTAAATGTGGAGAGAGTGATGTATTCATATATCTGACCCAGAAACTCTCATGTAAAAATACGTATAAAAATATATAAAATATTTTGAGATTTAAAAAAAATAAAATTAATGATTTTTTCCACACTTTTATAAAGTAAAAATTAGGTGATTTTGTTATTTGCTTTTAATTTGCTGACTTATTCTTTGCATCACTTTGTGTTTAATTATCTGATTAATTCGATTTGGAGCCGACCTCAAAAGTTCCATGACTAGCTAATATGCTTTTGATTTAAGTAAAGAGAATAATACTATATTGTTAATTGTAGGTATACTTGTACAAATATCTATAGTTATTAACAACTAACAACGGCTACAAATGAGATGAATGAGTCCTTGGATGCGGTCCCAGGTGAGGAGGAAATTCGTACTGCAGTCTTCCAGATGCACCCTACGAAGGCACCAGGTACAGATGGCTTTCATGCGTTATTTTTTCAGAAATTTTGGGACATTATTGGAGGTGATATAGTTATGTTGGTTAGGAAGTGGTGGCAAGGCTTGGTTGATCTCAAGAACATAAATAAAACCTGTGTCTCTCTTGTTCCTAAATGTAATGATCCTAAGTCTTTAACTGACTTTAGACCTATTAGTTGTTGCAATGTGATGTACAAGATTGTGTCTAAAACAGTGGCTAATAGACTTAAGGACATCCTAGGGGAGATCATCTCTATCAATCAAAGTGCCTTTGTTCCAGGTCGCTTGATAACTGATAATGCTCTGTTAGCCTTTGAAGCCTTCCATGCTATGAAACGGAGACCTAATGGGAAGAACAACTCTCTTGCGTTGAAACTGGATATGAGTAAAGCTTATGATAGAGTTGAATGGTGTTTCCTGGAAAGAGTTATGATAAAAATGGGTTTCAGTGAGGGGTGGATCAGAAGAGTTATGAGCTGCATCACAAGTGTGTCCTTTACTTTCAAGATAAATGGGCGTATTCATGGAGAAGTCATTCCTACGAGGGGTCTGAGACAAGGAGATCCTATATCCCCTTACCTTTTTCTTCTTTGTGCAGATGTTTTTTCGTCGTTGATATCGAAAGCTATTCTAAGGAAGCAGCTACATGGTATTACCATCTGCAGAGGCTCTCCCACCTTATCGCACTTATTCTTCGCAGACGACAGTATTCTCTTTGCTAGAGCCAATGTTCGAGAATGTTCAATGGTAGCTAATATAATTAGCTTATATGAGAGAGCATCGGGCCAGCGTGTTAATTTCAACAAAACAGAGGTTTCTTTCAGCAAAGGGGTACCGATCAACACTAGACAAGATATTTTGGCGCTGCTTAGAGTAAATGAAGTGGAGCGACACTCCAAGTACCTGGGTCTTCCAACCATTGTGGGTAGATCGAAGAAGTTTATTTTCTCGTGCTTGAAGGAGCGGATATGGAAGAAAATACAGGGCTGGAAAGAAAAATTATTGTCGAGAGCTGGAAAGGAGGTCCTAATTAAGGCCGTGATTCAAGCGATTCCATCTTACATGATGAGCATATTCAAAATCCCAGATGGCATTGTTGATGACATTCATTCTTTGCTTGCTCGTTTCTGGTGGGGTTCATCGACAAATGCTAGGAAAACTCACTGGCATAGCTGGTCCAGCTTGTGTAGACCGAAGAGGAACGGCGGTATGGGTTTCAGAGACCTCAAGTGCTTCAACCAAGCCCTTTTAGCTAAACAAATGTGGAGGCTGCACAATAATTCTAACCCCTTCCTTTCTGCAGTGTTGAAGGCAAGATACTACAAACATGACGAGGCTCTTGATGCTAGACGGGGTTTCGACCCAAGCTTAACATGGAGGAGTATCTGGGGAGCCAAATCTCTTTTATTAGAAGGGCTAGCTTGGAGGGTCGGCAATGGAGGTTCAATACAGGCTCTAAGCGACAAATGGGTTGTTCATGAAGGGAAGGTATGCCAACCTACTCTGATTAATGCTAACACTGATGACTTCCTTGTATGGCATCTGATTGATCATGATCTGCGGAAATGGAAGATCCACGAGCTCCGTTCAATGTTCGATCATAATACAGTAGATCATATCCTTTCCATCCCAATTGCACCTGTGTTTAGGGAAGACATGATGTTTTGGAGACTCACGAAGGATGGTTTGTATACGGTGAAATCGGGATATTGGCTGAGCTTGGGTGGTCACAACACCGATGAAACAAGTGAGACTTGTGGTCTGTGGAAGAAGATCTGGTGCTCTCAATGGCCTCCAAAACTCAAACACTTCGTATGGCGAGCTTGCAAAGAGTCACTACCTGTAAATGCTGTGCGACATCATCGACATATGGCGGAATCTCCTCTTTGTTCGAGATGCGGTCTTGAAGCGGAAACAGTATGTCATGCTCTTGTGGATTGTAGCAAGGTTCGTACGATATGGCAAACCCACCCTCTTAGCACTTTGCTCCAGGATGTTCCTAGGAACACGTTTTCGGCTGCTTTGACATGGCTACTGGCTCACATTTCAAATGATGAGGTATGCTCCTTTTTGTCCTCCACTTGGGCTGCTTGGTACTGCAGGAACAAGGAAGTTATGGCTAATACCACCTGTGATATTCTTCAAACTGCCTCATCCTTCTCCAAATTGATAGCAGACTACCAACTATACTCACAGAAGCTCAGCATACCAAACCCCCCTCGTGTCATCTCGTACCAGAAGTGGGAACCTCCTCGTGAAGGGTGGGTTAAAATCAACTTTGATGCGCACATTGGGTCAGCATTGCGAAGAGGTCTGGGAGTGGTTATACGGAATCACAATGGTGAAGTGTTGTTAACAGCTACCCGCGTCGTGGATGCTAATTGGAACGTGCTTGTCACAGAAGCTGCTGCTGCGGTATATGCCATCGAAATTGCTCGCAGATGGGGATATGACAATATACACCTTGAAGGTGATTCTCTGGGAGTAGTCAGCACTATTACGAAGCAGGAATATGGATGTGCCCACATCAACCTGCTTACAGACTTTCTTATTGAGTCTCATTACTATTTTACTAATTTTACCTGTAGTCATGTACGTAGAAATGGAAACACTGTTGCACACATGGTTGCCAGGTGGGATACGGGGACTACGCTCGAAAAGATTTGTATGGAACCCTTCCCACCGAGCCTTTTAACCGTGGTGGATCTTGACACTTGATATATATTATATGCTACAGGTTATCTTCAAAAAAAAAAAAAAAACAACGGCTACAAATACAACTGCACTTGGCTTTTATTCATTTCATAATCGTCATCTTACCTACATCTTTTGGATGTAGCATAAAACACATCGGAGTCTTTGAAGGTGTGCGAGATGATTGAGTGTACAAGGTTTTCTTTTTTTTTTCCGTATAAGAAAAGGTTATTAGAAAAATATGTTAAGTTTATCAATAACATAAATATATACTTAATACTACCTCCTATTCAACCCATTAGTCTAATTTGATTTTTCACACTTGCCGAGACTACATTTTAACCTTTAATATCTCTAATTGTTTTTAATTAAAAATTATAAAAAGTAGATATTAATAATCTTTGTAATGAGACGAATCAAACAAGATCCCACATGACTATGTTTTAACTTATAGATTAAGAGTAAAATACAAATTAAGATTAATATGTGAATAGTGCAAAAAAAATCAATGGGACTAATGAGTAAATATAGGAGGGAGTATATATTATAATCCCACTATATATATTAGAGTATATAACATATCTTTAGGCCTCAACCTCAACCATTAATTTAAACTTTTAATTAAATTGGACAGATAACGATTTTTCTTTTGAATTACATGCATCGCATGGCAGGCATCTAAGACAAGGGAAGAGCTATGAGCTAATCAATCCGTTGAAGTCGAGGTCCACCTCTAGATAGCTCATTAAATAACTATTTCAGTCAAAAATTTAAATTTTTTTTACTTAAAACTGCCTTAAAATCTGTTAAAAATATTTTTACAGTAACTAATAGTAATATAGACATATGGGATCTTATTTTCAATTTAATGTTACAAATAACAAAATTGAATAAAATTTAAGTCAAATTTGAGATATTTGTTGTTTATAAATAGTCAAATATTTTTTAAAAATAACACACAAAATTTGTTAGTTTTTTCTTTTTATTTTTTAAATCTTTGTAACTTGATTTTGATTCTCAACACCAATAGCAATGATAAAATTCTTCTATCTTTGTCAGTAGGGTTTCTCCCTTGAGTTTTATGTATTAATGGTACTAAATTTACAACTAAAGTTGTTGGCAATTGACATAATGTGAATAATATTAACAAAGAATTTGTTATAAGACATCAATTCAACTAAAAGCTTAAAGTGGTGGCTGAGTCCTTATGATATGTTATATACTCTAACACGCCTACTCACACGAGAGCCCTTTGGGCTAGATTTGTAGCTTTTCTTATAAATGGTGCTGAATATTCCACTACATGAAGGATGGTTGAGATTCGAAACTCGTGAACTCTTATCATGCTGACTTTCGATACCATCTTAAAAAACCAACTCAACCAAAATTATAAACCAGTTATTAAGGCCACAAGATGTATTATATACTATCGCAATTTCTTAAGTAATATGTCATCCAAGAAGATTGTTACTAAATAGAACAACAATCCATGAACCGAGATGCCACAATCTTCTCAAATGAAAATGGTTGTGTGCTTTGTGTACACCTTAGAAATTTG
Source organism: Amaranthus palmeri (assembly GCA_019776075.1). Classification (NCBI taxonomy): domain Eukaryota; kingdom Viridiplantae; phylum Streptophyta; class Magnoliopsida; order Caryophyllales; family Amaranthaceae; genus Amaranthus; species Amaranthus palmeri. The sequence goes on from JAAKBH010000303.1 coordinate 118,168, forward strand.
AATTAATGCAAAGAACCATGTGGTAACTTCAATTATTTAACTATAATCAAACTAATAATCACATTGATTTCTACAATACTTATTTTTTTAACTACCCTTTAACAATAAGATACCATATTCATGTACTAGCTAGCTAAGTGCATAGGAACACCCTTGCATGTTCTAAACTCCATTATTATATTATACTATTTTTAAGCTTAATTAGTGTGTCATTAACCTAATAACCTGCTTCATTGACAGATAAATCATATTTAATTACGATTTTCAATCTAGTTTTTATGATATCGAGTAGACGTATCGTCAACTTAATATCCCGCACAAATCAGAGTTTGAGGAGGAAGATATATAGCGGACAAATTGAACTCGTGTCTCCTCCAAGAAGAGGACAATGAGAAATGCCCGCTAATAACTTTTTTCGTTCTATTATACTCATTACATTTCACTTACTTTTATGCAATTTAATGCATTATTTTGATTAACTATATCTTGAATCATGATAATATTATGAAAAAATACGATTAGAAGATTCAAACAAATCGCACTTGATTATATATTTATCAAACATTAGTTGTAATACATAATCATCATCATCATCATATTCAGTGTATCCCGCCCATAGAAACTATATATAATCAAGAATTAGGGAGGGAAGGAGAGCGACAACTAATACCCATAAAGAAAAATACGGCCAAAGAATACTTTAACACGACATTAATACACAATATAAATTTAAATGGTAAATAGTGTCAAATATTTTTATATAGCAAATATTTCAGAACACAGGCCAGGACGTATTTTATGCATAGTATATAGATATAGTTGAGCTGACTTCTGGTAGACCTTGACCCATTGATAATGCAAAAATAAGCCTTATTTAATAGGAGTAATTAATTTTTTAAAGCATTGAATTTGGCCGGCTATTAAGAGATGACACGAAGCTAAACCCTAATGAAAGGGATGTTCTAATTGCCTTTTAACGCTAACAAATACTCCCTCATATTCAACCTATTAGTCCCATTTCTTCTTGCACATTTGCCGAGACAACATTTTGACCCTTAGTATTTCTAATTATGCTTAATTAAAAATTATGAAAATTTGATATTAATAATCCTTGCATTGAGACAAATCAAACAAGATCTCACTTGACTATGTTTGAACTTATAGATCAAGAATAAATAAATATTAAGGGTGATAAGTGAATAGTAACCTAAAAGCAAATGGAACTAATAAAAAGAATAGGAGGGAGTATTATTATATTTATTTCTTTATAAAATAATCAATAAGGTCATCTATGGTTCAAATTGATATCAAATCGGTTCAAACTAATCCAATTTTAAAGGTATGTTCTGATTTAATTTGATAAGTTAGTAAGTTGTATTGGAATAATTTTATATTTTACATTTTTTGCACGTCTAATTTTCATAAAAATAACAAAAATTCTTACTTGAAACTACATTTTGTAAAGACGACTCTCAAAAGCCCAGTTTAATTCTAAATATATATTGTTACAACTCTAAAAATAGATTTTGGTTGGACTTTTGAGAGTCGCCTTTACAAAAGACGGTCTCTCAAGAGAACAATTGAAATAATAAACTTAACATATTTCTTTTTGATAAACTTTTTTATATACGAGAGAATAAGAAGATTCTATGCAATCGATCAGCTCGCACACCGTTTAAAAGTGTTTGTTGACACTAGTTGGTAAAAACAACTAGATCACCTAAAGAGTAGGCACAAACAACGGGCGCAAGTGAAGTCACGCGAATCGAACCAAACGCCGCGCATTTCCCACGGTATATTTTTTATTCTCTCTCCTACTCCACGTCATCCTCACACACACTCCACTCTAACTTCCAACTGGCAATCATAAAAAAATTGTGTGGCCCCGCACATAACGCTAAAAACCTTATCTTCCCTTTACTTTTTCTCTCTACCCTAATTTCTATATATCTCCTCTCCAAACTCTCTTCTCCAACACACTACATACACATTCCTCATTTCCTCTCTACTCATTCCTTCATTCTATTCAAATTAAGCTTTCTGTTTCTGTTTTTCTCTCATCAATGGAGTTCGACAAGAAATATTCGTCACTCTCTTTGAAGAACAAGTTGAAATTACTCTGTGCTTCTTGCTGTAGTTTCTCTGATTCTGAGGAAGATGATGATAAGATGAAACTAGAACATTCCGAAAAGAATCAGAGTTTATCGTCTTGGCTGAAATCTGAGATTCCTGATGTTAAGGATCTTTGCGCTAATATTTTTTCTGGAAAACATGGAAGGAATCGTCGATCTAACTCGGTTGAGTTTAGGTATGACCCGCTGAGTTACGCTCTTAATTTTGAAGATGATGACTCGCATCTTGATGAATATCCTATTCGGAATTTCTCCTCTAGGCTTCCTCCTTCGCCTGTGAAGGAATTGAAAAACGGTGTCGTTTCTGGTCGGAGTTGACGTATTCAATTGAATCGTTGTTTTTTGCGAAAATGTAGATTTCATTTGAGAGTTTTTCATCTCGATTGATAATGATATAGATTCGTAGGAATATTTTAGAAGCAATGAAACTATTAAGGTGAACATTTGTAAATTATATTTGAAGTACTATTACAGTTACTAATTTGTATATAATTTCAATTGTGCGTATATCCAAGCCAAGTTTGGATTTGAATTAAGTTTATTTGATCTCTTATTTTGCAATTCATTTCCTTTTCATTAATTCTTGCTCATTATGTAGCGTTGATTGTTAGGAGAAAAAAGAATTCCTTCAATCCCTTTAATTAACAAATTAATTAGAAACTTGAATTACAATAGAAGCAAATTAAGTTGTACTAATAATACATTAATGCTATCGAATAATTAAAATAATTTATATCAAAAAGCCAATAATTGACATTATGTTTAAGGTTGTCAAGTACTCAAGTTGTCAATTTGGTATGAGTCATCTTGATAAGAACTTGGTACTTGCTTGGTAGTAGTACTTTTGACGCCCCTTCAAAATCCCATCCGGCCGTTTTAAATCTTATACTTTCTCCGTTGCAATTTACTTTGCAACATTTGCTCTTTTACGCATTTTAATGCTCTAATAAAAATTTATAAAAATTTATCATTAATAATCTTTACAATGAGATGAATCAAACATCTTATATGACTATGTTTTAATCTATAGATTAAAAAGTAATAGTAACAAATTAAGAGTTATTATGATATAGTTTTGTTTATCTAATGTGGCAACCAATTTGAAACGGGGAATTAGTATATTGACAAACATAAAAAAATGTAAATACGAGATTTGAAATAAAATAATGTCAAAGAACCAACTCAACCAAAAGTTTAAGGTGGTTGAGGCCCGAGGATATGTTATATACTATAACACGGCCCCTTACACGAGAGCCCTTTGGGCTAGAAATGTGAATGCAACACAGACTGCCCTCCTCATACCTAGCGCTAAATATTTTTCTTTTAATGAGGGGTGGTTGAGATTCGAACATGTAACCTCTTGTCACGCTGGCTGATAGTCTGATACCACGTCAAAGAACCAATTCAACCAAAAGTTTAAGATGATGGTTGAGGCCCCGGGATATGTTATACTCCCTTCGAATAATTTTAGTTGTCCCATTTTCTTATTTGGCAAAATCATATCAAATATTCCATTTTCTTTTTTGTTTATCTTTTCTTTTTACCTAAATACCCTCACTTCACGTCAAAGAACCAATTCAACCAAAAGTTTAAGATGATGGTTGAGGCCCCGGGATATGTTATACACTTATACTCCCTTCAAATAATTTTAGTTGTCCCATTTTCTTATTTGGCAAAATCATATCAAATATTCCATTTTCTTTTTTGTTTATCTTTTCTTTTTACTTAAATACCCTCACTTTTACTACTCCCAATACCCAAATACCACATTTACAATTAATTTAATCAATTAAAATACCCAACTACTCTCACTTTTACTACTCTCAATACCCAACTACCACCTTTACAAGTAATTTAATCAATTAAAATATCCAACTACCACATTTTAATAGACCCCACACCACCCTTAATAACCGTGAAAATCCAAATAGGACATCTAAAATTATTCCGAAGGGGAGTATACTCTAACAAATAAATGGTGTATAATTGCTCCACAAAATATCCAATTAATAAGTTATTTTTCACAATGATGGTGTGGACTAGTTACTAAAAAGAGCACGTAGTAGCAAAAGGGATTCCCAAGTTGCTGCAAATCTGAGGCAACCTACAGTCATATCAAAGTCATATGTTCAAATGTGAAACAAAAAGTTAACCATTTTTTAACTGATTTTAACCATAGAAAAATCAAGGCTGACACACAAACACACCTAGTTATAGGAGTAGATCGCAAAAGCACTGCCATTGGATTTGTTTATAAACTCGAGATAAGTTTGACTCGCTTTAATCATAGACTAATTTGAGTAGCCGTCTACTAGACTCACACTCATCATGACTCATTGTAAAGTATTTTGGGTGTTTGACAATTAGCTGTTGTCTGTTGGCGGTTGACTTTTCTAGTTGACTTATTTGACTAGCTGAAAATGTTGGCTTTTAAGATAGTTGTTTGTAGGGGTGTGCAAAATAAGACCAGACCGGCGGTCCGGACCGGGTGCATCCGGTCCGGTCATACTATTTTCCAATTCCGGGTTTCCGGTCCGGTCCGGGTTGGACCGGATGAGACCGGATGGCATAAAAATCATTTGAAGAGGAGTAATATTTACAATTATTATGTATATATTTATTTTAAAGGACTTAAAATATTTATTTTTCAACACAAAATAATTTTTTAATTTAAATATGTTAATTTAATAATAATTAATTTACTACATTATTTTAAAATATTCTATTTTTTAATTTATTTTTTGTCTCAAAAAATATTTCCGGTCTAACCGGTCCAAACCCGGACCGGAAAAATTCCGGGTTAGACCGGGACCGGACCGGATGGAACCGGTCCGGTCTCCGGTCCTAGATTTTTTGGGGTTCCGGTCCGGGTTTGGACCGGTGAACACTCCTAGTTGTTTGTGGAGATGTTTAGTAAATTTGAATATTGGCTGTTGGCTGTTTATTAGAGAAAAAGTGGGCCAACAAATCCAAAAGACAACCCAAAAAGCTAGATAGAGCAACTTTTTCATTTTGGCTTAAAAGCTAGCATTTTCATTTTGGCTTAAAAGCCAGTTTTTTAGTTGCTTTAAAAGCCATTTACCAAACACTTTTTGTGACTTTTTGATCAACCAACAAGCCAAAAGCCAAAAACCAACCAAAAAGTTAAGCCAAAAGCCAAAAACCAGCCAAAAGTCAATTGCCAAACACCCCCTTTATTGATCTTATATGAATTACTGATAAAGTTTTAGTAAATAACAATGATTTATAAAGTTATCAAATAATTTTTATCTATTAGGATTTAATAGGGTGAGATTTTAGTGATTTTTAAATCATTTTTTTTATTTTAATTATTGTATTATTTTTCTTTATGGTGATTTACAAATCAAGGTTTTTGATTAGGAATTATTGAAAATTGAAGGAATAATATGAAAATTGAATGTAAAAAAGTATTTTATGAAAAAATACAGCTAACAAGTGTGCAGATGAAAATTAAGAGAAAATATTTGTTTATGACGAAAATAAAATAAGAAAAATTCAACAGGACAAATTAAAATGAACAAGTGGATGAATTTTATTAAACAAATAGGGTAAAAGGTTAGCATTTTGAAAATTGTAATTAAAACATGTCATTGCTTTTGATTATCCATGTACTCTCTTAGGTTTTTTTTGTTCTTCTCGTTTACTTTTTGGCACATTTTTCAAAGTAAATTTATGCCTAAATATCTCTAAATGCGCATCATAAAAATTATAAAAATATATAATAAAAATGTATACATTAAGATGGCACGCCATCAGGACTTACGAAGTTAGCTTCAGCCGCACTCGATCTCATCAGTTGCAGAATCTTATCTTATTTTTTCTCAAGTCGAAGAACTCTTTGGTCACATTTTCATTTATGGGTATGAGCTGAGGTCTTACTTTTTTTGTATTACAATTATTACTCCCTCTGTTTCTTTTTTATTGTCCACTTTCCTTATTTGGTTAGTTCACTTTAATTGTCCACTTTCTATTTTAGCAAAGATTTTTTAACTAAATACCCACAACTATCCCAACTTATATTATTTAAAATATCCCACCTACCACATTTTCAATTATTATAATTACTTAAACACCCCAACTGTAATCACTTAAAATACCCCACTACCATTTTTCTTAATTTGCGTGCTCACTAGAAAGTGAAAAATATATAAAAAAGGAGCAGAGGGAGTATTATTTTAGTGTCTTTCTTATCTTATTTTTCGATAGTTCACACTAATAATGAGATCTAATATATTTGATCTTTAAAAAACGAATCTATATCACGTGAATAATATTTTTTTATTATATTTTTTTATTTTTCTTTTCATTCTCTCGTATAAAGTTTTTAAGTTACTAAAACATGAATTGTAGTGTGTTAAAAAGTAATAGCTTTATTGAAAACATATTATTTTAGACAAACTAATTAATGAAATATAGAATAAGTAATTGATGTGTACAATTAGAAATGATCAGAGAAAGTAATTGATGTGTTATCTTTGTTTATTAAAAGTTATTTTTTAAATAACAATGGTGAAAAATAAATAAATAAATAAATAATAAAAAGGTTGAAAACATATTATTTTAAACAAACTAATTAATGAAATATAGAATAAGTATTTTAGAACAACAACCAACTAGTATATAAACTCGTGCAATACACGAAGTTTGTTAATATGTAAATACCTATAAATTAAACAAAGTTTTTAAAGTTATATGCAATTGCATATTAAAGTGAACATAATTTGAATGTCTCTCAATCACATTTTAACCTGTAAAAATGCTTTTATTTCAAGACGTTATAAAATCTTCATTTGTAATTTTTTTATTCTTTTATAGTATTGTATGGTTGTATGATTTGATCTAATATAATCTTTTTGAAAACTCACTGTTAATACTTAAATCATAATTAATGTAAGAAAATCTTTTTAAAAATTAGAAAATCTCATTTAAACCTGTAAGAATGCTCAATTTCGCAAAACTCTATAAAATCGCCGCATGGAATTTTTCGGTTCTTTTATAGTATTGTATGATTACAATTAATGTTTTTTTAATATGGTAATTAATTTAGTTTTTTCTTTTAGAAATTGACAACTTGCTTAAGTATATGTTATGTAGGTGGAATACAATTTTAAGGCATTTTTCAATTGTTAAAGCTTTTCTTAAATTCTCACCTGTCGTTACATACATCATCTTTAATAGATAGTATGATTGCTATAATAAAATAAATAAATACTTTATCTAATGTAGCTTCAATTTAAAAAAAAATTCTAAATTAGGTAAATATCGTCATACAATCAACTATTATTTACTAAAATAATTTAAACTTATTTATGTTTGTGATGAAAATTGAGCCAATCAGTAAATCAACAAACACAGGATTTTCACACTATAACTTAAACTTTTCTTATAGACCTACGAAATTGTTCCATATATGAAGTATATACTTCCATAAATTAATATGGGCTTTTAATATTTGGCCTGATCCACTTTAGTTTGCTAGCTATGTCAATTGAATGCATGAGATTATGAATACCGTCTCATTATGATACGGTTTAATATGGACTGATTCAATATTTAACCAAAAAAATATGGTTTGCCATTCAGCTGGTCTTAGACGAGATGATCTCATTATGAGACCCGTCAATTTGAGTCGGCCCAATTCGCCCGTGTAACGTGGGCATTTTTTTTTAATTTTCTGGGCATTTTTCAATTTTGATCTTAAAGTATCAAATTTCAAAATTGATACCTTTAAGGTCAAAATTGATAAATGCCGTAAAATCAAAATGTTGTTACACGCGTGAATTGGGCCGACCCAAATATGAGACCGTCTTGTCCAAGTTTTTGTGTTTTGCCATTTACATGATTGTTAACTTAAAAAACACATTAATTAGGCTTCTTATATGGACTCGTCTCATGGTGAGACGACCTTATACAAGACGGGCCGTTATTAAAATTGGGTTGCCTGTTTAAGATCGTTACACAGAGAGATTGTCTAGAGTTACTCAATACAGTAAATATACATTGAACTTATCCAATACATATGGTCTAACCGTGAAACCTATCACATTTAAGAATTTGTGAATTTCCCTTATGGTAACCGTTAGTATTTGATTTATTGGTAACTTTGTATCAATCAACCCTAATAAAAAATTTACTCATAATCCTATTTTAATACCAGGCCTGTACCATGGTAGCTTTTAATAAGGTATATATGGCTAAATGGCAGCCTAAGTTGGGTAGCAGTCTAGCAGATATTGAATTTTTATTTGTAGAATATTTTATTTTATATTTTATATTATTTTGATTTATTTTTCAATATTTTAATATTCCGTAATATTTAAGTTTCCTTATTAGATGATCAAATGATGTATAAATAGATGTGTTCCACTCATTGAATGATTAACACAAATCAAGTATTCACCAGACAAAACCTTAACCAAATTCCGCATTATGATTTTCTACATCTTTTACATAAAAAAATACCAGACAATAATATTCATTTTAATTATATAATTAATGAACTATTTATGTGAGAGACCGTCTTTAAATAAAGGACGTGGCGGGGAGAAATATGAAAATTTATCGAAACAACAAAGTATCATAAATAATGTACACAACAACTAGCTTAGTCAGTAATGAATTTTCACTAACAAAACAAAAAACTATGAGAACAATTTTTAGTAAGAGGAAAAATTAACAGCTTAATCTGTACATTCACAACTTTATAAGGGTTTTAATACAAATACTATATAAAAAAGAAAAGGTTACAAAATTATAGAATGGCCAAAAGTAGGGACTCCTACAGCATTTCATCTAAAGATTTATATACTACATATTCCTATCATTCTGCATATCTTCCTACCATTGCGAACAACCGTGTGGATAAGTCGATATATGAGTCGGACCTTTTATGTTTCACCCTTTACTTAGCCGATGCATCTTATATGGCATCGAAGGAATCCTTTCGACACTTCGTTAGCAGAGTTTTGCCATTTGAGCCTCTCGAATCAAATGAAATTCCATATTCAATGCCACAGTATCAGAACTATGTCAAAAGATGTTCTTCATCTACACAAAACGATTTGCTGCTTTTTTTTTTACCTATTTTGTTTGCATATTTCTGGTATTAGGTTGAGTAAAAGCCAAAGGAAGATAATAATGGAGTACAGGAATTATAAGGAAGTCGAGATACCTTTTACGTTTACTCTTTGATGCAGTAGAGCTTGATGGGTTACTATGCCAATTTCTCTTCCTCTGATTAATGAACCAATTGTTGATCTGCTTTAGCTGCAAGCCGGTCTCCTGTACTAATCGCGCTTTGTCTTCCTCCTGCAAATGTAACCACCATGAGTATTTCCGCTCACTGTGCGCTGGAAATAAATGCCTTCTGGTAACATGGCCCAGCTCTTAACTCCAAACATATAATTTACTCGTCATAATCATATAAACAGTCGAAGCTAAAATTATTTGCATCTCTGTGTTACCTACCAGGCAATATATGTGTTACCTACTAGGCAATATATGTGTTACCTACAAGATGGTTTATTTGAACACATGGCCGGTCCTAAGGGTGGGCAAAAGGGGCTGTCGCCCAGGGCTACATGTTAAAAAGGCAAAATTAATAATTGTAAAAGGTCTATATAAGTTATAAATTGTAAGGAAAAGGGCCCCAATATGCTATTTCGCCCATAACCCCCAAATACCTAGGGCTGGCCCTGTTTGAACAGAAAGATATGAAAGGAACGGAAAGTGAGGGGTTTAATTTCCTGTATTTGGACAAGGGACAACATGAGGAAAGGTTAGAGAATTATCCAAATTTTCTTACCAATTCAATAAACCAAATTCTTCCACTATAGGAATGATTTTAAACACATGGCAAATTCATTCCTTCACTTCCCCAATTCCCCCTCTAATGCCCTCTTTAATTATCTTTCTTCCCCCCACCCCCAATATGTGATCAAAACAACATTACTACCTAATTTGTTAAGTTTTGACAAGCAATTTTATCGGTCCATTAAAATGATACTTTGTTTTTTTTTGAGATAAAAATGATACTTTGTTTACTACAACAATGCCATAGCCTTAATCCCAAAATAATGGGTTGACTAAATGAACTAATAGAACAATTCTAGTTGTCGTCCACAGGTGATGCACACTATGCTTCTAAAAACTCCAGCACAGCAATGCCGTTACCTGTCAGTATAAGAAAAATTGCGGATCACAAAACTTCAAAAGCCTGATAACTTACTGTTGGGTATGGCCACTTGGAATGTGATTGCCACCAAGCCTTTAAGACCGAGGTGGTGTCACCTGGTAGTTTCCCGGCCCTTCTCTTGCGCAAGATTTCTTCCCTTATATCCACAATTTTGTCTTTGTATCCCTTTTTAAGAAATACAAGAAAAAAAAAAATCAATAGAATGCACATGAAATGTCTTCTTTCTCACCGTATGAAACTATTTGCAACTATTTGGACTAACCTGTTTTAGCTCATGCTTTAGCTCTTGTCTCACACGCTCCATCAGAGACCGCTCACTCTCTGTTGGAATAAGCGGTCCAAATCCCATAGTGTCTGAACCATCCAAACCTCCATCAAACAAGTTACTATCGCTGTCTATGGGATCATCCTCATCATCAGACATAGTTGCTCCTGTGCCTTCACCAGGAGAGACCCCTGAACACATAAAGTAGCAAGTGCTGGCATCAGTATGTTATCCTTAGGAACTCAACAAACTGAATAGGCACCTTTTTCCTTGTTTCACATGAAATGACATATAGCAGGTTAAGGTCTTGAGTTTGAGGGTATTTCTAGGATCAAAAGAGGACACAATTGCTAAAATTTATCAAATTGTATTGCGTTCGTGGGCAAAGAAATTTATGAATTGCGGAGCTTCAGTTAAGTCCTAATTTCTTGTTACGTATAATATTGGATGCAATGATTTAACCAGAAAGTAATCTCAAGAGAATGAGAAAGAAAAGGATTGTATAAGAAATTTGTGTACAAGTTCAAATTCTACTGATCTATGATGCTTGGACTATTTAGTCCTTACAATACTTCAAGATCTCGTATTGAATCCCTCGACACACTGTAGTAGGTATAGACACTTCCTTTTCCACCACAATTGATTTTTTTTATCAGGTTTGACATTAGGGCATGTACTTTTGTCTGAAACAAGTACCACAGTCAGCCACACAGCGTAGCATAGCCACAGATTGATGTGACTAACCAGAGATCCAGACCGGACTAACACAAACATGATACCGGTTGGTCGTCCTGAGATCAATTTCAAGCTAGAATTAATCTGTTTGCTTGCACCAATGCAGAAATTTCAAGGTGAATGGAAAAGCTATATGCACCTGTCAAGCTTTGAAGGGATTGTTCAATTTCCCAGCAAGCCATCACAGCTTCCATTGCATGGACACGAACATGTTGTTGTAGTTGTTCTTTAAAAGAACACAGCAACAGAACATAATGGGTCTGCATCATCAATCAAGAAAACAGTAAGATAAAGGTTATCAAAACACCTATGCAATTCCAAGCTGTTTTTGCATAAAGAACAGGAAAGGGGAGCACGTTGCAATGTTCAGTAAAATAGCTTAAGGAAAAACATGGAAAATACTTTGAACGATGGAAGCAAAGGAGATTGTGGAAAGCACTGAAACTTATATATACTTCAATCAATATAAATATACACATTAATATAGGATTTTAAAAACAGTGATGACGCATTCGGTATGATATCACAAAAACCACAATAACATCATTCAGCTTCTAATGTAATAAGCAATGGAACTTCAATCACTAGTAAAAAGTTAGCCGAATTATTAAAAGAAGAAAAAGAACGTAGTGCAACTACAACGATGCTAAAGTCTTAAGACTCTTAATCCCAAACGATCGAGGTAAAAAACCGTAATACGCAGTTCTTTGCTATCTGTTGCCGCGCTATGCTCTGCCAGCTGAACTAGTTACCAAGTTCAATATATTTCCAAATTCATATCAAGAAGCTCAAGGTTAAAAATTGCTCATACATTTTACGGTTAAAATGAAAATGCTACAGGGATTCTGAAATCAAAAACTCACATGTGAAAACAACTATTTGACGAAAGTTTTTTTTGATAATTAGCTATTTGACCAATGTTATATACTTGTTAGTTTAACCAAAGGAGCCTGACATGAAAAAAGTTTCATGCCTCCACCATGACATGTTTCCCACTGAAACAAAAAAGTAAGATCACTTTCACATTTTCCTCAGCATTATTACAACGATCAAAATAAGTTCCTTTAAACAGTCCAGTGAAATTTCTGTCCAAGTTACTAGTAGTAGCATTGAATCCATCCCTAATTCCACTCAAATTCTCTTATTGGCCAAAATAAATGAAGATTGAATGAAGCAAACCCCACAAAATATCATATCTTGAACAAAAAAACAATTATTATACTACTCAGTACTCACGGCCACTTCAATAAGCCGTACTAAATTCTAAGTGCCACAAACATGAACAAATATCATTGATGTTGAAATTTAGCAATTCAGAACCCAACTTATATTCAAGTCTCTCCCACCATCACTTTCACCATAGTTAGATTGCTCAGTGCAAAGCAGATACTACATCTTTTGAGCAACTAATTGTAAACAAATAAAATAAAAATAGCTAAACTTTCATTTCAAGTCATAGGCAACTTAAAAATACTTCACTTATTCTCTAGGTTATGATTCCAGAAAATATAAAATTCCAGACATTTTGTGGTTTTTAAGGAAAATTCAAATGGGATTAAGAAGCTTCTGATTTGAGACACAAATTACAAACACAATAAATTTGAGATTTGAGACATTAAAAATATAAAATCAAAATCAATCTGCTTATTCTCTAAATAGAAAAAGTGATATTAGAAGAATCTTTGTATCTACTTATTTTTCTTCCAAAAGGCTGAAATAACAGAACAACCATTGGTAAGAGGTAAAAAACAAATGCAAAACGCTAGATTAGCTATAGATAAATGCCAAAAAGAAACCCAACCTTCTTCCCTCCTAATATTGAATTCCATAAACCCACCTCCCATAATACTACCTTTTCTAAAAGATGATCATGTTTGTTTCACCAAATTAACATGCCACGCCCTAACACCCCTTAACTATTAACCCCACCAAATAAAAAGACCAAATAAATGCCTGAAAACCCTTTATCTACCACATTTCATAAAATCACCGTTCATGTCGTTACACCTTGTTAGGTCCCAAGATCGAATCCCACCAATCATAAATTGTTAAATATGACTGGGACATTTGTCAAAATTCATCACAACTCCTCTTACATAGGTCCTTATTCACTGACAAACCAAAATCACATCAGAAAACACAATATTATTAAAATACTTAATTTCATTCAATTTCAATCTTACTTTCACTTATTCAGATCAAATACCTCATTTAATTTTACGAAATTCAAAAATATTTTTATTCGTACTTGATTAAAAGTAAAAAAAAAAAAAAGTTGATTTAAATAGAGAGAAAGGGGCATTTAATTAGAATTAGAGGCACAAGAATTTAGGAAACCCAAACCCATACAGCACATTAAACAATTAAAGTCAAGCATGACTCGTTCTAAAACCCTGATTCTTAGTAGTACTCCTCTCCTAAGAATTTAATAGAATAAACCTAACAAGTAACGATCAAACCAAACACCACCACTCCTATCTAAATTAGATTATAAAAATAAATCATCAATCATCACTCATCAGTCGTCATTATCTTATCTAAATCTCCTTAAGCCTACCCTAATAATTAAAAATTTAGTCTGAACCATAATTAATCATAAATTAATGTAAGTAGGAAAGAAACAAACAAGAATTAAAATCATATACCATGAATTGGTACAATTCTTTATCATCACCAACCAAAGTATGACCATTTCCAAGCGCAGAATATTTCGCAACAACATTCTGCGATAGCGCAAGTTGCGCATCAATTCTCGGCAATTGATCCACCGGAGTCGCAATCCTTAAACACGCTACATGCGCCGACAATAACTGTTCGTAAAGCGGATGCGCTAATATCTCCGCTTTTAACTTCGCATTCTGCCAATTCACTTGCTGTTGTTGCTGTTCACTTCCTCCGCCAGAATTTCCAGCACCAGTAGAAGTCTCACCATCGCCGATCTCCGGCTTACCGGAATCCTCATTGTGAGTCAACTCACCTGGTTGAGACGGAATCGTTGACATACCAGCAGAGTCTTCAACCGACTGAAGGTTCAAGAAGTTACCGGCTCCACCGGCGACGGCTGATGAGTTAAGAAGAGCCGATGTTAGCCAATTTGGTTGGTGATGATGATTTGACGACGTTGTATGATCTCCACCAAATTGTGCCGCCATTTCTGCTTGTGAAAGATGATGATTATGATGAAACGCCATTTTCAACTTTTTTTTGAAGAAAAATTTACAGAGTATGAAAGGAGGGAAAGATTATACGATGGTTCATCAAAATATGTACTACATCATATTATACTTATATATATAAATATATTTTTTAGAAAAAAAAATTACGTGAATTTTATTTATTTTTATTTTTGAAAAGAGAAAATTGGTCAGAAATTTGTAGGAGAAAAAAGGGTGAATAAATTAGAGGGAAGATTATATAGAGAGTGTTTTTTGGTTTTTATTTAGAGGAGGAGAAGAAGAATAATAAGCCGCCGAAATTAAATTAGATTTTTATTTTTTTGAGAGGGGACCATGATAATTTGGAAAACTATTGATCGTTGGATTGGAGGAGTGATCTGATGGTATGAGATGAGACAGCGTGGATAGATTGTCGTATCCATGTATTTTTTTAATATATTTTATTTTATTTTTGGACAGGTTTTAAATTTTAATTGTTGTTAATTAGTATTTACTTCATCTGTTCTCTAATGTTGTTCATATTAGGAATATTTCATTTTAAGGAGAGACAAATTTAAATAATGTTTTTGCACATATTTAGAAGATAAAATATATTTAAGTGAGATCTTGTTAGATTCGTCTTGAAGTACACTTTTTAATTATATATTTTTGTAATTTTTTTATTATGTGTATTTAGAGATATTGAAGTTTAAAATTGCATCGAAAACTTTGCAAAAAGTAAAAGGGAAGAAAAAAAGAAACAGAGGGAAAAAAGATTGAAAAATTTTATTTATAAAAAATTCCTTAAGAAAAGACCAACAACATTAAAGGGACATCAGAATTCAGATGTGCCTCTGTGGCATAAATGAAATCCCGTAGGGAAAAAGTTATTAAGGAAACATAAGATATAGTGCACCCTTTAACAAATAGTGGACAACCACTATAAACACCAAGACCAAATCTAAAAGAATGGTATAAAACGCCAAGACCAAAGGGGTCATACTTTCTATTTACTCTCATTTAGTATTATTTTTTATTTTTGAATTTTTTTAGATTATGATATCTTTTTTAAAATTTGCAACATAAATATATGTTGGTCTTTATAAATATATATGATGACATCGCATTTGGACAAATATAGCTATATAAGTATGTAGGACTAGGCATATTTAGAGAAAGAAAAAAAGTAAAGGGTATTAATGCCTCTATCTCAAGATGATTTGTGTGTACATTTTATATTTTCCCAATTAAATATTAATACTGATAATATTACAATAAATTCAGTTTAATTTAACGAGAAATGAAATAAATATAAGAATGCAATTTTGTTAAGTATAAAATGACAATATTATTGGGGAAAATTTATAAAATCATTGTCCATGCCTAAACTTACACTTCATCTATACGTACTAAGTAAGTCACTATCCATTGTGACTGGTGTTTGACATTTGCTAAAAAAACCAATTTTCTTTAAGCTAGGATCGGTTTCACAATTCACATCATGTAATTACTTTTTATTTTTATTTTTTTGTATTATTAAAATTCTTAATTAATTTTCATAGATCAAATTTATATAAATTTTTATTTTATCAATGTTGAAAACTCTAGCTTTATGTTATTCCTTCAAAACGGTACATTGATTTGGCCATCCCCATGTGTTGTCTGTTGAGGGCCTGACGGTGTTGGTCGTTTTCTCGTTTTCAATTGTCTTAGATTGGTGTGATGGTTGGGTTGTCTCCTCTTGGTTGATTGTCAGGCGGTGACAATTGGTGTTAGATGACAGTGGGTTCTCGGAGATTCTGGCGGCTAATGCTTTCATTTCTTACACTAGTTCTAGTTTGCAGTCTAAGTGTTTAGTAGACCATTTTAGATGTTATAGTGAGTCAGTCTGCAAGTGTTCGTTTTTTTATTTGGAACTTTATTATTAATAAACTTTTCTAACTAATATAGTAGAAACATAAAAAATAAAGGTTAAATGAATTCAAATACAACAAATATCTAGAAAAGTACCTAGTTTAAATTATTGATGATTCCAAGCTTAAAAATTGATTGATCTTTCTCATGACTTGGCATCACTAGAATAACAAGATACGATTTTGGTGCGCTTCCAAGTAAAAGATAATAAATAAAGATAATCAAACATTATCTTACTAATTTATAATTAATTAATCTAATTTTATAAAAATCACTTAATAAAGTCATTTGGACCCTCCTTTTTGGAAGTTTAGCATGGATTGAACAACATCACGTCACATCATTAGTCTTTTAAGCAAAAATGTGTCTCTAGAATTTGGTACTACCACAAACTTTGAGCAAATAAAAATGGCATGAAATAATAGGCTCTTGAAATACTCGCTACATTTTGATTTTGTGCATTATTCATCGTTCAAGCTTATTTTACATATCACGACTAATGTGTAAGTAAAAATATACTCAAGTGGGATCTTGTTTGAATCGTCTAATCGCATACTTTCATAATATTAATTTTTTATAATTTTTAGATAAGCGTAGTTTAAGATATTAAAGATCAAAATTGTGCATTGGATTGCGTAAAAAAGTGAAATGTAGCAAGTATTATGGAACGGAGGAAGTATAATATGTGATTATGAAAAAGAAAAATATGTGATTATGAAAAAGAAACAAATGTGAACATAAAACAAAATATAATTAAATGTATAGATTAAAAATTAAGGTAAAAGTGTTGATTTTGGTATCAGATTTTATGGGCCGATTAAAATAGAAAATATAGCAAACGTTGTTGGACGAATTAAGGAAGTATATTTGATCAATTGTCAATCGATATAATCAATTTTGTTATTCATTTTATAACAAACTAGATTATATATGCCCGTGCGATGCACGACTTTATTAAAATTTCTGACATATTTGTATAAACAAAAAAATAAAAAATTTACGGTTTTATGTTTTAACCATCTCAAAATATCATATACTCATTTAATAAAAAAACATTATAAAGATTTTTATAAAAAAAACTTGAAAAAAATAAAATAAAATATAATAGTTTCATAATGCTACATTTCATTTTTTTATGCAATCCAATGCATAATTTTGATCATTAATATCTTAAACTACACTTATCTATCTAAAAATTATAAAAATTTTAATATTATGCAAGTATGCGATTAGACGATTTAAACAAGATCCCACTTGACTATATTTTTACTTACACATTAGTCGCAATATGTAAAATAAGCTTGAACGATGAATAGTGCATAAAATCGAAACGTAGCAAGTATTTCGGAACGGATGAAGTACATTAAATGATGTGACATAAAAAGTAAAAAATTAAAAATTAGTAAAGCCAAAGATATTAATAGTAGTCATTATACAATGACATCATCTTTAAGTTTTGGAGGGAAATTTTAAATTGAGAGAGTGACACATAAGCAATTTTGATAAGTGATGACATCAGCAGTGTTTTGTTTTAGTAATAGTTATAGATTATAGATTTAATTATTTTTTTCTTCTAATTTTTAGGGATTATTCAAATAAGATCTCTGAATAAATGAATAAAATGCATTGAACTTTCTAGATAGGAGTATTAAAATTTGAGACGGAACACTCTATTAAAAGCCAATTATCGAAGTTTTTTTTATTGCTTGAACAATAATAAAAAAAAAACTAAAAAATTAATTGCCAAGCGCTAATTGACTTAATATAATTTCCAACTTATCAAAACCAACAAATATCTTTAGTTTAATTTACATGTCTAGCTGATTAATCTCATTTGCCAAACAGAATATTATACGTATATTTTCTCTCTTTCATTATCCATGCTACATTTGACATTTCACACAATTTAATGAGTTATTCTGATCATACAAAATTAATTACTTTTTATGAAAATATGCGACTAAATGATTCAAATAAGATCTTACTTGACTATATATTTCTTACACATTTTGCCACAATATACTTCCTCTGTTTCATTATATATGCTACGTTTAACTTTTAATGCAATCCAATACCTTGAATTATACCCATCTAAAATTTATAAAAAATTAATTTCATGAAAGTATGCAATTAGACAATTCAAACAAGATCCCACATTATCATAATTTTACTTACAAATTAGCTGTAATATATATATAAAATATACTTAATCGATGAATAGTGCCTATAACCATAATATAACAAGCATTTCAGAATGAAAAAAAGTATAAAATAAACTTAAGCGTTGAATAATGCCGATAATCGTAAATTTAGAGGTGTTCAAAACAGACCCAATGATCCGATAGGCACCCGACTTTATAACCGAATCCAATTTGACCCAACTTAAAAATGGATCTACAATTATGTAAAAACCAATGTGAACACAAAATTCTTTTGAACCAACCCGAAACACCTGACCCGAAATCAACTCGATGAGCCGAATGAACACCTGTAGTTTGAAACGGAGGACAAGTAGTAGAAAGTTGGATTAAGTTGGAGAGTAAAACAATAGTAATAGTAATAGCATGCAGCATGCTTATGACTGTACTTGGTCTACCTAGTCACTGAGAGAAGTGCCCGGCTTTGCTTTTCCTATGTCCGCCGCCGGCCAATTTTTTGGGCCTCTGTCCCTTTTTCTGCCATCTCTGGCCACTGGCTTCACCCCGGCCTACCACTTTTCCTCCTTATCTCTCTTATTATTTCCCCTAATTATTCCATTTGACTTTTAACACTGTTTATCATTTAGCGTATCAGAAGCTAGTATGACAAGAGGTGATAGAGTCTTTGATATGGTATCATGAGCCCTCAATCGAGGGTTTAATCTTTTGGTTGAATTGATTCCTTGATATGGTATATATAGAACTTAGTGTGACAAGTGGTGATAGATTCGAACCTCAATCATCCTTCATTTAAAATGAAATATTTAATGGCAAATATAATAATTTGTGTTGCATTTACACTTTTAGCCCGGTGGGTCTCTTGTGTTAAAATGTGTTTTTTTTTTTGAGTTAAATAGTGTTTTCTCATGGAATCTATCAATTCAATATATTTATGTGAATTTTTAATAGATTTGTGTCAAATTTTATGGAATTATTAGATTTGTGAAATTTAATTTTATGGAATTACTAGATTTGTGAAATTTTATGTGAAAACGTGGGTGAAGCAGATCAAGAATGACTCAAATGAGTTGCGCCTCTCTGCGAACTTGACTAGGGATAAGTTCTTACATGCTTTGTTTTGTTTTTTTTGTATAATTATCGTGGTTTATATTATTTTTATTTTTATTTTCTTTTTTTCTCTTTTTATTTTCTTTTTTGGTTAGATCTAGCTTCTGTTTGTGCTGTCTTTATCTGCTAATAGTTGCACTCTTGAGACAACGATGTCACTCATATCCTCCTTTTGCAGGGCTCTTATTGTTTGGGGTAAAATTGACCGCTTTCCTCTAGTCCTCTCTGTAAAGGGAGTACGGGTATGAATTGTCCGTCACCTTACCTCATCCAAACCCTGCTTTCGGACAGGATATTGGGTATGATGATGATGATTGTGTCAATTCAAAATTTTTATTACACGTACAGATTTTTATTGTCACTTTTTATAAAAAGAAATGTTTTTAGATATTAATCCTAAAATCCACATTTTGAAAATTATGCAAAAACCAAATGGGGACATCAAGTGGAAAATAAGGGATTACAAATAATTATAAATTGTTAGCTTCACTTCTGATCAGGACTGAGAAGGAGCATTCTAAGCTTTTTCTACACTGCTATACTGTACTAGGTACAAATCATAGATTTATATTTAATTCGTCTCTTTTATTTACTACTATCTCCTATTCAACCTAAATGTCCCATTATTCTTTTGGCACTATTCACTCATCACTCATAATTTGTATTTTACTCTTAATTTATGAGTTAAAATATAGTCATGTGGGATCTTGTTTGATTAGTCTCAATACAAGGATTATTAATTTCAATTTTTTATAATTTTTAATTAAGAATAATTTGAGATATTAAGGATTAAAATGTTGCCTCTAGAGCTTAAGGAACGGAAGAAGTAACTACTTAGCAGGGCCGACTGTAGATATTTTGAGACCCTGGGCGAAATAGCAAATTCGGGCCCTTTTTTTTGCAATTTATAACCTATATGGTTCTTCTACAACCATTAATTTTACTTTTTTGACATGAACCCTGGGCGACGACCCCTCTTACCCACCCTTAGGATCAGCCCTACTATTTAGTTTTTTTTGTATTAACCATTGTTGGACTAATCATTTTTTGTCATATATTTTTTTGGTTTATTGTTTGCCTTTTTCTTTTCCTTTGTCCTTTTCAGAAATTTTGCATGGTAATTGCTGTGAATTGTGATTGAGCTTCGATTGTTGCTGTAGCTTTGTGTTTGTCCATCTATAGACTTGAGAGATGCCAACTAATAACCTTGGTACGAACCAATTCAGTTGTTCCATTTGTTTTTCAAACTATCTTCTGTTAATATTCGCCAATCCTGTTTAATTTGTGTTTTATTCTTAATCTATAAATTTGAAACATAGTCATGTGAGATCTTGTTTGATTCGTCTCAATGCAATGATTATTCTTATCAATTTTTTATAATTTTTATTAAGCATAATTAGAGATATGAAGAGTCAAAATGTTACCTCAACAACTGTGCCCAAGCAAATGGGACAACTAAATTGATACGGAGGAAGTATTGTACAAGTAATTAGGTTTAACTAAAAATTAAACTTGGCATTGACTTCATGGAAATCTTTTTGACTTTTAAGAAAATGAGTGGAAAATTTTCAAACAAAGTTGGACAAAATTGATTGGAAATTAATAATTCAACTTATTAGAAGAAATTTAAAACATAAAGTCTTGACTCAAAGACTTAAGAGTCACGGTGATTGAGGATAAGACCAATGGAATTGTTAAATGGTTTGAATATGTACAACGACAAAGTATATATTGACGAATCATAAAAGAAAATCAAAAGTTTAAGATGAGGGATTTAATTAAATAGAGGACGAGAAAAAACAAAGATAGTTTAGAGGGCATAAGTGAAAATTTACATTTTCAGGTGATTGAAAATCGAAATAATTAAATGGAGAAAGATAATTCAATTGGACGACAACAAGAGAACCGATCTACTAGTTTCTCTAGTTGATCCTAACGTCTTAGTATTAAGGCTTTAGCATGATTGTTGTTAACTTCTTGTAAAAATCGCCAAAATTATAAAACAGAATAATCTACGTTATTCAATTATGACTTGATATGTACCTAATCTGAACAAGTATGTCATACATTTGATTTCAGTATAAGGAGAATCCACTACATGCAAGAAGTGAAGGGGAATATGATTTTCCTTCTTAGTTCTTATACATAGTGAAAATTAAACCGCTAGCACAAAAATGAAAGAAAACCTTCAATAACTAAGTCAACCCATGACGATTTTATGTTTTCTCATACATATACTATATAACAAATAATAGCCTCTTTGTTCTAACAAATTTGCCACAAAATTTCTATTTTCGTTCGTCTTTGAAATGTCACAACAATTTTATTATTGTTAGCTCATATCCATATACTTTCTCGTGTTTTCTTTCACTTTATCCTATCTACACAATTTAGTGACTGGTCATTGCCATTCCTAATTTTTGTGTCATTATTGTGAAGGAACCATCTCAACCAAAAGCTTAATCTGATGGTCGAGGTCCCAGAATATGTTATATACTCTAACACGCACCTTCACACAAGAGCCCTATGGGCTAGAAGTGTGAATGCAACACAGACTCTCCTCATACCTGGTACTAAATACTCCACTTAAATGAGGGGTGATTGAGATTCAAACCCGTAACCTCTTGTCACGTTGGCTTCTGATACCATATCAAGGAACCATCTCAAGTTCTCAACCAAAAACTTAAGCTAATAGTTGAAACCCCAGAATAAGAAACAGAGCCAGTATGCCCAGTAATTAAAACCAAAAAGATGAAAAATGATTGACAAAAACGTCTTTGTAGATACATGATTGCATGTTTAGTATGGGGTTATGGCATGGTATATTATGGGTTGGTCCCCCACCCTAATAGGAGTAGGACAGCTACAAAAAACCCTTAAGAAGACGGCAAACTTCCAGAGTAGTACAGTATATACCCAGTCCTTAAGGCCCCTCCTTAACCAGGGTCCCCTAGCTCGGCCAAGCTTCGTATAAACGTCAATTTTTAATTGGTTATTATCGCATCTTTTTGTCTATGGATAGTATATCTTTCAGACATCCATTAGTTTTTCTCTGCGTTTACCTACATCTACATGCTACGCGTGCTTCTTAATAATTTTTCGCTGTTTTAACCTACTTAGGGCGCGGGGAGGGCCCGTTCAACTATATGGCTTGTTCGAAATATTTACGTATCAGGAAAATCTCACATTGCTAAAATATTGTGTTGTTGGAATGTTTAGTAAATGGCTGATAGCTGATTATAGTGACTGATTTGACTAGCTAATTTTATTGACTGGTTTGACTACGGCTTACGAGCAACTTGTTCAAAAATAGTTTTTCTTAAGTTGTTTCAACCAGTTAGTTCACCAAACATTAGTATTAACTGGTTTGACCACTCAAACCCTCTATTTTTATTAAATAAGCTAAAATTGCTCAATAAGCTAATTTGCCAAACACCCCTAATGTTTGATGAGTAATGTTCCTAATACCATATATGATTTTGGGAAAAAGTGGCTTTTATTTAGTATTATATCCAAGTCAACACTTATTACCCGATCGTGGGTTTGTGGGTAGTGTGTGATGAATTATTGTCACGGCTTAACATGACTCATTATCATATGATGAATTGTCACGGCCTAACATGACTTATTATTGTTGAAGTACATATATAACATATTATTCTGAAACTTTAACTATTAACTTCAATATATCTTCCCAATTTTCGAAAAAAAAACTATTAACTTAAGCATTTGGTTCAATTGGTTCGTTAATATACTATCAGTAGTCAGATGATTTCTTGTCCGTTCTATTTTAATCTCAATCCCATGTTAATTTATAATAAGTATTTAAGTATATTGTAACGGATAAGAATAGTAAATTGAAATTCAAATAAAACATAAAGTCAGTTGTTTAAATTTTTATGTTGCTTTAATGTTTTTTAATTATTAATTTTACAGAATTTGTCTTCCAAGAATAAATACGTGATTTCCGTATATGTTTCAACTTTCTTCACAGCCTACCAACACTTTGCAAATTTCAAATTAGTTTTTTTATTTAAAAAAAAGACTTTTAACTTGTTTTAATATATTATTTAATTTTTTTGGTAGAGTATTAGTCATATATATATTTGTCATATGAACATATTTTTTTTTCTGATGTATATTGGTTATATGTTTATAATTTTTTGTTACTGCATTGGCCATTGGGCTAAAATATTTTGGCTAACATTATTCGACTATAATTTGAGTAATAGTTGTAAATATTATCAAAAAAATTAACATTCGATCAAAATAAGTAGTTTTTCTAAAATGCTACTAATCAAGTACCAGGTAGTTTTGATCTTGAGGCAACAACTTCAATCACTTTTTGGGTAAAATTAATTGATTTCCTCTGATACCATTTCTCAAGGGGTATGGGTATATGGATTGTCCGTCACATTCCCTCATCCAGACCCTATTTTCAACCAGGATATTAAGTTGACGATGATGAGTATTTCTAAAATGCAGAAAAGAGGCCCCTACTTGCTATTACGTTTAATTTGTGTCAAGTCTAAAATTTTTATATTCAAGTTTGAATTTTGCAGGCTGTCTAACAAATAATTGAGTGATCATTGATCAATATTCAACTAACAGTGGTAGATAGTAGCAAAGAAGAATTTGTAGATGTGAGTCAATATTTCATACTTTTATTAGAAATTGGTGAATAACTCGTGATGTCTTATCATTAATAATATGGAGGATAAATTTAGAAAATTCTACATATTTTTGTATATAGTACACGCCAATGTATTTTAAAAATATGTAGGAAAACCCTAATTTTATTATTTCAAATTTATTATGCTATTTGTTTTTTACTCAAATGATTTGCAATAAGGTTATTGATTCTACGACAAAGAATTTACCTAACTCGCTAATTTTATTACTTAGTGTTTATTATGATATTGATTTAAGACTATCTTACAAGAGAGTATCTAATTGCTTTTAACTGAGAAAAGACCCGATTCTGATATCAAATTTAGTAGGCTACTTAGCTATCATGGAAGTTGATTACGTAGAGTACCCGTTAGCTTAGGTTTTGTCTTACCGTTACAACTTAAAAGTATGAAAACATTGTATGAACATACACAAACTCTATTTGTGAAAGCCACCGACGATCCAATTAAAAGTAGACAAGTCTGTGCATGTATCAATATATATAGGCCCCTCTCTATTTTGTCTTTGCACCCCATATAGGACAACGTAAGAACTTTTTTTTGGTATTATTTATTGATGTTACCTAATTTTATATTTTATTATTTAATCATAGATGAGTAGTATCTAATCAATGCATTTTCTACTTTGTTAGGTTAAAGTACATTTAATTTTATAATGGGTTTGATACTTTAACGGTATGTTTGATTAGTGTAACTAAATGGTGGTAATAATGAGAATGATTTATAGTGTAAAATTTTATCATAACTTTCATGTATAATGAAACTTTGATTGCAAAAAAGTTTTTTTGTTCACAAATAAATTTTCGTTTCTACCTGTCACATTGGTGATGCATTGGAATGAAATTTATGAACTGAATGAGATGATTAAAGGTTGTTAACCATGGCCATCAAGGTAGCCAAGAGATTTTTCAACCAAAATTACATTAATTTTTCATTCATGTTACCGCAGTTACCACCTACCAAACGGACCGTAAGATAAATTATAATATACTAATGAATAAGTCTTGTGTTACTTGGAACAAGTAGTATTACTTAAATGAATAAGATTTAGACAACCCTCCTCGGATTAATTATTCTTGAGTTTGATTTTATTGTCCTCTCATTTTCCCGGCTCAACCTATAATCAAATTACTTTCTTCGTCTTTAAAAAAGTTCTCACTTTTTATTCTTAGATGTTTGTTTGTTGTTCCCAAAAGAATTCTTTCCATTATATCATAAATTTTGGACAAAAATAAACTTATCTATTCTCATTTTAATATTTTAATAATGTTTATGGTCTCCAAATATCTTCCATTAACTTCATTTAAACATTTTATTATTCCTTATGGTCCCTACATGTTTCCAACTAACTTTACAAAAATATTAGGAGTATTTTATTAGTTGTGGTCCCCATATCTTTTCCACGAATTTTATTCTTTTAATATTTTTTTAATGTTTATGATCTCTACTTTTCCTCCATCAAATTTATTATTTAATAAAATAATATATTCACTATCAAAAGATTTTTTTAAAATTTTCGTGAACAATCCTTATGAGAAGTTGAGAACTTTATTAAGAAACTAAGGGAGTATATAATAAATAAAAAGAGAAAAAAAATGAGGCTAGCTCTAATGTGGTGAAAAAGTTTAAATCATGCATAATTGTGGAAATAAAAAATTTGTTAATTGTGATTTGTCTCCTTTTGTCCACCTTTTGGGGGAAATCTTACATATTTAAATGTTCTAAACAAGAAAATGGATTAAGTGCTAACATCACAATTAGCACTAATTGAGCTCTTTTTTTAGCTTTTTCTATATATTCTTTGATTTATTCCTATGCTAATGCAAGGTTTAGATTTTTCTTATACTTCTAGAAAATTTAAAAAATTAAATTAAACATAGTGGAGGATGGAGATGTATTTTTACCAGACACATACAATCAATTAAAAATTTATTATTTAATATTTAATTGTTAATACATACTTCTATTTGCAATACACATGGTGTACTTTCTTGATAGCAAGTGTATATACTAAAAAACCAAAAGTATTAATTAATAGTATAATCTATTACATGTTGTACTACCTATAGTTTATTATACTTTCTCCGTTCCATAATACTTGCTACATTTCACTTTTTTCCGCATTCCAATGCACAATTTTGATCATTAATATCTTAAACTACACTTATCTAAAAATTATAAAAATTTAAAATTATGAAAGTATGGGATTAGACGATTCAAACAAGATCCCACTTGACTATATTTTTACTTACACATTAGTCACAATATGTAAAATAAGCTTGAACGATGAATAGTGCACAAAATGGATATGTAGCGAGTTACGAGTATTTTGGAACGGAGGAAGTAGTACATACAATAAAAAGAACAACTTTATACAAATGATTTGTAAACTCGGTCCCGTCAAATCATCGGTGACTATTTATTTAGGCTAGATTATTCCCACATACCAACACATGTCTTTTCAGTATATATCATAATCTGCGCACTTAAGATTGCTCTCTATCAAACATGTTTAACTGTCGAGTTTTTAGCAAATGGGCTATCTGATCTTGTGATTAAAGAATATATACTTTATTGTTATGGATATATATGCAGGGTCGACCCTAGATATTTTGGGGCCCTGGGCGAAATAGCACATTGGGGGCCTTTTTCTTTGTAATTTATAACCTATATAGACCTATACAACTATTAATTACGCTTTTTGACATGGGGCTCTGGGCGACGGCCCCTTTTACTACTCATAGGGCCGACCCTATATATATGGGTAGTCTATCAATTTTATTTTTAAGCTGAAATAGAGATATCACAAAATAGACATTATTTATGGAGCTCATATTAGTTTTTTTTTTAAATAAGATGATGGAGAATTAGTAGGTAAAATGATGATTTTAGATAATGGTTAATTAGAGGTGAGCTAACAATTGTTAATTATATATTTTAACATTATTTATATATTTCACATATGTCAAGGTTAATTTATTCAGAAAAATTTACATAAATTATGATAAGTTTAATTTTTAGAATTTTACTAGGACAATGTCAAAGACTACATATATATAAATTCCACATCAAATAGATTCTATAAATGGTATTATCATAAGTTCAAATAAAACTTACAGAAATAGATTCAATTTGATGATTTTTTATTTTATCGATAGGGTAGTAGGAAGATTAACTCACCTTAATAATCCACTATTTTATCGATATAAAATCTTAGCTCACATGTGAAGTATTTTCAACAGTCCAATTTTTTTAATTTATCCATTTTAGTTGACAAATTACTATTTTTTTTAATGTGTTAGTTTTTGGAGTTAATTGTAACAATCAAAACGACAAGTATTGTTGATTACTATCAAAGCTTTTAAATTGCATGATTGATTCAATCTTTTGAAATATTTTTCTTAATTTGTCGTTTACTTATAACTAAAATCAATCTTCTCTAGGACTGGCAACCACCGACCACGGAGCCACCTTTCACCTCAACCTCAATTTCAAAGCATCTTTCCACTCCAATTATTTATTATTATTATTATTATTATTATTATTATTATTATTATACTCCATTTATTTTATATTACTCATATGTTTGATTTTTTATACAACTTAAATAAATTAGAAGTATATATGTAATCGCCAAAGTCTAGTATGGACTTGGTCCACGCTAATATTAGTGTGGACTAAGTCTTACGCTTTTCCTCAGTCCACTCCCCTCCCCTCCCCTCACTTTACTCTTATACTCTCGCTTCATCCATTCCACTTTACACATAATTTTTTTAAAAAAATTTAAACAATAAAAAAATTAAAAATTAAAATTAAAATTTAGCAAAATTCTCGTCATTAATGAAACATTTTTAAGTGCAAAATTTTTAATTTAAATTTTAATTTAAATAAAAAATTCATCGATTTAGCAAAACTCATGGCACTTCTACCATTTCAGTTTTCGATTTGAATGAAACATTTTGACAATAACCAATAAATCACAATTGTCCTAAAATAAGATAATCAATAACTCATCATCATTAATCGAGACCTGAATCAAACACTAACCGGAATCGATAACGACAATTTTTTCGTAATTTGCACAACAAGTATTTAGAATACTAATAGTATACCCAAGGGGCCAAGAGACAAATATTTGAGGACAAATTATAAAAACCTAGCTAACAAGAGTTGTATGAGAGTACAATAAGTGGAGATTGTTTAAAGTTACAACTTTAAAGTAAATGAGCCCTTAGTAGCTAGTACTACTATATATAATGGAGTATGCTGTTAAATGTACTATGATAAATGATACTTCTATGATGATTGATGGTGCATAATGGTTGACAAACATTATAGGTTGATTTTCTTGGACAATATGCTAAATGAAAAGAACAAGGAATCAAGTATAGTAGTAATACTCGCTCTGAATCATTTTAAATGTTCCATTTGGGTTTTTACGGTTATTAAGGGTGGTGTGGGGTCCATTAAAAAGGTGGTAGTTGGGTATTTTAATTGATTAAATTAATTGTAAAGGTGATAGTTGGGTATTGGGAATTGGAAAAGTGGGGGTATTTATGTAAAAAAAAAAAGATAGACGAAAAAGGAAATGAGACAATTGATATGATTTTGCGAAATAAGAAAATGAGACATCTAAAATGATTCGGAGGGAGTATCATAATTCCTAATTAATAATCTGATTTGTAAATCATCATAAAAAGACAAAAATGATAATAATAAAGTAAACAATGTCAAAAAAGATAAATTAAAATTCCAAAACTCTCACTCTACCAGATCCTACCATATAAGGGTAATTTATTAACTTTATATATTACCGTTATTTACTAAGACTTATTCCAAGCTGGGGAAGAAGGAAGAAGTAATAAGGTATGTGGAATCTACATCCTTATAATAATTGAATGCATACATCAAAAACATCCATAACCTTGAAAGAGAATCATTCTTGAAAAGGGAGCCATCACTATCAAACTACTTGGTGGATATAAAAACTCTTTCAATTTCTTTTACTCTCCCACCAAATTTTGGCCTAATACACATTTGGTGTAGAAATCATTAAAATGAATAATAGAAAAAAATGTGTGGATACAATGAAAATAAAAGTTAAATGTGTGGATAAAGTTTTAAAAATATTATTTATTGTCAAAAATAAAAATATGACATATTTGGTAGAACAGACTACATAAAAAAAATAATGTATTTGGATAGAAGTAAATGTAGAGAAAGGAAGAATAGAGATTTGACGAGATTGATTCGATATCTACAAGGAAATGGGGGGATTTGAGGGAAAACGTGAATACATAAGTTTTATTAATTAGATCGCAAACTCTTTGGAAAGATTTGGAATGAAAACACACAATTCCATTCCTTTTCTTTTTTTTCCTAAACAAATAATGAAAACTTAATTTTCATATATCATTTCTTTTCAAAATTGTTATCTTATTATAATGTAAAACAAATTTTATAGGACATAAAAAATATTTTTTGACATCTCCTAAAATCCTAATGTTTTATGACATCTCCTAAAGCTCCAAAGTTGAAACATAAAAGAAAAATTTCTCCACTTCCTATTAAAGGGTTTTTTCTTTCCCATAGTTATATTCTATATATCACTTACTCTAGTAATAAGATGCCCATTTAGAACTTAAATTCTCTATTAGATGTTTAGGTATCTTATTGTTGTAACCTTAATTTTATTTTTGGAAAGGGAGATTGTTATATAATTAGATATCTTGTAGTTGGGATACCTATTATCATCTTTTTAATTATTTTTCTTTTGGTTTAGAAAAATTTTATTGCCATAAATAATGACGAGACAAACAAACAATGTTGGATGGATTAGATAACCCGAAATCAACTCAAACATAAAAGAAGTTAAAATCGACAAATTGATTTAATTAAATGGGTTATAAATGGTTTTTTCAGGTTTAAAAGTTTGATCTGGACCTAACCCATTTAATAAACAGATCAGGTCAAGTCGAGCCATTTCAGTCAAAAGTCTCAACCTAAACCCAATTATTTCGGGTTAGATTCAGATCGGATTAGCAGGTCAGGTCAGGTCAACTTTTATCTTCCTTACACTAATGTATTCCTATTTCTATTTTGTAGTACTTGTTAGCACCTTTATTTTATTTACTTAATCCTATAATATATTTATATATTTGTTGATTATGATTTATGAGAAGAGAAATGAGTACAATTTTATTTATAAAACTAGCTAAACTTCTTTAATTAGAGAGTATTAATATTATGTGTGTAACAATAATGTAAAGAATCATAGCTTAAAATATAGTCAATGCATGCTTATTGCATGTGTTGCCATCAATTGTCAAAAGTGAAAACAGTGATTTGTGACTAATTGTGAGATCATCAATCACCCGGCCCTTTATATATGGAATATATAAAAAAAATTACTCTGAATAATATTAGTTTTTGTTAATTTTCTTATCATAATATCAATTACTGATTAATCATGAACAATACCAACTTAAAGTGGTGTATTTTTAACATGTTAAAAATAAAATTATAAGTGATTATAAAACAAAAAAAATGTTAAATTAGTTAATAAACTAAAGTTTGTATTATTCTAGGAAAATATCCCCCAAAGTTGGTACTATCATGACTAATCAATAGTTGGTATTATTGTAGTAAAATTAACAAAATGTTGTATTATTCACGGTAATTTTTTCAAATATATATTCTATGCATCTTTCAATTTAAAAAATAAATTAAAAGATACTTGTTCATTTTCTCTCTTTATCTCTTTTCAAAATTTATACTTTCGTATGAGCGAATACACTAAAAATAATAAGAATAAAAAAGTTTTATTCGCACGAGTCACAACCTCGGTCTTTCGCTTTATCTCATCGCGGTCGTTTCAAACCAATTTAGCTAATATTAGGCATTTTCGAAAGAAAAGAGTAATATAGACTCATGATGCTAGTGTGTATAAGTAGGAAAAACTTTTAGATTTATGTGAATAAATATAGCGTAATTGTCATTAATTCAGTATTTTGTTTGAAGTAGGGTTTGAGTAGGAAAAAAAGTAAAACAATTTATATTCGTATATTTTCTAAAAAGAAGGTAAAAAGGAATGTGGTCAATTATATTCTTATACAGCATATAAAAGACTCGGACATAAAGCGAAAGATATCAATTTTATCATCTTATACAGCGTATCCCGCTCATAAAACTACGGTTAGGCTCTAAGGGTCAAGATATAGAAGATGGCCGGCAACTCATACTTATAAAGGAAAATATAATCAAAGAGTTCCTCAACTCGTGACATTTGCTTATATAATAATGAGATTCCTAAAATTGAAAGAACGAGAAAGAGAAAAGTGAAAAGAATAAAAATCTAGTACATGAATAAATACATTGTATTTTTCAAAATTAGTTTTCATCACGCGTGACAAATTAATTGTCCCACCTTGATGTGATCTACCTCTTAATCTTATCCTTATAATTTATCCATGGAGGTAGGCAAAGGACAAAATATGTGCAAAAATATTTACATTTTCCCAATTAATTTTCTTGCTTTTATGATATACTTTTCACAATATTTCATCAATTACATAATTTTACTTTATATAAATTTAGTTACAATTTCATACTTTTATTTTTCGAGCGCGATATTAGGTTAATGATAATGATATATAAAGAAAGAGTGATCTCTATTGTTTGTCCAAATAGAATTGTCTACATATCGACCAAAAAATCCAATATATTTCTTGATATAAAATTCAAGTGAAGATGCTTGAAGGCGGTGGTTTGAGGTTTTCAAATATCCCAAATGTTACTAACACGGACAGTTGGAAGTTTAATTTTTAAGTTATATAAAGGTTAAATATAAAAATGAAATTAGAATTACCAAAATAAATTTTGATAAAACATACTTCATTAACATATTTGTGAGTATTTATAGTAATTGTCTCTATACTAATATCAAAAAAATATATTTTACTAATTAAAAATCGTTGAAACACGACTTTGATTATTTCATAGACTATCTTTAATTTCAGCTTAACCAAATCATAAACTATTTTTGACTTTATTTTGAGATCCGCTTGGACCCAAAACAAAACCCATAATCATATTATATTGTATATTCAAATCATAATTTCGAATAATAATTAGTTAATTTTTCAACCAATTACAAGAAATGAGTATTATAATTCCAATTAAAATCACATCATTGAGACATTTTTGCATCTAAAGTCTAATTAATTAATCACTAATACCAATAGTCTACTTGATGCTATATAAATCGGATTCAAATTAGTTTCACAATTACATTGAAAACATTAAATCATGTAACTACGAGAAATTTAACTTTTTGCGACATTGAATTTTGTGGCATTAAAAAAATGCCACTATTTTATATTTTAATATAATAATTATTGGTTAATAAGGTCTGAGTGAAGGAATATGACGAACAATCCATAAATAAGGTGATTTAGACATTTAGCGACACTTTATTTGGTCTTTAGTCATTATCATCATAAACCCAATATCTCGCTCGAAAATAAGGTCTGAGTGAAGGAATATGACGAACAATCCATAAATGTATTCCCTTGGGAGGGAATACTAGAGGAAAGCGGTCAATTTTATTTGGTCTTTAGTGGCATATCTAATTGTTACTATAGATCTATAGTCACATTTGTGAGAAATTTCACTAGATCCTATGTCACAAAAAGCTTTTGTGTGATTATTTAATATGCTGCTAAAGGGTCTAATGAATGTCACTAAATCTTCAATATATACTAATACTATAAGTAATTTGAAATAACGATATTTAATTAAATTAAATATCGTTAAATATATCCCACTAAAAGCAAATTATATTATAACGTGTGTTATAATTATGTGGTAATCCTAGTTATAATTTCATGGACAATGGAAAAATAATAGAGAAAAAAAAGGATATAATGGAATAGGAGTAGGCCAAACAGTTCATGGGCTGCCTGCTGACTACCTGTATATGTGTGCACCATTACTTTTTAAGGTAATATCAAAGAAAAATATTGTGTAAAATAATACAATATTTTAATCACCAGTTATTAATAATTTATTGATTATTTTCTAATAATATCATCTTAATATATATTTGCTTCTAGCATACAAAATACAGGAGGGGAAAGGTGGGTTTGTAGAGGTTCAGGATTGGAGTTGTACGTGGTGATTTAGATCACTAGATATATTAGCCAGAAGCAAATACATAGCCACTACAACAAAGTTAGTTTTTTACGACATTGGATTTAGTGGCATTAAAAAATGCTACTGATTCATATTTTTAGGGTAATAATTATTGGTTTTTATTTTTAATTCCACCATAAAGTGATTTAACGATACTTAATTTGGTCTTTAGTTGCATATGTAATTGTATCTATAGTCTATAGTGGCATTTGTGAGAAATGTCATTAGATCCTATGTCGCTAAAAGCTTTAGTGTGACTTTTTAATATGCTGCTAAAAGGTTTAATAAATGTCACTAAATTCCCTATATACACTTTAAGAAATTATAAATAGCGACATTTAAATTAAATGTCGCTAAATATATCCCACTAAAAGCAAATTATGTTGTAGTGAGCAAAAATTGAATTGTCAAATGATAATTTAAATGTGAGATTATTTGTAATAAATGGCTAAAAGGTTAGATTATTTTTGTCAATTTTTCTATATCTAATTTATTTGGTTTTCAATCATGGATAGGAATTTGCAAAAATGTGGGTTCCCATATTTATGCCATTTAAAGGTATTAAAATCGACTCTACATCCTTCCTAGCGTAGAATTTCTGGATTCTTTTGTTCAAATTTTAATTAAATGAACTTTTTTCTCATAGTTTTTTTTATTTGAGTATAGTTTAGAGAGTTTTTACAGACAAAAAATTAATGAAATACTGGTTGAAGATTTATTTAGAATTATTTATATTTGAAAGTAAACTAAAAGACTTACATTTTTTCTTCACTTAATTTTACTAAATTTAAGTGAACTTACTAGTTATACAAGTTAGTAGTTACATACGATAACTATACAAGTGAACTTACTAGCTTTTTAATGGACCCCACACCACCTTTAATAACCGTAAAAATCCAAATGAGACATCTAAAATGATTCGGAGGGAGTTTAATGTAACATGAGTGTACAAAATATTTTTAAATTGTCCTAAACTCTCAATACTTTACTTAAACTCAAAACATTTAACTTTAAATCGAATTAATCGTTGAAAACTTCTTTTTTTTTTTACTTATCTCACCAGTGTTTCAACATTTACCATATACAAAAATGGTTAAACCTAATCCTCTCGTCAGTAGAGAATTAAATTAAAAAATTTCCTATCAGCATAACCTTTTATTTTATAAGTAAAAGAAAAAATTGATATTAATAATACCATTTACTGTAAATAATTCTATTTTTAGATTATTTTTAATATTTCTATCTGCATAACCTTAATTTTATAATAATTCAACATATATTTGCCCTTATCATGCCATTTAGCATATCCTATTAGTATGCTGACATCAAACTACAGCAAAAATTTATTTATTAAAAATAATAAAAAAACTAAAATTATTCACAGCGAATGATTAAAATGTTAGATCGAAGACATAATTTGGTGTTAAATGAAAGTAGGTATAAATATGTTCCAATGGTTGATTGGTGGGCAATGGCATTAATATCCCAACCCAAAATGGGGAGTTGATGTTCCTTTACCACCCTTAAGACCTTATCTAAGGTTGCTTTCCAAGTTTTAGGACCACATTACCACTTCCTAACCTTTATTTTTAGGACCACAATACCACTTTCCAAAGTTATATATTACATCTATATATTTACAATTACAAGCTGATGCTCCTTCAGACCTGAATCACTACAGTTTGATCAATTACATTTTACAGCTTCCTGCTCACTCATACACATTACTTCTGGGTCCCACTTCACTCTACACCTCATACATCATTGATGCTTATTACCCTATATTGCCCATAACCAAACACCTTTTTCTTATTCCCCTTTAACGACAGTGACATTTTCCCACACAACATATCACACGACAGTGACATTCCCCTTTAATTTACTTTGGTGTAGCATTTCTTATATAAGATTAATCAGCAGCTTAAGTTTTTGGTTGAGTTTGGTTTTTTGATATGGTATCAGAGCCGACGTGACAAGAGGTTATGAGTTTGAATCTCAACCATCCTTCATTTAAAGTGGTATCTTTAGCGTCGGATATGAGGATTGAGGAGTGCGTGTGTTGCATACACACTTTTAGTCCAATGGGTTATTGTGTGAGAGGGCGTGTTAGAGTATATTATATATGATGGTATACTCTTAACATTATTGTAGTTAAAAAAATCTTTTTAAGTAGATTGAGTATTATTTAAAAGGAATGAAGTTTAAGATGAATATAAGTATAAAATGTTGGGCTTGGGCGTATTTAGTGGATGTATTAAGTAGTTGTTATCAAGAAATAGACAATATGAAGAGCCTTGGATTTATATAAGAAAAGATGAACAAGAATTAATAGAAATGTTTGTCTTATGTTTTTTGGATTAACTTAAGCTTAATAATAAAATGGACAAAATAAATATAAGTGATAAAAAAGAATCGAGAGACCTATTCTTGTCTTTTCCACAAAAGATGATTCAGATTCGAAAGAAAAGGTGAGGAAGGATTTCAATTTGCTTGTTAGGTACCGTGTTAGACCAACTTAAATCAATTCATACTAAAAAATTAATAAATATTTGGACAACAGTGTTAGGTATATATTAACGCGTGCTTTTCGAGGCTTGGCCTTATCAACAAGTGGGTCATTGTTGAATAAGTATCATAAGCCCACATCCTCCATTCATCTTACAAGTATATAATTTTAGAGTGGGAAAAAACATAAATCTTAAATGCATATGTCAAACTCAATCCTTAATACTTGGAATAATATGGTCTATGTTATGACTATTCATGTGAAAGGATATAAACTTAACCCCACAAAGAAAATCCTTAATCCTCAATTCCCAAATAGTAGATGAAATGACAAGATATGAGCTAAGCTAGGGATTTGAGGGCAAAAACATGAAAGGAGAAAAAAAGGTATATGGAGAAAAAGACAATGGACTTTTTTATGAATTTTGATAATATGATTTTATTATTTTGTTTTATTTTTGCCATTTTATGTGATATTATATTATCATACAATGAAAATAATGGGTAAAACTATATAAAAGGTTTATAAATGTATAGTAACAATGTTACTTGATGTTGATTACTCTTTTGTTTGGTATGAGAGAATATTTCTATTTCATGATTTGATGTTACAAATATTAAAAAAGCAAATGGGCATTGGATATGGTTAATACTTAATATTATAAAATCAGACGGTTTCACGATGAGATCGTTTTTATTGGGTTAATCAGATGTTATTTATAGTTTTAAAGTGATGACTTAGTAACAATCTTAAATTGACTAAGTATAATATTTAAGTGATTACTTAAAGTTTTGAAGTGAGCATTAGCTTTTTATAATCTTAAAATAATTAACTAAAACCTTAAAGTAATCACGTACAATATTTAAATGATTAATTAAAGAAATAAATTAATTGTATAGATCTGTTTTATTGTGAGACGTTCTCTTGAAATACTTGCAGCAATAATATTAATACCCAATTGTCGGGCTATTAGCCCAATTTGGGCCCCATTACACGAAATTGGGCTTGAACTTTATGTAAAGTGGATTAGTCTATTCATCATATAAACAGTGTTTTTTCTTTTTTTTTTTGGAAATAACAGTGTTTTTAAATGTACATTTACCTACTATGACATTGTTCAAACACAAATTTATAATTTTCTAGTTTATTTAAAAAAAAGTTGTTTTTTTAAGTAATAGTAATAGATAAAATGTGCATGTTTCATATTTAAGTAAAATTAGAACGAGTTATATTATATTTAACTATGATTATGTTGATCGTCTTTTAAGAAACAATTGCCGATTATATAATTACAAGTTGGAGTTATTTTATATCTAATTTGATGTTTTCATAGTCGTCAAAATTCAATCACATTAGCCACTTTTTCACATCCGTATAGATCTAGATCCGATTCTATGAGATCAATTTCACATGGACCGGCCCAATCCTACATGTTGTCATTCTTAGTCACAAACTCCCGATTAGAAAACCATCTATCTTAATCGTATTACATGTATAACTGTATGACTGTATTCTTGTCATGAACCGGGTCTGGTGAGAAACAGAAGACGACAAACCATATCCTTGTCAAACAGTGTCAAGTAAATGACTGACGAGTCGCTCGTGAAGGTTGGCTGATGCACCATGAGCAATTAGACAATCACGAATGCCCACACCCCTAATTATAATGTCACGAACAATATTATATACTTTGCATTCATTGGTCGTTTTAATCAACAACATAAATTAACACCAAGGGAAATTCTATATGGTAGCATCGAACTTTTATGAAATGCGAGTGGTAGCGTTTTTGTGAGATTTTTCCACATGGTAGCATTATGTTTATGCTGTTATGCACTATCTAACTGACGTAGCATTATCTTTATATTCTTGCCTATTTCTGTTTAATTCAAGTTTCATGAACTTTCCTGAAAAGTAAATCCTCAATTGCATTCAATAACTGCAGAGTGCAAGTATGTCAGCAAGTGACATCTTGTAGCTTGTATGGTCTTCCCATTCCATTTCTTACTTTTGTTATTGTTATTATACATTAGCTCCAGAATGTGTTGGTTTTTTGTCCATTCTCGATGGAGCCAAAAATATTATAATTCTTGTCTCGGATTATAATGGTGTATAGTAAAATGGCTTGTAAATACATGTGCACTTTTTATTCATGTTAAGTTGCAAATGATGTTAGTTATCAAGGTCAACCGGAAACAAACACTTCTTTTACAAGGCCAAGGTCGTGCAAATCCTAATTCCTACCTCTGAAGCCTAGGTGAGAGTCACTTGATGACACTGGGATAATGGAATGTTGTAATTGAATGTTGAGCATGTTGGTATTTTGTATGCCATCCTTTCAATAGAATCCTAGAAAATTCTCTCCTAGAATGATATAAATATCACAAATTCTTGTATGAGACGGTCTCACCGTGAGACATGCTTCATACTTGGGTTAAATAGCCTAATAATAGTAATTTTTTGCCTATGCGCTTCTTTTTTGAGATTTTCTCACCGTGAGACGGTCTCATACAAGACGGGTTGAGCGTGCGAAAGAACATCTCCAAGTCAATATCATCAAATGATTCTTAGCCATAGCTACTGCATCCCAGGCCACCTTTCCCCTCAATCTATAAACTATTGAATTGACACACATCATGGAGAATATACACAGAAAACCACATAATCATGATAAACATGTTAAATATTGACATATTTAACCATTAAAATTCACAATTTGGGGTGAATACAGGAAATAGAACAATTACATTGGGCACGGAAAAATAGTAACTAAATAAGCACAACGAATAATCTACTTGGACTGTCTTTTGATGAACCGGATATAGTAACTAAATTCGTAAGTTTGCAACAAAATCTCCTCGCATTGAAACGAATCTTAGCATAGGAATATTAGAAGCGATCTCATCCTTAGAACAGCATTCTCTTAGCTCTCATTGTGAAATGTGAACACATGGTCTTCAGTAAGATGAGAATTACTGCTACTTAATAGAACCCCACCCCCATAAAATTATTTAGATAATAAAATGAGAGCTATATAACTAAATTTTAATGCAGCCAGGGGGAGGTTTTAATTTTTGAAATTGTACTGAGCTTTCAAAGAATTTATCAATTTTTGCTCAGCCCTAAATTGCAGCTATATCTTTCTCAAAATTCTTGAACATCATGACACCTAATTTGTGAAAAAGGCAGCCTGTAGCGTAAAG
The DNA here is from genome assembly GCA_019776075.1 of Amaranthus palmeri. Lineage (NCBI taxonomy): Eukaryota > Viridiplantae > Streptophyta > Magnoliopsida > Caryophyllales > Amaranthaceae > Amaranthus > Amaranthus palmeri. The sequence goes on from JAAKBH010000303.1 coordinate 157,442, forward strand.
CGACCCCGCATAGCGAGAATCCAGGAAAGGGTCCCACCACTTACGGCTTACCCTACATTTATGCAAGATGCTGCATCCAAGACTCAAACTCGTGAACTTTCGGCCAAGCAGCGACACCTAAACCGGTGCGCGTCTAGGCTCCCTCAAAAACCTAATTGGAGAGAAATATGAAAATGCATGCTTGTAGTAATGAAAGGCAGGGAAAATGAGAACCCCCAACATAATATATGGGTTTTATCATGCATAAGAACTCGGCCGTCTTGAACAATTTGGGGGCCCTGTGCAAAATTAATATTTTGCGTCTTATTTATTGTAAATATATTTATTTTATTAATAAATTTAACATATTTCTTTTTTTGATTAACTTTTTCATATACTGGAGAAAGAGGGGGGCCCTGTACGGTCGATCACCTCGCACACCCTCAAAGACCCCTCTGAGAACTCCATAGAACAGACACAAAGACAAATAGACTTACCTAAGAATACAATGGCATCCAATATAACAAAACACAGCCATACCAATAGAAATTCTTACATAATCCAAGTATATACTGATAGTCATGATCCCATGGAAATATTCAACAAAAGAAGACATGCAAAACCACAATATCATGCCCTCTTGACAAATTATCCATCATTTAGAACAAATTAATCCCGTTCGACAAAATTACACCCATTTCAGAAGCTTCATCAACTAATGATCAGATAGAAACAGAGGGGTCCACAGGGCTCCTCTTTCTCCCATATATGAAAAAGTTAATCAAAAAAAGAAATATGTTAAATCTATTGATAAAATATATATTATATTTACTATAAATAAGACACACAAAAAAGTTAGCACAGGCCCCAAATTTTCCAAGACGACTCTGGATAGAAACACACCCATTTCAACAAATTCATTAATCATCATCAATAACCAAAAAATATGTTTCAGAAACTTACAAAGTAGACATAGAGAGAAAAAATATGTGAAAGATCAGGAGTAGAACGATATACCTATAGAAATTCGACCCGTCAATGAGAAGCAAAAACGATCAAATCTTTCGCAACCCAACAATGGAGCAAAGTGCAGATAACCAAAATCCCGAAATCCTGTCATTACAAGCAATGTAAAACCCTAACAAAAACCATAAAATTTCTATTCACCCTCACTCTTGAATCCAACACAAAACTTCAAAAAATACAACATTTTATCATCCCAATTTTACAAATCGTTCCCGGCTATAATGATAAAGGAGAACTTAAATTTCCTAAGAACCAAATAACATGCATTTAGACAAAATTTAAACCCAGTTGCCCTAACTTCATAATTTCAACTAAAAATTGAAAGCAAAACATACCCAACTCAAAATTAACATCAAAACTTACCAAATTACAAAAATACATGATTAGACACCAAAAAATCAGTAAGAAAGGAAGATACCTTCAAAAAATCAGCAAAAATACTTTTAACGTCAATTTAACGAAAAAAAAAAAACAATGTCACGTTTGTAATTAGCTTAAAAAAAAGTAGGGTATTATTGGAATTTAAAAAAATATAGTGGTACTATTGATAAAGTGTTATAACAGTTCTAGGAGTATTCACCGGTCCAAACCCGGATCGGACCGGAATCATGAATATGTTAAGACCGGAGACCGGTCCGGTCCCGGTCTAATCCGGATTCCATCCGGTTTGGACCGGTTAGACCGGAAATAATTTTTTTTACCAAAAATAAATTAAAAAATGAAAAATTTAAAAATAATTTAATTAATTAATTATTATAAATTTTAACTATTTGAACTAAAAAATTATTTTGTGTTGAAAATAAAATTTTAAAGCCCTTTAATTAAGTATAGAAGTACATAATAATCGTAAATATTTTTCGCTTTCAAAATCATTTTTATGAGGCATCCGGTCCCATCCGATCTAACCCGGATTTTTCCGGGTTTAGATCGGACCGGACCGAAAACCCGGAGACCGGACCGGATGCAACCGATCCGGTATCACCCGGTTCCGATCCGGACCGCCGGTCCGGTTTCATTTTGCACACCCCTACACTGAGGTACTATTAATAGTTTCTCTAAAAATTTTCAATTTTGATATTAAAATAATCAATTTTTACTCGTAAGTTTAAAACTTCAAATGAATCAATTTTTAAAGTTTTTTATTTTGACGTGAAAATGTTAGATTCAGGCCTTAAAATGATCAATTATATATAAAAAAATAATCAATTAAATGAACAATCATACTCCATTTTTTTTTGAAGAAAACAATCATACTCCATTAGTGTAACCATAGAAAAATATAATTATACGAGAGGGGTCGGGAGATTAGCTTATTTCTAGAATTTGAGCCGGCAGTTGCTGTCAGAATTTCAACAAATTGGCGATCTTCCCGCTAATTCGACGCCATTTTACCTACAGTAGCAATGTCAGCAGAACAAGAAACTTCTACTCATTCCTCTTCACTTCTCCTTCCTATTCAACGATGCCTTGAATCCTTCTCCAAGGTTCCATTGATTTTGTTTAGATAATAAATTCGATCAAAGAAAACAATTACAGTTTTAATTTATTGATGCAGGCAGTAGAAGCTGAAGATTACCGCCAATCGGAAGAATTTATTTCTGAGCTTGATGAATATCTTGACTCAAATTTTCATCCGGCTTTTTCCGATTCCAACGATGAAGAAATGCAAAGTAATTGTGTTTTGGCTATCGATTATATTCGTTCTTTCCTGACAAATCCATCTCTTGATCAGGTTGGTTTTCTCTTTCTGTATTTTGGGATTTTTTATTGGGAAAATGGTTTTGTGGGTATGAGTGTTATTGAAGATTGAAGTACACCATTAAATTTAGATGGTGTGAAGTGTTTCGGTGAAGATTGAATACCAAAAATGTATAATTTGAGATAATAATATGCATGTTAGTGGTAAGGAAAACAATAAATGGCACTAAGCTTGGGCAATGTCTTCCTTGGTGACAATTCTTTCGATGTTTATGGACAATTTTGGAGTTGATGACAAAAAACTCACAAAGGAAGAATAATAATTGAGAGATAACTAGGGTTAGATGTGTTTGAGAATTGAGACTATGGTTTCTTGTTGATTACTAAACCTTATTATTGTGGCTAATAATCGTGGATCCGTTAGGGTTATTTAAAAATTCAATGTGACATTAGAATTTGAATGAAAACACATTCGAGATGTCATCCTTTGTTGGGACATTGTACTCAAACGAGTGTGCTCATTCGAGATTGTTTGAGCACACTCGTTTGAACGTCCAATGCCGGTTTAAGCCCACTACTGTTTTGACTCCCCTAATGTTAGTTCTCCTTCATCGAGCCATTTTATCCACTAGAAGGTTTTGTTGCAGATGAAATATTTAATGGCGAAATTACAAGTTAATCTTTGGTTTTGATTGTTGATCTTCTTTTACATGAACAAGGTCTTAACTACGGAAATGAAAATATCAAAGTTAATTACACGCATATAAGTGTTGCAAATTGATATGTGTTATTGACCTAGGCTTCCTCTCATGGAAAGAGAAATGATATAAGGTAGTGTTTGGCAACATAGTATTCATTTGAAAATAGAAAATTTAATTTTGATATTCAAATTCAAGAATTGTAAATGACACCTATATACTTGGAATTTGTAAATTTTGATACTTGACCAAATTTTAAGTTGTTATTATAAGTCTATGGAAATTACCCAATTTCACATTTCAAATTCAAGATTTGTCAAACATAATATTTGGCCCAATTCAAGATTTGGAAATGAATTCCAAGTTGCCAAACATACCATAAAATATTTCATGTGGAGAACGGATTGACAAAGATGCTAATGTTAATGGTGACTTGAGTGCACCAAATAACTTCTATGCATTAGTATGAATGCATAGAAGTGGAATATTTCGGGTCCTTAAGATAGTCACTTAATGTGTAGTTAAGTTTGTGGCTTAATTTGTGTGTTAAAGATGATGATTAAGTATGAGTCTTAAACATGGGTGTAATGAAGAATTAAGAGGCATGATGAATAATTGTTTAATGAGGTTATTGCAAGAGTATAAAATTCCTTGAACGAGGCATCCAAGCATGGCCTTTGCCTTGAACGAGCACATGGAACAGAAGGTGAAAGATTGCACAGTAAAATAGTGCTCGAACGAGCTCACTTTAGGCTCGCAAGCACCAGAAGCCTGCACAAACAGAAGCTCCAGTTTGGAGCTGCTCGAACGTGCTGATGACACGCTCGAACAAGCAGATGAGGCAGCATCTTCCTTGGATTCGTTTTTGATCGTTTGTTGCTTGGAGCTGTTTAATGTGCCATTCATCCTTAGTCATAATTATGTATTATCATTATCATTAAAGTATAATCCTCTATAAATAGAGGCCTCATATGCCATTGAAAAATATCCACAAAATGCACCCACACTAGCCTAATCTATTCTCAATTGTACTTCTCCATATTTGAGAGTTTTTTGAACTCCTTTGATAATATAAGAGATACTACACACTGGAGGACGTAGCCTTAATTGGGTGAACCTCGTTAAATCTTTGTGTCGTTTCATTGCATTATTATCTCCTATTAACATTGATATCATTGATAGTGTAATTTGTTTGTCACAAGACTTCATACATTCGATCTTGGTGATATTAGAGATTGAAACACGTTATGTGATCTCTAAATTCTAATATAGCATCGTTTTCAAAATTAAACGAGGTCCAAAAATAATTTCTTTTTTTGCTTATATTTTTATATATTTGATCAACATTTGATGACCTCCTCTATGTATATAGAGAATCTTAGCTAATTTAGGAAACACATTTCCTTAACAAATTAAAAAAATAAGAAGCCTAACAAATTTCATATAAATTAGGAAAAAATATATATTCATAAACTAAAAGATATCATAAAAATAATTAACATCAATCTCTTATTTTGTTTTCTAACATGAACGTTAAATTGCGAATCATAAATGATATCAAACAAACCTAGCCTTGCTCTTGTTTCAAACATTTGGGGGTTGTGGTACGCCCCTGAAACAAGCTCAGGGTTAAGGAGTTATTTGATGTAAGCATTCTTGCAACTGTCAAGTGACAAAACTTTAAAATGGGTGTTTTATGGCTGTCTTTTACAGGCTATTGTTGATGCCCTTTCGTTTGAGTTGCCGAAAGTTGTTGCCAAGCTTGCAGGAACGTCCCAGAGGTGTTCTGATGTGGTTGATAGTATTATCAATCATTTTATCATAAAATGTAACCCGCGTGACATGATTTCCGTGTTCTCCGAGGTATAATTTCTCAGGTCATTTTCCCAATTCTGGTGATGTCTGCTATGACAGTCAGATCCAGTTGTTGCACTTTTCCTTCAGATGTTTTGCTGTTTATTAGAGGAAAATTGGACAAACAACCCAAAAGTCATTGAAAAAAAACTAATAAGGCTAGCATTTTCATTTTGGCTTAAGAGAAAGCTATTTACCAAATACATTTCTTGCCCTGTTGACCAACCGACCAGCCAAAAGGCAACCCAAAGTCCATTTGGCAAACAACTCCTATATTCTGCTTCCAATCGCATAAAATTGCATACGGGTACTTGTGTGCTTAATAAATTAATTATTTCATGGTTCATTGTAGAATATGTGCAGTACAATGATTTTGGTCACATCTTAACTGACGATAGATGTGGAAGTGACTCTTTATTTTGTCTGTTATTGATTTTGATTTACTTTTTTGCTAATTGCTCATATGTTGGAGCAGGCATTGGATCTCTATGGCAAAACAACTGATTCTCCTGGTTATGTTTCTGCTATTTTACGTGGATTCTCAATAGGTACTAATGTTCATAGATAGGTTGCATAGCGTTGGGAATGAGAAGTGGAGAAGAGAGATAGAAATATTGAATTATAACACAGGCCAATAACTCAAGAAGGCAAAAATGGATTGTTATGATGTGACACATGTATTCTAATTTGGTGATACAAACTGTTATTTATAATAGAGCTGATTTGTCCCCACAAGTCCATAACTAACCTCCATTCAAATATCCATATATTCTTAATATGGAGAATTAGATATTTTCTCAGTTGGAGCATGTATCACTTTACCCGGGAGGAACATGGGTTTGATTCTCGTTGTCCTCATCCCCCTCCCTTAACCTACCCTGTACCTCCAAATAAAATTCTTCATTTGGCCTGAAGAAGTTCTCTCTTTGTCTTTCAGCATTGCTCTCCCTGAAAAGACGTCAAGTTGAGCAAATAAAAGTTGCTCTTCCCATTCTCCTGAAAGCTGTGAAGGCTGCGGCCATTGATGTGGATGATAGAGATATAGACTCTGAGAATTTGTTTGAAGGAGCAATCTGCATTGCCGATTCTATTTTGGAAATTTGCAAAAAGTTGGTCTGTTAATTTTTGGCCCGTTAGTTCATAGTGAAATTATTTATATCTTAATATGTTCGAAAATCTCTCTTTGGCTAATTAAATTTATTAATTCCTTGACCAACAGGATGTTGGAACAAATGGACAACTTTGTGGTTTACTTCGATTATATGTTTTGGAAATGATGGTAGGTACCCACCTCCCAATGTTATTTGCTGATGAGCACTTCAGAGTTGGAGCAGTTATTTACCCATGTCTATGCCTCTTAACTGCGAAGAACTTTCATTGCCTAATTCCTTTTCTTTCTGACGTTTTTATTTCGATTTTCATTTCCTGCTTGTTTCTGTCAAATTAGTTGGTGCACCACACTATTTATTTCTTATACATTTATCTATTTGTCTTGCAGACTGCTGTTTCGATTATCACGAGAGATGATGTTTCATCCCATCTTTCCGTTGTGAAAAGATTATCAAGCTTCTTTACATATTGTGGTTTATCATATGCTGATCTTTTAACTGATTATGGAGCTGATCCAATTATCAATCTTAAATATGGTATTGAGTTATCAATGTTCAGCATACCTCTTTAATTTCAAATTTCTTGACAGAATTAATAGACACACCATTATGACTTATGAGACCTTCTCAGTCAGGAAACTTTCCTGGGATCCGTGTTGATTTACTTTCTCTTCCTTCTGCTGTGTCTAGATGAAACTGATAATTTGATGGATTGTTTTGGCTATGTCAAGCATGGAGCAGTGCTTTCAGGCAAGTTATATTCACCATGATGATTTTCTTTATCCACTATACTAGCTAATTCATATTGCCTTGCTTCATTGTGGCATTTCCTCTTTTTCATATTTTGAGACAGTGATTTGGGGGCACATATCTGATGAAGTCGCTCAGGCAGCTGGACAAGATGAAAGTATTCTTAAGGATGAACTTAGGAGTTCTCAAAGTAGAAGATGGTTAGCTTTTGGGATGATGAAGTATATATTTTCTTTATCCAACCTGCCTTGTGTTTTAAAGAAGCATGCGGCAGACTTCTTGCTTGTTATAACAGAAAACTGTGACCAACAAGATATGGATGAAGACATGATATGCTCAATCTTTACACCCCATATTATGTCTACTCTGCAGGTAGTGTCCTTCCTAGTCCCAAGACAGTCTACATCATTTCATTTGTTCCGTCTCTGATGCTAGAAAACATTCAGGCTATTATATCCGTCATCACGGATGCTCCTGATGCTGAGTTAAGAAAGACTGCTTTTGCTGCATTGAAAAGGGTGAAATTTTTAGTCTTTTGCATTTCATTTCATAGCTACAATTATGATTTCCTTCTCATTATTAAGCTATCTTGCATAACAATATCTTCTTGAATTTGTGGTAATATATTTGGTCTGGTGTTACTTGATATGCTAGAAACAAGACAGTCTGTCTTTTGTTTTCATTTCTGAACCACTCGTCAAGAATGAAGCTTAGAAAATGCTATGATTGAGATTCTCTCCTTGTGTACTATAAATGACTGTGACGGTGAGTCAGTGTGACTGTGGGGCGTTTTAGAACCGGTACCTGCAATTTTGAGTACCAGAAGATGTGCTTACCCTTTCAGGGTAGTTAAAATTTAAAGATGCAGCACTTGGTCTTACCCGTAAAGACTGGTTACCTGATTGACGGTACTTCAAGTAACTGGATTTGGGTCACTGGGTATGCAGAAATTTATAAATTATTGACGTGATGTTAGAACTTCACAAGACAAGGTAACCTGCTAGGTCCTCCAAAATCTGTTAGAAGTTAGATCTCTACACAAAACTTTTAGTATACCAGTAATACTTCATAAAATGACGTGAAGTACAAATGAAAATTAGTCAAACAACAAATTGACAAAATATTGTACCTTATAAATCACAACAATGCACTTAGGATTGTGTACATGCCACCAAAACAATCAGTGTGAGAGATCTTTCGTAACAAAAATTATACATTCATTTGAACTAATTTATACTAATCTACAATTAAGAGAACCAATTCCAATGATCATTTATGTATATATTCTTTTATATTCAAATCCCAATTTTCCATGTCATTCTTGCTCCTGGTCATTTTCGGCCTGCTTCCTCTTTTAAACTCGTCTAAGTTTTAACTTTTTACTTTTCTAACTGTATCGTGTTTGGTTTTTCTTTTTGCAAATAGCCAAACCAACATAGATGGTTTTCTTTTATTGTCATCAAAATCTCCAACTTCAAGATCCACTTTTATGTCTCCATTTCAAATTATATCTTTTAGGTTCATGATCCGATATGGCCAACAACAAACCATATATATATTCTTGTACACTTTTAATTTACGTAAAACTTAAGTTTATATATGGAGTACTTAGTCTTGCCTCTTAGTCATTTGACTACATGGACCAATTAGGAGGTAATCCAAATTTGCAACAGGTTTCAGCTACCCAAGAAGACAGATATTATGTTTCCTGCCCCACGAGCCCGCTTATCTTAGCAGGCTGGGTACTTACCAATACTCCCCTTTTTTATAAAAAAAATAATAACAAAAAAAACCCATCTTTTCTTGTCAGGTTGGCCCATCAGCTGGTCAGGTATGGCAGATTGTATCTTTGGGCATTCTATGAGGACTGAGACGTAAGGACCATATATCCACACTGCTAGTAGCCCCACAATAAGAAGTGCTGGGATGATGGAACCAAATTTCATATGGTAAAGCCCCATTCCTCGGTTAAAGGCTAGGACCATGGGATTTGAAATTGAGCTGCATGGGCCATGGCTAGAGACTCCTGGCTGGTCTTTAATGGACTGGATTTTAGTACTCAGTGAATCGAACTGTTTGTTGGATGCCTCAAATTTCCACCTACTGTTCTCCCTCTGTTGTGTTTACTCAAGTGTGACCTGCTATTTTCTATTACATAGTACTCCTGCATTTACACCTTATCACTGTTTGTTCTGTATATTTTGTTTCTCCTTTTGCTAATTTCAAGCTACATGAAGTATTTTTGTTGCTTTCTGCTCATGATTCTCAATCTCTTTCCTGACCTAGAATAGCTTTTTTCCGTGCAGTCTGCATTTAATTTTTTTTATCTATGTTAAGAATATATACATGCTTTCATTAATCATCCTGAGATCCGATTGATTGACAGATACTTGCTGATAATCCATCTTCTTTAAGGCATGACATGATGCTCATTTTGATTAGAACTAGCACTTCTTCATCCATGGTTAGACTTTAATTGTACTCTTACTCTTAATTTTGGTGGCGTATACCCTCGGCCGTGGCAATTAGCCTTTACATCACTCTCTTGACTCACATAGCCAATTGGAATTTTTGCAGGTGGCCTTACTTTTAGATTGCATTAGAGAGAACCTTCGAGAAGATTATATTAAACTGCGAGAAGAGAGAGTATTATCTTCAAGTAGTACTTTTTGGAGCGATAGCATACTTGACCTGGTGGAGTTTGTTTTGTTTCCTGATGGAAGACCTCCTTCTCTCCCTGAGCAATGTGACAAGGTATCTAATTCGAGAACAACAAGTGTAGAATTTTTCGCTTGTTTTTGATTTGTTCATATTCTGGTATTTTTGGTCTCTCTCATATTATGTGCAATGAGTGAGCTTCTAATTCCAATTTTGTTGACATTTGCTGATTCTTATATTGCAGGTTAATTCAGCTCTTAACCTGTACAGATATGTTCTAATAACTGAGAAAACAGGTGAACATATTTTTACAAGTAGCATTTTGTCTTCAGGACATGGTTCAATTTATTATGCTTTGGATGAGTTGGTTTCATCATTTTTGTTTTCGAAATAATTTTCACTAGCAGTATTCAATATTGAACCAAAGCATGACACACGGCAGTGGCGGATCTTGGCCCATAAGTTAGAGGAGGGCCAAAAAATTAGGGGGTAAGATTTGAACCCAAAATTTCTTGTTTAAAAAATTCCCGGTTGCCCAAGCCCCATTCGGCTTTAACAAATGACCCAACACCTTGTGACCTAAAAGGTTACAAAACTTGGAATGAGGAAGATGGGGGATTTACAGACTGAATTGCTTTAAATTATCTTGAATTGAGAGTCACAGAATCTGATTTAGGTTTATTAGTTTTTGGACTCTTTTGCTCTTGTCCTTTACTTTCTGGACACTCGGGAAATGTGTCCTAGAATTGAATTCGAATAGGAGGGAGAGGGTTCCATCTGACAGGCTCCTTTAAAAATTTTTTGATTGATCAGAGTTAGATTCTGGACCTGGGAAGCAATTGGCATACTGATAAGATCCTAAATTCCTTAGTTATATGCCAGTAAGGATGGTTTGGTTTATGAAAGCTTTTCTCTGTTTTGGTGAAGAGGAGCTAAAATTGTCAACATGTTCTTATCTATGAAAGCACACATGATTGGGAGACATTAGACAAGTACAACTAGATGAAGTTCTGAGGACATAGAAGATCTTTGTTTTTTTTTTTTGAAGTGTTATCCAATTACTAATTATCCTATGTGGCGTAATGTGTACCATCCTTGGATTGGTTATCCAATATAGCATAGAGTCTCACCCTTAGGCTTTAATCATAGAAATAGTTGCCGCTAAGTAATTGCTATTTTGGGAGGAAGATGCTATTGTGCTTGAGGAAGGCACGAGTATAACTATCCACCTTGAAATAATGTATTGATTCAAAAGACTGAAATTGACTTTTCTAGGATTGCATCTCTGATTCCACTTTGAATGGATAGTGATGTTTTTCTCCTCTCTTAGCAAACTTTACGGCCTCTTATAGCCTACTGAGAACATAGATACTGCATTACTATATCACTCCTAGTATTGCTTCTCTGATACCAATTGGAAATAAAAGGCTTAAGGACTATCTATGATGAATAGTAAGATGAAAAAGCAATGGAAAAACAGAGCATACACTAAGGAACAACAATAGCAAGAGCAAGAACACAAAAATGATTAACGAGGCATTTTGAATACCTCTCCCTCAAACAAGCTTGTTATTCATCGAATAATCAACATCATATTAGTGAAACAAACTCTCACAAGCCTTAAGACCAGCTTCTCAAGCACAAACTTCTCACCTTTGATGGAGATTACGCTCACTCACTTATACAGGCACTCTAGGTTTCCCAAAACCCTCTTCCCTTGTATTGGCCTCCACACGCTATTCCCATTGCTGATTTATTTCCTTAAATAGGCTCTTAGATCAGTGGAATAAACCCGAGGACAAATAGACAACTTTCCCCCAAAGTATTTACCAAAACTGAAAAGTCGGATTTCGCCCTGCACTAGGGTGCTCAAATGAGCACTATATGTGCTCGAACGAGCTCTGTGCCTTTAGCATTTACTGACTTTTTCTGTTAGCTACCTCGTTCAAGGCAACTTCTAATTCGTCCTTGCCTCGTTCAAGGTATGAACCAAGGCTCTTGTTGTGCACCTTCTTGCCTTGTTCAAGACACCCTCCTACAAACCTCAAACTCTCATGTCCCATTGCACACACATCATCCTACTCCTAAGTGCAACCATAGAATGGGCTATGATCATCTCCTACAACACTAGGAGAATTGGCACTTGCACTAACACCTCTATTAAGTATATGTTTTCTTTCCTTTCCCTCCACTTTCAGTTACAACTTACAAATTGTTGTGTTTCTTTTGCTGCTAGTGAAAAGCATAACACGCTTATTGCTTCAAATTAATATGCTATTATGTTCTGGACACCTATGCGTGCACGCGCACTACGTCTTAACCTATCTGGAGATTGCTTGCATGTTGCATGTTTAAAGTATATGATGTAGAAATGGTTAACTTCTTTTAACCCTAAACCAGTGTAGTGTTCAACTGGGCTTGATTTGCAAACTGAGCATGTGATATGTCCAATTACCCAATGGAAGATGATGAAGCTTTATATAATAGTAATGGAAAAGGCTCTATAATGGCTTAAACATCCTTAAAATGGTGTAGAGGAGAGCATCCCAAAACCTTACAGACATCTCCAGACTGAATCATTTTCAGATTAGACCAATGGAGTCTCGGCCTGAAATGGGCCAACAACTTGACCTGTCTTTTGATCAACTCGTAAAGTGAGATCTTAGTGATATTAGTTGCTGTATGTGTATGTTGTACTCTAGTTGGCGATGCAAAAAGATTAATCATTGACATTAATAGTTGGCGATGCAGGGAAAACGAACTACACAGGAGTACTGACTAAAAGCAACTTAGAGAAGGCCTACAATGAATGGCTTTTGCCTCTAAAAGCTATGTTGATTCATAAAGAGGACACAATCCCTTTCGAAGGACCTGCGATCGATATGTTTTGCGGATTAAACCCTGTCAATTTCGTTTTGTTTCGCTGTATAGAACTTGTTAAGGAGTACATCAAGCAATCATGAAGGTAATATTTTCTAGTGCTATGAATCATGATAATGTTATCTAGTTTTCTCACTAATTTTGTTATATTCTTATGAGTTGACTTCTAAAATTTCAAAATCTCAATTGAGAACATCCTTGGATATTGAATGGCCCTTTTGGTTAAATTTTGAGTTTATAAGATGTGAAGGTCAATTGATTTTGTGCCCATTTAGTTGACATTTATTTTGTTTTATATTTTTATAGATGGATTTGCCATGCTAATTATAAACATTTCTTAATTAGAAAAGTAGTATAGCAAGAAAATTTTTGTTAATGACATCGAGACGAGTCAGAAATTATTTACTCCCTCCGTTCCATTTGATTTGCAGCATTTTCTATTTTGGTCTGTCCCGTTAAATTTGCATCATTTCTATTTTTGGACTATGGTTCACCACTTTCTTTTATTCTCATCCATACATTTTAACTCTCTTTTAATATCAACCACGTAATTCATTCTCTTTCTTCATTTATTACCATTATCTATCTTTTTCATAAAAAACAACAATTTTCTCTTTGTTTCAAATTATATAAGATGGAGGGAGTATATTCTAGTACTAGTACATTGTAGTATTACTTTGTCCTTTTGAATTTGCCTCATTTAACTATTTTCTGTGTGATCTTTTTTAAACAAATGAGCCAAATTTTTATATCAACTTTGTAAAAGTACTTATTAATTATAAAAAACTAGAGATATTAAAATTGTGTTTGTTAGTGTATTAAAAGCATGCAAAAACAAACTCGGCACTTAAAATGGGTGGATAAGAGGAAGTAATATGTTTCAAACATGAAACCCAACCTTAAGGTCAATGAGCCATCAAATCATCATTTCTGCACCTTACTTTTCACTCTTCACTCCTCTTCAATTTCACTCATTGGCAGCAGCAGGTTTTCGGATTTTTACGGGTGTCTCTTTTTGAAGATCTTTTTGAGCCAGAGGACTTTTTGACCACACTCTCCTATATGGATATGAGTCGCCGTTTATCTATCGTCCCCAGATCTTGACCATAGTTTTGTCTATGAACGGGATACACTGGGTATGATGATGATGACGACTTGGCCTTCTATTTAATTTGCATCTCTTTATGAATATGTAAATATTTAAAATTAATTAATGAATAAGACAAATAATAAGTAAACAATAAATATATAAATGAGATTAGAAAAAATAATGAATTTGCTTACGAGAATAAAAAAGATTGTGAAGGTTGAGGACCATAACTAAAAGAAAGGAGTATTTAATAACTAAAAACCTTAAATAAAAAGTTGGGGAGTACTAATTTAAGGAACATAGAAGAAAGAGAACAAGTTTGAGAAAACAGTTACTTTTGTGAATAAATTACTAATATAAATTGTTGTGAGAGACAGTTTACGCATTAAATATATAAGCTAAATAGTCTAATTAATATAAATTAAAAAGAAAATAAGAATGTGGTTTTATTATTTTGAGGTCAACTATTTAAAAAACGACTTTTTACGAGAATAGCTGATATACTTCCTCCGTTCTTATTTACTTGCTACCATTGCATGGGCACAAATATTAAGGAGTTACTGTGCAATGATGAGTAGTAGGTGGAAAGTTGCTTTTTTGGAATTTTTTAATACTATTTGTTGAAAAATGAAAAAGAAAAATAGGAGTAATTAGATATAGAGTAGGATAAAAGTAGGATAAAAGTAGAAGTAGGTATAACTTTAAATAATTGGTTTTTTACTAAAAAGGAAATGTAGCAAGTAATATGAAATTTCCCAAAATGGAAAATGTAGCAAGTATTATGGAACGGAGGAAGTAGTAAATATTATAATGTGGGTCACATAGAGGGCGGTGGGTCCATCACACTAGTTGAATTGTTTTCGCAAACAACGGTGAAATTTTAAGTCAACCAAAAAATATTTATGGTAGTGTCCATTTGTATAATTGTATGGATGTTTTCATGTTGTCTTTATTTGACTTCCTACCTCTTTTTTTTCTTTTTGGAATCAGTGGTAGCTCAACTATAGGTGTCAATCACAAGTCAAAATGGTTTTTTTTTTTAACTCAATTTCTACAATTTTTCACCGTTAGTATAAATTCTTATATATTACTAGTACTTTTATAATTAATACTCACGGTAAGACGCTCTCATACAAGACTTATATTTCACAATCAGATCGTTTCACATAAGAATTAGTGTTAAGTTTAAGATTAAGTACAACTCAAAAAGGCCCAATATGTGCATGTAGCCCAACAAATCTCCACAAATTCAGCCCAATATGTGTCGTGAATCCTGACGTTTGAATATGGCTAATAGCATGAAGCTTCCAATAAGTGGGGAACACCAAAATTTCTGGTCTTAATTCAGGACACCTATACCTTTAATTTATTTTTGACATATTCTTCTAAATTTATACTTAAAATAATATCTAAAAAATTAATTTAAAAAAAATACTTAATAGTCAACTTTTTATAAATCACAAGATTCAAATGTTTATGAATTCGAGAAACTTTTTTGACCTAAATTCTACAGCTGCCCTAATTTGGTTTTCATACTACAACTTATCAAACTAACCTAATCACACTTATTGACGGATTTAGAAAAATTTTTAATATGTTCAAAACGATTCTTAGTGGGGTCCAGTTGTAAATCTCTTACAAAAATATTGCAAAATCTTAAATATTTTTAAGAAATTTTTTAAATGTACAAATTTTAATCATAATCGATTGAACTCGCAATCAGGTATGTAGATTTGTTGCAATATAATTCAAAAAATAATAAATAGCCCTATTTTAGACAATTAACTTCAAAATATTTTCATTTTTTGTGGACTTAACCGCTTCCACCACAAAACTAAAATATAATTGATTAACGCAGAACAAATGAAAAGGCTAAAAATAATATATTCTTAAATAAGATAGTCTCATGAGAGTACCATGGTAAATCGTCTCTATTAGGCTGACTCATGTTCATTTAGTCTATTAATGTGGTCTTTTACGGGTTTAAAGTGATCAATTAAAAAAATTAACTAATTATATAATGTCGTCCTACAGTGAAAGAATCTCATACAAGACCAGCTGAAAGTATTAAGAAAGTCAATTTTTCTCCGAGGAATGAATGGAAAATGAGACAAAAGTTGGTTTTGCAAATAATCAATCAAACATGAAAATGCAAGGAATGAAGCAAAAGGAGAATTATGTTGTAAAATTAGATAGATTCTAATAAGTATTGTACACCTACTGTTCTTAGTACCTAAGCAAAGAATATCAAGGCACAAAATACACATTTCTACGTATTTTGTTCCAAAGAACGTAGAAATTCTGAAGTATCTTCGTATATCTATCTGACTAAGAATACTAAACTTTTTCCCAAGGATTACCCAGATTTGTATTAGTATCTGGGCAGTAACATAACCAAGTGAATCCCCTAAAATCTGCTGTAATTACACCTGCGCGAAGAGCGATTAAATTGCCGATAAACCTTACCAACAGTTAGTTTTGAATCTTTAGAGACGAGATATCTAAAAGAAACGGCGTTTCCTTAGCTCATTCCACCGGTTGTATCCTCTTCCGGGGCCATATTTAGGTCCGGTAGCACAAATAGTGACTCTTGTGATGTTGCGCGTTTTTGGGATTCAGGCTCTGAAGCATCATCGGTTTTATTGGCTTGTTTTGTTACACTTGAACAGGCTGCTTCGGATGTTCTATTGTTCGTGTTATTGTTATTGCGTTCATCACCTGAATTTGGTTCTGATTTTATTCGGGATTCTACTTGTAAGTCGAGCTGCACAACATCATCAAAATTACGTTAATCTTTTGTATTTAACAAACGTTCTAAACGAATAGTGAAATGTAAAAGTACATATAAAGGGTTAAAGTATACACATTCAAACTTGACATCGACAACATAAGCGATCCGATCTCCATAACATACAAATATCAACAGAATATATGATGTCAGATACTGAAACGTGTCTAAGTGTCGGATACGTCTAAATACTCAATTTTACGCCTAAAATGAAGTGTCTAAGTGCCATATCAATGTCCGAGCATCAAGGATCAGACTTGGATACGTGAAGCAAAATAAAGAGTCCAAGTAACATAAAAACATGACAACACGCGTTGTAGAAAACAAACACACCTTAATTCTCTTCAAATTTTCATTAATTGATCTTTGCTCTTTCAATGATAGGCGTACTGAAGCCAGTTCCTATAGGAAAACAAAGAGCAGTTATAATCGGTAAAAAATTCTTTCAAAACGGAGCAAAGTATATATAACTCTAACGAAATTTAACTCGCAACAAACCTTTTTCAAGAGTGTTCGCTCCTTCAATAGAGAATTCTCCTCTTCTTTAAGCTCGGCAAATGTCTAAAAAATCGAAACAAAAACGCGTGCATAAGATCATCATTCCCACAAGACATTCGACCATTCGACAAACAATCGAATATTCAAAGTTAACTTACCTTCTTCCTCCTAGGTCTTTTGCTTGTAGTGGTTGAAGGGGTTTCAGTAGAAGCTGTAATCTGAAACAAAGAAGGATCAAAATAGGTCAGATTTTGTAAAATACAAAGAATCCCAATTCAAGACAATTTCTAGTAATGAAGACACATTTATTTGGCTACCAAACTTTGATTATTATTCTATAACTGTTGATTGATTCAAAAAAGGGAACTATATCAAAACAAATAATACCCACATAACACAAGTCATTACTCCATTTTCATGTAAGTCCAAATTATGTTACCAACATTTCTAATTTCAGCATCAACTCCATATTTTGATGATTAACTAAGATATTCATTCATGAGGGACCCACTATAAAAGGGATCTTAGAACATTTCAAGTACCAATTACACTTATCATTCACAATTTTAAAAGGGAAACTTTTTATATTTACCGCCTACCTTTTTAGCAAGTTTCGTATCAGAAAATCTCACGATAAGACAGACACATATAAAAGTCAATTAGTAAAAAAATTTCAAAATGCAATGAAATTTAAATTCAAGCTTATACACGAAGCAGTTTTCTTAAAAAGTTTAGGCTGATTCAATTGAAGTCATCTCACGGTGAAACAGCGTCAACAAAGAATTAGTGAAATAAAAAAATGGTAATCATAATGATGGTTGTAATTAGCAACACAATCAAAGTTTAAGACCCCTCAAAAAACTTGAAAATCTTTGAGAAAGATTTGAGCATCAATTCAAAAGATTCAAACTTTGGCCTACCTACCTTGGTAAAAACATACTTTCTCCGTTCCATAATACTTGCTACATTTCACTTTTTCACGCAATCCAATGCACAATTTTGATCATTAATATCTTAAACTACACTTATCTAAAAATTATAAAAATTTAATATTATGAAAGTATGCGATTAGACGATTCAAGCAAGATCCCACTTGACTATATTATTACTTACACATTAGTCGTAATATGCAAAATAAGCTTGAACAATGAATAGTGCACAAAATCGAAATGTAGCGAGTATTTCGGAACGGAGGAAGTATATACTACTTCATTTATAAAATAAAAAAATAAAAAATAAAAAAATAGTGGGCCCTAGATTATTGGATAAGCAACTAACTCCCACCCATGACCCATCCATCACTCCACATAAAACTTCAAACCACCATCCAAGAATTAACACCACCCTAAGTGGGTCCCATCTTTGAGGTGTCCCTAGAAAATCCAAGTATACAACCTTCTATCACCATCATTAACCCCACTACAATTCCCTTCAGAGTTAAGATCATAAAAGGCTCTGATCTAAGGACCACTGTAACAACATTGTGCTGCGTAGCACCAGATCAAACATAGTACATTAATATTCCATCAGATCAGAATATCACCATCTACGTGGATCATAGCTTCTAGTTTAACCGGTAACCGCCATGTGAACGACTAACGAGTTTAACCGGTGGTAATATCACGTGATATTGATTACATCACGTGACTCCATGGGCCCACACACTAATGACTAATGACAGAACGCGTGGGATTTTACTAATGGTAGGATGGTAGCTTGCACACTACTACACTCCACGAACATAGATCAAATTTATTAATATTTTTTTTATTATTACTATTTCATTCAAAAAGAATATAAATAAAATATTTTATTTTATTTACAGAATTAAAAATAAGCGGCATTTCACGGAGACCTATTTCTATTTGACTCGTATTTATTTAAAAAAAAGGGAAAAATAGAGCGGCGCATGGGAATAAGATGGGGGCGCGTGTATAGGATAAAAAACCTAACACATCATCCGTACCTTCAAATTTACTACCCAAAAATCACTCATTTCGATTCGCATAATATACCAACTTCAAACCACATAAGAGTAGTTATTATTTCGGCGAAAAAAATAACGACCCAATATAAAAATTAATGAATTCTTTGAAATTAATTATTATAATTATCATTATAATTAATTTAAATTATTCGTTTATTTCTATCACGACCTATCGACATACATGACACACCAAGTAACAACAACCAATTTTCTCTTCTCTCCTTCCATTGTTGAATCTATATGGGAGTTGGGACCCACCAGAACAATATCAGTTATATGAATTTTTGACCCATAGAGAATCATAGAGAATGACAAGGGTATTTTCGTCATAATTAGGAGAGAGAAAATAGGAGGCTTTGAGTGGAAGTTTCTTCTTACTGGTGAAGAATTAGCTATGGAGTTTAAATTTGGTGGTTTCAGAAAGGAAAAAGAAAGAAAGTCATCAGTCATTAAATGACTATTGTATCTTTTTTTCTGACAATACTGTCCTTCCCATATTCTTAAACCCTCCTCAAGGGTACTTCCGACAAATCCACCATCCCCACCACCCAGAATAACTAGAATATTAACATTTTAATTTTCCAAAAAATGAAAATGGAGGAATTAGCAGCGGAAAACAAGAGTGACAGCTGACCAGAAAATGGAAAAAAACATACACGCCCTATTCGTGACCGGAAAAAGAAAGATCCGGTTGCTGACAAGGGTAAAAACGTAAATCTAGCATAAGAAAGAAAAAGGAAACAATTATATAATGACAAACCTTGGATCTGAACCGATCGGACGGTGGAGGTTGAATATGGTGAGAGGAGAGAGATTCATCACAACCGTCACTAGGAGAAGCGCCGCCGCAACTCCAAGAAAGAGGAGTAGTAGGACTACGCCTAGTACTTTCTCGTCGCTTTTTAGTACCGTCACAAACAACAGGAACATGTGAAGAGGACGACGTCGTATTAGGTTTAGAACGAGGAAGACGTAAACCCCATGAAGGAGGAAGAGGTTTAAGAATGAATGAAGCTGGTCGTATTGAGGCAGTAGAAGAAGATGGAGATGGAGATTCCTTTAAGCGAAGAAGAAGGCCTGCAACAATATTATCGTCGGTGATTGCTGCAGAAAACCAGTCGTCTTTCATTGTTGAAGAAGATGAGGTTAAGGTGAGGTGGTGGCGGAGAGAGAAAGCGAAAGGGAAAGGGAGAAAAAGGGAAAGAGAGAGGGAAGAAAGAGAAAGTTGTGTGAAGGGAAGAAACGAAAATGAAGGGGTGGATGGAAAGATGGGACGAGTGTTGGGTTTTGTTGGGTGAAGAGTGGAGTTTTTTTTTATTTTATGTGAATATTTTGTTATTTTATGATTTTATCCATGGGGTCATTGATTTTTGATATTCTCTTTTTTTTTTTAGGTTTTTTGATATTCTTTTCTAAGGCAAAGTTTGGTCTATTTTAGTATTAACTCAAAAAAAAATGTTATTTTAGTATTTGATTTGATATATGGTATTATTTTCTCTGTTTCGATATATTTGCTACATTTTGTTTTGGGGCACTATTCATCGTTTAAGTTTATTTTATATATTACGGTTAATATGTAAGTAATAATATAATCAAGTGGGATCTTGTTTGAATCATCTAACCACATACTTTTATAATCTAAACTTTTTATAATTTTTAAAAGTATATAATTCAACATATATAGAGCCATCTTGAAAATTTTGGGGGTCCTGTGCAAAACTTTTATCATGCGCCTTATTTATAGTAAATATATGTATTTTATTAATAAACTTAACATATTTCTTTTCTTGGAATAACTTTGATGATATATGCAAAAAAGAGGAGGCCCTGTGCGGTCGATCACCTTGCACACCCTCAAAGACCCCTCTGAACATATAAATGTACAAAATAGTGTATTGAATTGCGTAAAAAAGTTAAATATAGCAAGTATTATGGAATAGAGAAAGTATTGTATAAACAATATCTTCTTTAGCTCTCTTTCCAACGAAATTATGGTTTTTGATTTAGTTTTGGTACTTCCTCCGTTCCATATGAGTTGCAACATTACAAAATTTGGCACTATTCATTCATTAGTTAAAACATAGCCAAGTGAGATTTTGTTTGAATTGTCACATTGCAAAGTTATTTTTATCAAATTTTGATAATTTTCGTTACATAATTAGAGATATTAAGGATTGAATTAGCTAGTGCATTGGATTGCGTGAAAAAAAGCAAATATTGCAAGGAGATTGGAACGGAGGAAGTATTTTATTTTTTGACCAGATTAGATCAAGTCATACTAAAATCGAAAATCATAGCTTTACTAAAAAATACATTGCTACCTAGACATTCGATATATAGTTTTTTATGGTCATATATACTTGAATTATGTTGATGCAATCAATTGATTACGAATTTGCATAAATATATTTGAACAGAAAGTGACAATTTTGCTCATAAGTTGTTAACTTGTCTTCAATGATAAATTCAAGTTTATAGATTAGCAAATTCTTATTTTAATTCGTGACATAATAATAAAATACTCTCTTTCTCTTATTTGTAAAATTATTTTGTTTGATTTTCACTAAACTTCCTTTTAAATTTGAGCGCCTTAAAAAAATTAAAATAAATTTATTAGTGTGGCATATACATGTGTAAGATATTCCTATTTCCCAATTATACTTTACTTCCTTGATTTCCTAATATGGCCAAGAGTAGTTTTGGTGAACCCTATTACTCTTTTTATGCTTCATGAAAATTGCGACAAATTTATGAAAAAATTACTCAAAATAATTTAACTTTTACTCGATTTTTCTATAATAATCTCAATTTTCAACTATTAATTAATCATTAATAATATTAATTTTAAGAGATATTTGTCAATAGTATACCACAGTAGCAGATAAAAAGAGCAAAAAAAAATTAACCACCCAAACCCTTCCCCACTCCATCCTTCCCTCTCCCTACTCTTCCCAACTGCCACCATCTCATCCTCTCTATTTTACATCCAAAAATTCCTAATTTATAATCTTGATTTGTAAATAACCACAAAAAGACAAAGAATAACACTGAAATAAACAAAATCAAAAAATATAAATTAATACAACAAACCTCTTACTCTATCACATTCTACCACATAAGAATAATTTATTAACATCACAAATAACCGTTATTTATTAAGACTTTATCATTTTACAGCAATGGAATGCTTTTTATTCTCTTAAAAAAATTTAATCCATTAATATCTTGCATTTTCAACTGATAAATTAGGGAAAAGAAATAGAAAATGGAATTATAATAGATTTCTATGCTTGGCTAACATGGGTGTCAGATGTAAGATGCATGTTTTCGATTTTCTTGCAGGTTCCTCTTTTACAGGCCCTTCTTGAGTCGCGGGATTCTTTCGACCACCCTCTCTTTATGTGTATGAGACGTTGTCTAATCTTTCCTCCCTAAATCCTGACCATAGATTTATCTATGTTCGGGATACATTGAGTATGATGATGATGAAGAATTGTAATAGACTTAGTTGCTTAATTTTGTAGTGCATTTCTTTGTTGTATTAGGATGGCTACGGCGGGGAAAAGGAAGGAGAATAAGGGGATTGGCTGAGGTGGAGGTGGTCGGAGTGGATGGAAGTGAGTGTGGGTGGTGGTAGTGGCCTAGTGGGTGGTCTATTAATTTCTTAATTTTGCTATTTTTAAAATGTATCTTTATTTAAAAGTTATATTTGACCATTAATATCTTGGTTAAACAATATATCAGTTGTAATATTTTATGGTTAATTAAAAGTTAAAATTATGTATGTAAATTAGTGAAAATTGGATTATTTAGAGCTATTTTTGTTTAAAAGTTTATTATCGTTTTTTTTTTTTGAGATGACATTATTGTTTATATACTACTATGAATTATTTCTCATTGAAAATAACAGTATATATACTACCTTGTAAACTTGAAGAGTAACATTTATTATTAATAATTGGTTGGTGAATCTCCTTTAATTTGGACTAATAAGTGGATAGCTTATTCTCCTTTGGATTTCGCAGGTTCGTTCTCATTAGAATTTTCAACCTTTTGGTGGACTAAAATTACAAGGACACTCATATGTGCTAAGAGTCTCGAGTTGTCATTTGTTACCAACATGTGTGTAATCTCCCATTGAATAAAAAAAATAATACCATTTTATAAACTGAAGAGTAAATTCTACGAATTGTAATTGATTTTACTATTGAACAAGTTGACATCATTTGGCCTTAGTAGCTAGTAAGTTATCTGACTTATATCTTATCATCCTTGTTTGGATTGCAGAAATTCATTTCTCAAATCTTACAATGAATTGGCTTCAAACATATAACATTACCCTTATTCTTTAATTTTCATCTAGGCAATTAATTTATTTTCTTTGTAGTCTACATTTTTCTCTCACTCTCCCTCAAAAGACACCTATTTAGCCTACACTTAAATATACTTATAGTAATTTCAGTAATATCCATAGAACGATGAGAGTATAAGTTCAAATTTAAAATATTGTAATGCAATAAATGATAAGAAAAATTGTTGTTAATAATCTATGATTTTGGGAATAACTTACCTTTTTGGATTATTTTTAGGAAATTTTGCTCTAAATACGGTAATAAGTGGGTGAGTTTGTTTCCGACAAAATATGAGATTAGTTGGGATTATTTTTTGCCAACGAATAATAGTTGAGATTATTTTAAGCAAATTTTCCTTTTTTTATTTTTTTTATTTTTATTAATCCAACCCTTGGCTATAATATACTATCAGCATAACTTTTTATTTTATTATAACTAAATATTACCCTAACGGCCCGTTTGGTAGCTGGTCATAAACAATGGTAATGGGAATGAAAAATTAGTGTAATTTTAGTTGAAAAATCTTTAGTCCACCTTGATGGTCATGCTTGTCCAACTCCTATCTTCTCATTTTCTTCATAAAATTCATTCCAATGCATTATCATTAGGAGAGGTGGTATTAGATGGTAATGGAAATTTGTATACAAAAAAACTTTTTTGTGATCAAAGTTTCATTACCATGGGAATGATAAGGATCTTTGATGAAATTTTACACTATAAATTATTCTCATTACCACCATTTAGTACCACTAATCAAACGGGTCGTAAGTTAGCTATTAGCATACCTTATTACAATATCAACTAAGGGAAAAAGTTAACTTATTAAAAAATAATTCAAAATTAATTTCTCACAAATAAAAAATGTTGCATCATTAATATTAATTTTTCCTTAAAACTATCTATAAATTATCATGGTTTCCATATTTAGATCAAACTTATTTGGCTTTTTTTTAAAAAAAATGGAATAAGTGAAAATATGTTGCACGAAATTTACGGTAAACTAAATAAAATATATTTACTCTTAATAAAAAATTATTTTTAACTTAAAAAGTGGAGTACTTCACAAAGTGGAGTGGGAGTAAGTCAGAGAGCGGCTGACCTTTTTTCTCCATCTCCAAGTTTCTCATTTGTGTGGCTTTTATGAAAAAGTGGGGTCCAGAAGGATTTACAGGTGGCATGTAACATAATCCTACTAGAAATATCAAATATTAATACGTGAGATTCAGCCTAAATGTACCATTTTTTGTCACTATTTACTTATTACTCCCTCCGTTCCTTTTTGATGTTCCTATTTGGGTTTTTCACAAAGATTAAGAAAAGTGGAATCTTTGGTGGTAGTGGGTATTATTTTAATTATATAGTAGTAGGAAGTAATGATTTTATTGGAAGTATGGAGAGAAAAAATAATTAAATAATAGTGTAATGTAATGATTGTATTGGAAGTATGAGAGAGAAAATAATTAAATAATAGTGTGAAGTAAGGAAAGTGGGGTTTTAAGGGGTAAAAGTGGGATGAAAACTTTCCAAAAATGGAAAGTATCCTAAAGTGGAAAAACTTATGGAACTGCCCGTTTTAGTAAGGTGGAAAAACAAAAAGGAACAGAGGGAGTATCTTTAATTTGTATTTTATTTTTAATTTATAAATTAAAATTTAGTCATGTGGGATCTTGTTTAACTCGTTTCAATATACAAAGATTATTAATATCAAATTTAAATAATTTTTAATTAAGAATAATTTGAGGTATTAATTAAGGGTTAAAATGTTGCCTCGGCCAGTGTAAAAACTAAATGGGACATTTAGAGCTTTAGGCTGAATAGGAGGGAATATTATCTAAAATTGAGGAGATCTTAATAAATAACGTTGATTTATAAAGTTAATAAATCATTTTTAAATGGTGGAATTCGATGGGTTGAAAGTTTTGTGATTTTAATTTATTATTTTTGGCATTGTTTATTTTAATATTAAATTTTTGTCTTGTTATAGTGATTTACAAATCTTATAGTGATTGATTATTAATTTCGAATTAAAATATATGATTTCAAAAATTTTCAAACTCCCTCCTATCTATCTTAAATTATTCATCTTAAGTGTCTCATTTACTTTATGCATTTTATCTATGGACTTATTCAATGTATAATATATTTAGTAGTGTATAATTAAAAATTATAAAAAGTCAATATAAATAAATTTACATTAACACGAATCAAATAAATCTCACATGATAATGTTTTAAATTATAGATTATTAATAAAATGCAATTCAAAAGTGATTGATAAATAGTTGCGGAAAAGTAAATGAGACACCTAATTAATAAGTTGGAAATAAAAATAAATAAAAGAATAACTCTAATCATGGGTCAATTAAATAAAGAAATTAATAATTTTATTTAGTGATTTGGCTGTAATGCTTAAAATTTAATTTAAAATTTATTGTACATACTCCCAATAGATAACTTTTTGTATAATTTTTAAAACACAAATTCATACTTGAGAACGTTTATACAATAGATATTTTAAGTTAAAAGAAAGATATGAGCTGGGCTCTTAAGAGTTAAGAGACATCTATATTATAGACGGTATTTCAAGAGAGGACCTACTTTTAAAAATAAAAGTTTATATATTTCCCTAAATATGAGACCAAATTATTTTCTAGAATCATCTAAGCAATTAAAGAATAAATATGACAAAAAAGAATTGCTGTATCTAGTTTTAGAATACTTGCTAGAATATTTCCAAAATTAAAAAAAGAATACTTGCTAGAATAAACGAGTGTAAATTAGATATCAATCGCTGATTTTTTATTTTCCTTTTTTGTGCAGATTTCTTTTTTAGTTAGACATAATTGGCTATTGTCTAGTAATCAAAGGATATTGAAAAAAAATTTCAAAAAAAAGGATATAGTAACAATTAAGACATTTTGTAAAATTCATTTTTCATTTACAAGTTTTAATAGTTATAGTTTTTATTATGATTTATTTGTACAAACTTCTTTATGCAGTTGAACTATTATTGGCTATAGGAATGGCAACGGATTTTGGATCTGGCTCGGAACTATTATTGATTACACAAATTTTTATGAGAGATGGTCTCTTTGAGAGACCAATTCTAATTGAGTTGATCCATTATACTCCCTCCGAATCATTTTAGACGTTCCATTTGGGTTTTCACGGTTATTAAGGGTGGCGTGGGGTTCATTAAAAAGGTGGTAGTTGGGTATTTTAATTGATTAAATTAATTGTAAAGGTGTTAGTTGGGTATTGGGAATTGGAAAAGTGGGGTATTTAGGTAAAAAAAAAATAAAAGATAGACAAAAAAGAAATTGGACAATTGATATGATTTTGCCAAATAAGAAAATGGGACATCTAAAATGATTCGGAGGGAATATATTTTTTAAAATATTGTAATTTGTAAGTAGACAGTAAGAATGATTTAAGTAGACATTAAAGATACTGAAAACAGGCATTAATGAAAATATTAAAGATAATATAATAATATAGTAAGTAGTCATTAATCTTTAATAAGCTGGACTTGAGATACGTCTCTTGAGAGACTTGTTGGTTCAATTTCACACGGTTGTGACTTAACCTCGTTGTAGATTTAGTTGGGTTTATTTGCGATATTGGGCCATTAAAAAAGTGCCTCGTAAAATTTTGATGTGTCATGGACCCAATAGCCGAGAAAATGAGAAAAATTGAAATGATTGAGCAAAAAACTACAAAAAAAAATTAATAAATAGAAACATTTTGAAACTTATTCCCAAGATAAGCACTTTTTATCCTAAACTGAGGTTTGGACCAGTTCGCTGTTAATAACAGCGAACAAAGGGGTGTTTTTTAAAAAACAGAGCACAGGGTTTGTTCGTTGTTACTAACAGTGAACACACCCTTTGCTTTGTTTTTTAAAAAACGCCCTTTTGTTCGCTGTTACTAACAGCGAACCAGCGAACCGGTCCAAACCTCAGCTCAGGATAAAAAGTGCTTATCTTGAGAATAAGTATCAAAAAGTTTCTAATTAATGATTTTTTTTTTATTTTTTTGCTCATCCTTTTCAATTTTTCAGAAAATGAGGCCCTGTTGATCCATGGGCCTGGTCTTTAGCCCTCTCCATTGCATCAAATCAGCAAAAATTGTCAAGTGAGATGGGGTAAAACCATTTCTGTTTATTGAATTAATGTTTACAATTTTAAAGTGATTATTTATGCACAAATTCTTGTATAAGACGGTTTTACCGTGAGGTATGCCTCATATTTAGGTTAAATAGTCCAATAATATAAACTTTTAGCTTATGAGCTTCTTGTTTTGAGGTCGTCTCACCTTGAGACGGTCTCATATAATACGGGTTGTTATTTATTACTTTTAAGTGATCACTTACTATCTTATAACTTCCAATGCCAGGCCAATAAAAATCTGGAAAAAATTGAATAAAATAAGCTTTTTTAGAAAAAATTCTCCAAATGAGCTTTTGGAAAATCTTATGACCCAAAATAAGCGTCTTTGTGTCCGAGCATAAGGTCAGAGCTTATTCGGTGTTACTATTAACAAACAAAAAAGCTAGTAAAAAAAGTCAAAATTCTTTGTTTGCTGTTAGTCTGTTACTAACAACGACCAAAAAGAAGACAATGTTATAACATAAAAAATGACAAATAAAAACTAATACATGTTAGTTCGATGTTCTCAACACCGAACCATAAAATTACTTATTTTTTTGTCCTTTTAAATGTTATGACATTATTTTCCTTTTTGTCGCTATAACTAATCGCAAACAATATTTGACTTCAACTTAAAAATGAAAACACTTATTTTCAAAAATAAAATTTTCCAATGTTTATTTTAGGAAATGTTTTCAAAAAAAACTTTATTGTTCTCAAATCTTCACACCCCTTAGTAGCAGTAATAGCAGATCAAAACTTCCTCCCCGGTCCTCACAGATGCTCACCAACAGAGGCCCAAAAGAAGCCCAACATAAAATTTTACTATCCTAATGGGCCAAATAACTACGACATTATCAACAAGTCTTATATGAAATCGTTTCACTATGAAATAAACGTATATAAAATATAATTAATTAATTTTTTTAAGTAATTATTTTAAAATTATTTTTTAAAAAATTTTAAGGTCATCCGCATGTGGCTTAATGGATAGAGCATCTGTATGTGTAGTAGTAGAAGGTTTGGGGTTCAACCCCTAATGAGCGCAAGTATCAGTTGGGAGTTTCTTGAATATTGACTGCGCACATTTCTTTTTACTCCCTCCTTAGGGGAACAGGTATAATTTTTTCGCATCTTTCAGAAAAAAGAAAAATCACCAACCCGGACCCTGCCTTATGCGAGATACTAGGAGAATCCTTTACTTTTACCTATTTTAAGGTTATAAGTAATCACTTTAAGATTATAAAATGTGTTCACTTTAAAACTTTAATAATCACTTTTAAGTTATTAGTGATCACTATAAGACAATAAAGTGTATATTAGGCCTCTCTAATAGAGATATTCTCTCCATAAGATCGTTTCATTTAAAAAATTTATGCGATAACTAATACTTTATTTATCAGAGAGCATCTCTCATTTAGACAATCTTAAAATAAGAAATTTATATTTTCATAATAACTTCTATCAATTAAATGGAATTTTTGATCAGATATGACTCGAATTACACTGCCTTATATATGAATTTTTAATATTTTAATATTTTAATTTTAGTAAAATATAGTCTTTCCAAATAAACTAATAAACTAAGTGTATACAAAATTAATAAAAAAAAATAGAAATCACCATCACATAAAGTGTTCATATGTCTAAAACTCAAAATGAAGCCACTACTTTATAAAATAAAGTTCCACCTATTCTTTTATAATAATGAATATTGACATCTCACCCACCAATAAAACATATTAACACAATCAATTAGACTACATAACTTTTATTTTTTCCTTCAAACATGATTACCATTTCATCAATTATAATTTTAAACTTAGAAACAATGAGAAATATTAACTTGAAATATAATTACTAAATAAAATCTCACTGTTACTTTTATATAACGAAATTAATAATTAGTAGGAGTACAATTTTTTACTATACATTGAATTCTTAAGATTTTATTTATTTATCAATTTGTACTAATATTACATTTTCACAAATTCTTGTGAGAGATGATCTTTTTGAGGTATCATCCCGTTTAATCTTTTGATTTAATTAAGCTTTAATAAAGACCGTCTCTCAATCTCTCAAAAGACTGGCTGTCCATCCTTACAAAACGCAATTTCTCGTTGGTAAAAATGCTGAAAATGATAAATCACTTTGAGGCGATGACTAGATCTGTACAATGGGCTGTGTTAGGCCCAAATAAAAATGGGGTTGAAATGGACCGAACTTCTTGGTTTGTTTATTACTTCTATTACTTTAGTACTTTTTAAATTTTTCATTGAAAAAGCATGTTAAATTGAGTAAAATGCTTTATTACTTAATTGTTTGTTTTTGTCGATTATCATTAGACTATAATAATTATATATCTATATAATGTATCATAATTAAGCAAAAAAATAAAGGCCCATTTTGGCCCACTTTTTTATTTTTATTTTTTTTATTATTTTTTTTGTAAAGAAAGGGTTTGTTTAAAGAGCTCCTCTTATAAGCGACCATTTTTCGGTGAAATCGTCTTAAGAATCGAATTCGAACCTTAATAGCCTCTCGGCCTATTGCACAGTTCAATCAGTGGCGATGTCGTCAAAAAAGCAGAACTTGCATAAAACCCATGACAAATTTATATCAGGATCGAGTCTATATTAGGTTTTCGATTCAGACACAATTGGTACTGGCGGAAGAGTAGACGACTAAAGCTTTAGATGTTGAGGAGGTCATAGTAAATACGGTGATTGATAAAGTTAACAAATCACCCTATTTGACAACATGATAGATTTGATAGAATGCGAGTTTTATAATTTTAATTTATCTTTTTTAATTTTTGGATTTTTAAAAATTTCGAATTCACGCTTATTAATTAGCAATTTGGATTTTTAAAAAGTATGTCCCTACAATTGGAGCACATCAAATTGCGTTACAGTGTCTTATCATACAATGACTTTCAAAGAAGAAAAAAACCAATCTAATTAAAGTTTATTCATCATTTTGTCATAAAATTGTGATGTTGATTGTGGATTTAATTTCGTCGGTGGTGCCATCGTGAAATAATCATGTCTAATCAATATAAATAGCTCTATTTTTATTTTTAGTCCGTTTTATAGGAGTTGCTCAATTTATATAGATGGTAATTTGCACTTTTTTTATTTTTATCTACATAATGTTTTTGAAATGAAAAAAAAAAAAAATATATAGATAAAAATTTGGGCTGTTTCGTTCATTTTTGTGGGCCCCACGGCAAAAGATAAAAAGAGCCCCTAAAAACTTAAGGCGTAAAGAATAATATAATACACCTTTTGTTTTTTTATTGTTGATATTTAAGATTATGTCTAAATTTAATTTAAATTGATATCAGTTACATACATAAAAATAAGTCTTTTGAACCCTAAAAAATTAGGGCTCTGCACGGTAGCCCACTTTGCCTTTGCTATCGACGGCTATGGACAAAAATAAAAAATATACTCACCTGATTTGAATTTTACTCAGTTTCTTTAACCTTATTTGTATTTAAGGCTAGCTTTATAGGACAAAGGAAATTATTATATAATTAGTTGAATGTCGTATTAGTTTAACTTCTTTATGTGGTCCGTTAATCATCATGATATCCATACAATTAGTAATTATAGTCTAATTCTATTTCTTATTAAAGTTGATAAAAGAGATTTTATTTGAATGGCACTATCTGCAAGAATTAATTGTTTAATAATTGTCTATAAGTCATAATAAAAAAATGTTTACATTATATAATAAATATATACCATAGTGGATTACACTTTACCTCTAACCTCTTTTTTCTTTTCTACACCCCAAAAAATTGCACATGACAATTTAATTTCAATTTTTAAAATTAATTTATTGATCTTAATCAAATAGTTTATTCAAAGTTTCTTTAGGTTTTATACGATAGAGATTAATTATTACTCCTATTTCTCAATCAAAGGAAAAACAAATTCTTTTTCATCCTTCCAAAAAAGCATGAAATTTATATTTGCCCTACTTTTTTTAGTTTGTTCTATTATATTACTTTTAACAAATTCTTTTTTTAGTTTGTTCTATTATCTTTGACAATTATACACATTTTTTCTTAGATTCTCATCAACACATTTAGTTTATTTTCTCATCTCATATACACATTTCTTCTCTTTTTTAATTCATAAAATATCATTTTTTTCTCATTTAACTTAATATTTCCACTACTTGTACTTATAGCAAATATTATGGGACGAAGGAAATAACCGAATACCAATATTTAAAGCTGTGATATAGAGTTTAGAGTTTAATCTTACTTAACACTTTTTCCTCCTAAAAAGCTACTAATTAGCTAGAAAGCGTTGTTGATTATCCATATTTCAAGAAAAAATTATTATCTTAGCTTAATCGCTAATATTATATATTATATATATATATATATATATATATATATATATATAATATATATATATATATATATATATATATATATATATATATATATATATATATATATATATATATATATATATATATATATATATATATATATATATATATATATATATATATCTATATATATATATATATATATATATATATATATATATATATACTAAAACCATTATTTAGAAAGGACACATGTCACTCTCATGTTGATTGTTTTCCCTCCAAAATACTTCAATTCTATGGCAATAAAAAATTGGTCAAACAGTATCAAAGTAAAATTTGACCCATTAAATGTTAATTACATTTAAAGAATGAGAATCAAAGAAATAATTCAAGTAAGAGAATAATGCAAAAGAAAGACACTTAGAAATATTTGACATTAACTTTATTTAAAATAAAACGTTACTACGATTATATTTGACATAAAAAATATTTGACATAAAAAATATCTTCATATTACGATTATAAGAAAATGTAAATTGATCGTTTAATTTCTCTCACATGTCAAATATTATTTTCTCTATATTTATTATAGTTAACAAATAACAAACTAACATCATAATAATTTAAATAAAATTTGCTTATGTTTTAGAAATTATTTAATTTTTAAAAATTTTCTGTGCTTGGCACAGGATTCAAGCTAGTGTATATATATATATATATATATATATATATATATATATATATATATATATATATATATATATATATATATATATATATATATATATATATATATATATATGGTCGGTATTAGCAAAAACTTACATTTAGGTTTTTAATATTCTTATATTTAATATAAAGGTAAAGAACACTTCCAGTATCTTGGACAAGGCAGGGTTTGAGTGGGGTTTTATTTTTCCTGAAAGATGCGGACAAATTATACTCGTTCCCCCAATGAAGGAGTAAAGAGAGATGCGTGCAGTCAAGAAACCCCCAGTTAACCAATGCTTGGATGCCATTGGAAACAACTATCAATAGATTGGATTATTAATGGTTAATCTATACTTTGGATTATTGTAGGAAAATCAGACAAAGGTTGGATTATTCTGGGTAAATTTTCCATTCAATAAAATATGTGTAATTTTAACTATTTGATGGATTAAAATTTAAAGTTAAAAGTATAATTAAAAAGTTATTTACCAAATAAATAAAGGTATATGAAAATATGGTCGTGGTTTGATTAACAACGTACAAAATTGAAGAAGATTATATAGAAGTTTACGATAAAAGATTACAAAATTGACATCAAAGGGCGAAATAAATGAAGAAGATTATATAGAAGTTTACGATAAAAGTATTAATGATTCAAATATTACATGACGATGCATTGTGTGTGAAGCTTGAATAAAGTTATGATTTTCAAAGATCATTTATTGAACAAGAATAAAATCAAAAAGAAAGTTGCTTGTATGCTAAGGTAGAATATGTTCATAAATTTTTTTATTTTTTTTTTCAATTTTTACCCTTAAATCTACTTCTTTTTTTTTTTTTTTTTGAAATGCCCCTTAAATCTACTTAAGTACAATTTAATTTCACAAAAAGACACATTTTAAAGGTAGATATATCTCATTGCAAACAAATGATATATTAATTTTAAGTGTATTTTAAGCACTTTTTTAATAAATATAAATATAATTCAGTATACATAAATTTAACATAATAAAAACCCATAAATTTTTAAAAAAAAGTTAATAAAATAGAATCAAACTATTAACATCTCTCATCATCATCCTACCCAGTGTATCCCGCTCATAGAAAATTATGGACATGATCTGGGGAAACTATTAACATATCTAATTGTGCATATTAAATAATAATTTGAAAAGTAGATATTAATAATCTTTGTATTGTGATAAATCAATATAAGATTTCTCATGTTTTAGAATATAGTTTTTAAAAAATACAAATTAAGAGTGAGCAGTGAATAATGCACAAAATAAATGAGACTAATATGCAGAATATGAAAAAGTATAATGCAAACTCAATGAAACATAGTGTAGAACCGCTTACTAACTACTCCCTCTATTTAATTCCTATTGATGTTCCCATAAGGTTTTCGAAAATTAAAAAAAAAAAAAAAAACTTTTAAATGTTGAATATATATTTATTTTATTGAATAATAAAATTCAAATAAAGTAAGAAGAAAAAAATGTAAGGACCAAATTTATTCAAAATTATTTAAATAAAATTTGAGGAAAACAAATAAAGATTGACCATAAGCCATATAAAAATATTAAAATGACGATATTAGTGGAAGGAACCATAAGCATTAATAAAATATTAAAATTATATTGAACAAGTTATTTACATCTAAAATTTGTAATATAAATAGAAAGATATTTTAGAAAAAAACAAATAAAACTACTCAAATGACAAATAGAAATTTCATCAAAGAACGAAACAAGTGAATATAAATATATATTACGAAAAATTATTCTGAATATTATTATATATTTTTCATTATCATGAATAATCTCTACTATTAAGTACTACCTTTTATTCATCCTAATTGTCTCATTTAGTTTTTCACACTTATTGAGACAACACTTTAATCCTTAATATCTCAAATTATTCTTAATTAAAAATTATAAAAATTTGATATTAGTAATTCTTGTATCGAAACGAATCAAACAAGATTCCACATGGCTATATTTTAACTTATGGATTAAGAGTAAAATACAAATTAAAAATAATAAATAAATAATGAAAAAAAAAAGATAATATTTGGGCTAATAGGAGCAATTAAGTCAAAGAAGCACGGTGGACGTCTATATATTTTGCATGCACGCACGGTGGACGTCATGATCTGACATGTCTGTATTACAGCCGTAAGATCAGTTGTTAGTTAGAGAAGATCAAAGGTGGACCTACTTGCCATCTACCTTACCTAACCCTAACCATTTTTTTCAAATTGAGCTGGATATGAAAATTAATTAGGATAATTTTAGGCATTATTTTGGATTATAATAAAGCTAAATGCAATTCAACAACATGCATATTTTGGAGTGATGTTACTAATAATTGGTGCAATATAATGGAACTTATGAGAAGTTTAGGAAGAATGTGCATTATTGGGACTTATTAATCATATACTCCTATGATCTATATCAATTTATGATTGAAAAAAAAAATAATACTGTAAGAATTAGGTCTGAACAATTCAAATAAAGAGGGGGATTAAAAGGTGCATATACGTGGTAGGCTGGTAGCAATATATAAAGTGTTATACAATATACCCTATTAATTTTCTACGTGTGTATAATAATGGGTATTTCAACATTCTCCCTTATATATGAGCGCCATTAAAATTTTTAGCAATATATAAAGTGTTATACCCTATTACTTTAACTTGACATTATTTTATTTGATTGTAGTCTTATAAAGGCAAAGGCAAAGGACCTTTCCGGTATCCCGCACAAGGCAGGGTCTGAGTGGGGGGGTTTTCTTTTTTCTTGAAAGATGCGGACAAATCATACCCATACCTCCAAACCCTTTTTTGTGTCATGCACACATTATAGTATGAATTCCTTTATGCTATATTTGGGAATCATGATTTCATTTGAAAATTAGACTCAAATTTATTGTTTGACAAATAAAAAAATTTCAAATTTGGATTTATATTAAATTTCAACATTGTTTTAAAGTAGTTAAAGTTGAAAATTTGAGAATGACTACCCAAACCTTATTATTCTCAAAGTTTTCACTTATAACAACATAATTGAAATCAATAATTTTTTGAATAAAATACTTATTTACAAACACTAGATAAAGAAAAATGTGGGTCAAATAATAAAATTCCTAGTCAATCTTGTTTGTAAAACAAAAAGGAGTTAGGAGTAGTACAGTATACTCCTGTAAACCTTTCTATTACAACTCACAAGACTAGATAATATAAGAATGCATATCTTTCCATGACTTTTGTGCTTTGGAAAAGGGTCTACAACTCTACAGCCTAATTCTTACAGGTCGTATTATTCTGTATGCCAGCGGAAAATGCATGTCAAAATTCGTATTATTGGTGGTTAATTGAAAGTTCGTATTATTCTTGGAAAATCAGTGAAAGGTCGTATTATTCTGGGTAATTTTTCCTAAATAAAATAATTGTCAAAATTAAATGTTTGCTGCTTTAAAATTTTAATAGTATACATAGAGGATTTAGCGATATTTATTGCATCCTTTTAAAGTATAATAAAAAATTACACAAAAGCTTTTTAGGACATAGGATCTAGTGATTCTCACAAATGCCACCAGAGACTATAGTAATTAGTAACAATTACATATGCCACTAAATGACCATATATAATAGTGTTAAATCAATTTGTAGTGGAAATTAAAATAAAATCAATAATTATTACATTAAAAATATAAGTCAGTGGCACTTTTAATGCCACTAAATATCGGAAAAAATTATATTTTATTGTAGTACATGTTATTGATGATGATTTAAAGTTTTCATATTATTAATTATGTCAAAGAGTAAATATTTAGAAGTATTTTCCAATATTTTTCTTTGATTTTAACGTATAACATTTTGGTTCAAAAAAAAAACTAATTTATTTTTTACCATATATCAAGTGTACATGGTTCATACATTATTAAAATTGGTCACTATGAATAAATACAAGTCATTAAAATATTTTTTTTCATTTAAAAAATAAATTTATTATCACTTTTAATAAAAATATAAAAATCTCATATTATCTTTAGTAAACTAAAGTGAAAATTCTATTACTATAAAAAAAATAAAAATAACGGAGAATATATATTTTTGTCACTCTATAAGTAGCTGTTTTACCTAAGTGCTCCCCTAGCTAAATTTGTAATCTAGGGCCTCTAGAATTAACTTATGGCTAAAAAATCATCAACACGTGAATTGGATTTCAATTTTTGAATAATTATAAATTTAAAAATTTCAATTTTATTCTTTTCGATTATATAAATATCACTTCTAATAAAAATATAAAAATCTCATATTTATAACAATTATTCATCTTAAATGTTTCAGTTACTTTATCGGTTAATATCAACTCTTGTGATCCTTCATTAATACAAATCCGTACGTTGTGAGTCTGGATGGAGGTATACAAGTTTAATGATGTAACAAAATATAAACTAGAATATTTATTAGGAGTAGTAATCAAATTATAAAAAGTTAATATAAGTTTAATGTTTTGTTGTAATTTTTTATAGACACTAAAGTAGAGGATAAAACAAACACGTTAAATCTTATGTTGGAAAAAAGGAGAAATATGTTGGGCACAATAAGTGTTTGTGATTCGCATAAGTATGAATTTGTTTTGGATATTTTTCAG
This sequence comes from Amaranthus palmeri, assembly GCA_019776075.1. NCBI lineage: Eukaryota > Viridiplantae > Streptophyta > Magnoliopsida > Caryophyllales > Amaranthaceae > Amaranthus > Amaranthus palmeri. Next base: position 194,681 of record JAAKBH010000303.1, read on the forward strand.
AATATATCATATTGATTTGAAATTAAATCATTTATATTATGCTTTAAGTAAGGACTAGGGATGTACACTTAATATTCCCTTTCCTCACACCAAAGACCACATCGCTCATGCCCTCTCCTCCCACAACATAATCTAGGAGTATCTCCTTGCACCGCCACTTTCGCGCAGAACTTGCTTCCTTGCCTATTATGTTAAGACAATAATTCTCATGTGAGACGGCTTAAGTGGTGCGATTAGCTCAAGCCCACTGTATATTTTTTTATCCTCCCATACTGATAGTGTAGTTTCTAGACTTAAAAGACTTATTTCAAAGCTTTTGTTAAGCAATTTCAATGCTTGATTCAATCTACAGTTGAAATGAAAATAGTAAGCCTTGAAATTTATTTTTCAAGTCTTAAAATTGTATTTACAGTTTTAAAATTGACCTTTTAAGTTTTAAAAAAATCAAAATTTATGACTTACAATGTCATTTACAAAGCCTTCAAATCAGAAAAAAATCATTAGTCCCGCCTAATAAAACACATTTCACAAAAAAGACTAAGATTTTGTGTTATTTTTTCCATAGACATTAATTTTATTGAGTATTCCTAACTTTTAAAGTTTTTATTTTAATTTTAATTTTAATTTTTTATTTTTTGAGTTGAACTTTAAAAGTTTTTTTTTTTTTTTTTTTTTTTTGAAATGAACTTTTAAAGTTCACACTATTGACAAAGAGTCAAAGACCATACCATGTTAAATATCCATGACACACATAACTTGAAAAAATAAAAGAAAACAAAAAAGGATATTCTTTTCTCTGGCTATCTAGTAATGACAAGGACAATTATGAAAATGAGAGGGAGAGCAAAGAAAATGTGAACGTTTATTATACAAGCTCAATAATAAAAACCAAAAAAATATTATTGGGCAGTTTCAATTTTTTCTACTCTATTTTCCATTTTCTATTTTCTGTCTTCTTCTTACATTTTTTCATTTTCGGAAATTCTTGAATAAACTCATACATTATTGGACAAATTAGAGGAAAATATTACCAAAATGAGTAAAATTATAAATTTTTTCATTTTGTTGGTTTTTTTCCAACATAAAAATTGGGTCTTTTTCATTGATGCTAGATCAATTTCCCCTGTTTCAGCTCCTCTTTACTCACCTTTAAGCTCTCCTAATCTTCCTTCAATGGCGGTTTTTTCTCCAGGTAAAAATCCCATCTTTTTCCTCCATTATTACTAATCTAAGCTTAATTACAATTTATGGGTATTCAATTTAAGGGGCCACTTCAAAATTCAAAAATATAAATTGGGGAAAAAAATATACATAAAAAAAACAGTTATGATTCTGACCATTGAATGTAATTCACCATTCACGCACTAAATTATGCCAACATTTTATCTTCAAATTAATGTGGGTATAATTAATATTATCTTTTTGCTCTCTTATTTAATTTTATTTTTTTGCTTTATTACTGGTTTAAAGTTCCAATCTTTCTTCCCCAAATTTATAATTTTGAAATGGGTTTTTTCTAATTTTAATAATTTTTATTCTAAATTTGTACTTGTAATTTAGTTTATGTACAATTTTTAGTTTTTTGTTTGATTTTGAAAGCAGGATTTCAAGTGGGTAGTGAAGAAACTAATATGAATTCAAACAGCAGATTGAGAGTAGCCCTAATTATTGCCTGTGCTTCAGTTGGTGTTGTTATTTTATCTTTAATTTCTTTGTGGATTTATCATAGGAAGAAATTAGGTAAACCAACAAAGAAGCATTCAAGAAATTCAGGTATAAATTTCTTTTTGAAGTCCTATAAATAGTAAGATCTTGTTATTCATCATGATTATAGGCTTACTATGTCGAGAACCAACTCAACCAAAAGTTTAAGCTGATGGTTGAGGCTTCAGCATATGTTATATATGCTCTAGCACGCCCCCTCACACGGGAACTGTTGGGATGAGTTGTCCCACATCGACAAATTGGAAATGGTGTGCACACTTTATAAGCTATTGGAGACCTTCTTCCCATTGCCATATGGTTTTGGGATGACATATGTCTCCTTGGCTTGTGAAGTGTGTGCACCTCGTGTTTTCCCCGATAATTACTGGCATTCACAATAAGTCCAGCCTAATTTAACATGGTATCAGAGCCGATGGTTCGATCAAAAATTTAAAAATGGTAGGTTCGAAAAGAATGGCGTTCCTACCCTAATTGATCACTCCCACATGCGAACTTGACGGGGGTTCGCATGTGAGGGGGGGTGTTGGGATGAGTTGTCCCACATCGACAAATTGGAAATGGTGTGCACACTTTATAAGCTATTGGAGACCTTCTTCCCATTGCCATATGGTTTTGGGATGACATATGTCTCCTTGGCTTGTGAAGTGTGTGCACCTCGTGTTTTCCCCGATAATTACTGGCATTCACAATAAGTCCAGCCTAATTTAACAGGAACCCATTGAGCTATAAGTGTGGATGCACATATGCGCTGAATATTCCACTTTAAATGAGGGTGGTTTAGAATCAAACCCGTGACCATTTATCACGTTGGCCTCTGATACCATGTTAAGGAACTAACTCAATCAAAAGCTTAAGTTGATAGTTGAGGCTCCAGCATATGTTAAATACACTATTATACTAATATTGTTATGTATGTTTTTGTTGTGGGTTTTGAATGAGTGAAGATTTTGTGAGTAGATTTTCACTTAATCAATCAAAAAGTGGCTTGAATTCATTGAAATTGAATGGGAAATCAAGTGGGTTTATCTCTAATATGGATTATAAGCTACTAGAGGCGGCGACCGGAAATTTTGATGAGAGTAATGTGTTGGGTGTTGGTGGTTTTGGGTGTGTATACAAGGCTAAGCTTGATAATGATTGTTATGTTGCTGTCAAGAAGATCAATGGAGGAGGTCACCAAGAAGCTCAAAAAGAATTTGAGGTAGTTTGTCTTCTTATTTGCTAGCTTGGAATTTTCATTATGATGATCTTGCAATAGTTTCCATGGAGAATCTAGGACCGGGTTATTCGATAAAAAAACTGTATTAATATTGAATTGTGTAACGTATAACATAGAAGAATGGCATGCGAGTTGGTTTAGTGTGCTGGAATCAGTGCCGTTCCTGACAATTTGTAGGCCTTAGGTAAAACAATAGATATGGACTCTCCCTATAGAAGATCGATTCTAGTCTTTAGAAGATACAATCCCTTTAAATTGCAATAAATTGTTTTCTTCACTATTCCTTCTTAAAAATGTTTTTTGTAGACTCACAAATTACACCAAAATTAGGCCCCTTATGTAGGTTGGGTTGGTGGGCCCTGGGTAACAACACTCTTTGCTTACCCCAAGAACGGCCTTGGCTGGGATGAGTGTTTAATCTACCCTATACTAGTATCGTGGGTGCGCCCCTAATTGTTTCTAATGTTTGAATTTCTCGAGTGCAGAATGAGATTGATTTATTGAGTAAAATCCGGCATCAAAATATCATAGCTCTATTGGGTTATTGCATTCATGGTGATACAAGGTTTCTTGTGTATGAGCTTATGGAAAATGGATGCTTGGAAACTCAGTTGCACGGTAATATTTCCGTACACTCTCAGAGCTTGCTGTTTGGGGTTCATGACTTATGTCAAACACCAGTCTTTTAAGCTATGTTACTCGAACTCTTCATTTTGCTTTATGCCTGATCCTTAATGTTTGGATGTTGTTATGTCACTTACATACTTCATTAAATTGCATATTTAAACGTATCCCACACTTTGACACGTACCAATTTCCGAGTCCAAGTAACATAGCATTTAAGTATAAGGCTCAACTATTGAATGGATATTATTGTGTTTTTTGTCCATAATGTGTACCGTACTTCGATCAATGTCATACTAATGACAACCAAACACAGGTTTGATCAGACAGATGTGGTACTTGAGGTGAAATAAAGAGCCGTAAGTTGAAAGTTCTATAGAATTATAGATGATCTAACATTTATATTTTTTGATAACGATATAGGTGCATCTCGAGGTTCAGCTTTAACATGGCATATCCGAATGAAAATCGCTCTTGATATCGCGAGGTAATTAACTTTCTAAACCAATATAACTACATAAATAAATTGGATATTGATTCTTTTACTAACTTTACGACAAATTTGTATGTCGTGATCAGAGGTTTAGAATATCTACATGAGCATTGTAACCCTCCAGTCATTCATAGAGATCTGAAATCATCTAATATTCTTCTGGATTCCGAGTTTAACGCTAAGGTATTAATTAAATTATAAAAAAACTCTACCATTGTCTAATCTATTCCTTAATTTATGTTAATCCAGTATTATATTTGGTTAATTTTTCCCAGCTTTCGGATTTTGGCCTTGCTATAACAAACGGGCCGCATATCAAGAACAATATTAAGCTTTCGGGAACCTTGGGATATGTTGCACCGGAGTATCTTCTAGACGGTAAGCCAACAACACACTACAACGAATTTAACTTTTCACGACATTAGATTTAGTGGCATCAAAAAAAATATCATTAATTTATATTTTTAGTGTAACAATTATTAATATTTATTTTAAGTTCCACTATAAGATGATTTAGCGACACTAACAAACGATGATAATGGAAATGAAAAACAAATGTAATTTTGGTTGAAAAATCTCTGAATTACCTTGATTGCCATGCTTATCCAGCTTCAATTATCTTATTTTTTTCAAAAAATTCATTCCAATGCATTACTATTGAGAGAGGTGGTACTAAGTGTTAATAAAAACTTGTAAACAAAAAAGCTTTTTCGTGATCAAAGCTTTATTACCATGGGAATATTATGAAAATCTTTCATCTTCCACAAAAAAAAAGAATCATTCCTTCTACCGCCATTTTAATATCTCTAACCATACAGGCCGTCATTAGCATATATAATTGAAACTATAGTCTATAATGACATTTATGAGAAATATCACTAAATCCTATTTCGCAAAAAGTTTAGTGTAATTTTTTACTATACTGCTAAAGGGTGTAATAAATATTCCTATCAGCTAAATATATCCCACTAAACGTAAATTATGTTGTACCGAAACTTCTAACTTCTAAGCATGCCTAGTTAAGAGCAAATTCTCTACTTTGGTTGCGTAGCTTTTGTCTAACACTAAATTTATTCCTTCAAGATGCATTATAATTACATTGTCGGGTTTCTTTACTTAATCATGATTTATAATAATATAATAAAAATTAGGTGAAAATAAATAGTAGTTTAGGGTTACATATTAAATTTGAAATGCATATGGGTGCACATGTAATGCTGATGAAGAGCAGGTGGGTCTATTATATTATGAGTTCAGTTCTTTGGAAAAGGCTTACACAGATTTAATTACTTGAATTTGATCTCTTTTCTGCCTTATTCTTGCTGGAACTTGGATCCTCTTGGTCCACATTATTTAATTGTGTGTAATGCATAGATTTCTGAAGTTAGAATATTCTAGTCTTATAAGACTTGTATCTTTTGATTAGATTACTAGAATTATGAGTGAGTTACACGTTAATCTTTCTCGAGTTGGGGATTTCTTTTGGCCGCGCTTTCCTTTAAGGGTATGAGTTGCCGCCGTCCTTTTCTCTCCAGACTCTGTGCATAGTTTTCTATGAGCGGGATACACTGGGTCGGATGATGATGATGATGATGAGTGAGTTATGCGTCTTGAAATGACATGATTTTGTGGGTTTAGATTGCGCTATGTATGGTCGTGATCACGGTAACGGAACGGTGGTGTGGTGGCGGGAGTGATGCAATTATCATAGTGTCTAAATATTGGTTGAAATCATAAGATATCATTTGATACGGCCCAAAATGCGATTTTTTTACACCTTTACTATGCAGCCGATGGGATGTGACCTTGTTTTTACTCTATGATTGTCCTACAAGCGTGAAAGGATTAGTGTAACACTAATTCTTTAGGTGAAAAGATGAGTCGAGTTTAGTAATTTCATGTTTTTCCAAATTTAGGAGTCGTTGCTACATGAGATACATTGCTACGACTCCACTAGTCTCGACCCTCGAAACCTTAGTGTATACCGACCTAGAAGAGTGACCCACGTCCTCACTCGATGGGATTCATATTCCGACCTTTAGGTTTATGTGTCCTTGAACCTGACGATAATTTTTGGTTATGCACATTGCAATTTGTTACATGTTTTAGCATGTGAATATCTAATGTGTTTCAAAATGTTGTCAGGCAAATTGACCGATAAAAGCGATGTCTATGCGTTTGGGGTGGTGCTTTTAGAGCTTCTCCTTGGAAGAAAACCGGTTGAAAAACTATCGCCGTCTCAATGTCAATCCATTGTGACTTGGGTATGTATTATGAACATATACATCGCGTTCTAATTCACCGAGTAATAAGATCTTTAAGTCACGAAGTTCGATCTGTTTCAGGCGATGCCTCAATTGACGGACAGAACAAAGCTTCCAAACATCGTTGATCCTGTGATTCGAGACACCATGGATCCGAAGCATTTGTACCAAGTAACCCTCATAACCCTTAGTTTTACATTCTTTTATGGATTTCTATTTATTTGTCAAATTTAGACTAAAAGAATGCTAAATTTAAGGTTTTTAGATGTTCAATAAAGAAAATCAAGTTATTATTTAGTGAAACTTAAATTCCAAAACTCAAAATTATGGACTAAAAATAATTTACCAAAGTTATCTTAATGGTAGTAAAAAAATGATTAGGTGTGCAACTTGATCAAAATAAAATCGACCTGAGAATTAGGGTGTTTGGCAAATGAGAATGGAAATTGTGAGACTTTTAATTGAGACTTGAGATGAAAATTTTAGGCCTAAAAAAGGTTGTTTCTTGACTTTAGGTCGAGTCAACCTTAAATACATGGCCCTAACGACATTCTTCTTGGCGACTATTGTAGGTTGCGGCTGTGGCAGTCCTATGTGTACAACCCGAGCCAAGTTACCGTCCATTGATTATCGACGTTTTACACTCACTTGTTCCTCTAGTTCCGGTTGAACTCGGAGGTACACTCAGAGTTAACCAGCGTGCTAATTCAAAGACACCAGCAGCGAGTTTGGAGCAGCAAACCGCTTAGGAGGTTGGATTCTTCTGCGCAATTTCTCTTTGCCATAACACAATTTTGGAAATTCCATTTGCATCTCATACTTACATCCTACGTCGTCAAGCTCTTCTCCCCCTTCAATTTCCTGCGTTTATTCTCGATTTATTGTGAAATACAAGTACGTCGTTTTAAGGTTCAGATTGTGTCTTGGTTTAGTTACCGGGTTTGTAAATTGGCACTTGTGTATAGAAAAATACATTTCAAAGTACATAATTTTTCTGCTGTAAATTGCTTTCTTATAGCTAACTAGCAAGTTTCTTCATGAAGTTCTGAAATTTGGTGTGTGCTCGTAGACGAGTAAACTAACTCCTGAAACTCATCATCATTCGTATAAGTGTATCCTGCTCATATAAACTATCATCAGGGTCTGAAGAGGGAAAGAAGACAACAACCCATACATAAATAAGTCCTAAAACTGAATTATCCAAAACGACAATAAACAACCTGTCTACAAAATCGCTAAAAAAACGATTACTCGAGTTGAGCTTGCTAGGCATCGATTGACATTGACTCGTCATTCAAATATGACCCAAACCCAAACTGTGATTTGTTTGGTATAAATGGATTGCTGTGGGGGATTGATCTTAGTGTGAGCGTGTGCATGTTTAATGAAGATGGGGATGGAGGACAGGAGAAACATGAATGCAAAGCTATTAAATTGTACCTTCTGCCCCACTCATTTAGTGTTTTGGCATCATTTTGGATTATGCCATGAGAATTAATCCTGCTAAATGATGCAAAATGACTCGGACGGAGAAATACGTTTATATTCATCAAACTTGAAACTTCCTTAGTTTCATTATACTTGCAAGTTGCAATTGATTGTGATATTTTTCTTCGTTCAAAATGGACCTGATGATCCGATATTTGCCCGACTTTGAAACTAAACCTGATTCAACCTGACTTCAAAATGAACTTCAAATAATGTAAAATCAATGAGGACACAAGACCCGATTTTTAACCGACCTAAAATAGTTGATCCGAAATTGACCTGATAACCCGATTGAATATCTCTAATGAAGTAATGTAATACTCTCTTTGTCCCTCTAATAACACTTTTCGATCAAAAAATATGAGTGCTTTTTGAGTCAAACGGCGCTAATTTGAGAGGAACATAAAGAGTATTTCATTTGGTACATGAAAATGACTTGATACGAGTAAAGAGAAGGCCACACAATGCCGGCCACCTAATTATAATTGAAAGTTGAAACATCAAAAGATCAAATCCATCAATAGTTTTCAGTCAATGTCTAAACCAAAATGGTACTCTATTTGGATTTTGGAGTAGGACTTAGGACTAGGAGTAGCTAATGGCTGTAAAGCATAGCTTTTCCCAAGGTACAAAATAAGGTGAGCCATGTGGAAGATAAGAGTTTATTGGTCATGCTATCACCTCTTCACCATAAAGTTAGGATGTAACATTCGAATTCGTCCTCTCCCGTCCTTTACGGTTTTATTTTCGTAAAAAGGGTCGGATGTTACATAGGAGCTTGATTCTCCGATGTCTATGTTTTGTGGTCTAGGATGAAAATGTGATTGCATAGAGTTAAGTTGCTTAGAAGTCACTCCAGTTGGGGCCGACAAGCACTCAGCACTGGCGCACTCGGAAAAAACACGCTTCTAGTTTTGTTCGGGTGCTTACTTTTGTAATTTTTAATTATAAAAAGCTTTTTTTATCATATGATATACTGAATTTAGAGTCCCCGACATCCAACCTACATAACAATAACGAAAGAAAGTCCAACTATAGGCGTCATGCATGCACATCAATGGAGTACTTGGTTGTTTCATACAATTACAATGATTTTCGGAAATTACCAAATGGTTCGAATACTACAAAGATCGTATACCAATGGCGTCCGAGTCACTATAGTAGGAGAAAAACGCTACAATTCTAAATGCATCCCGAAAAGAACACAGTTGTGTACATTATTATCATGATGATCACACCAAAATTTCCGTTATCATTTCCATGCCTTTGTAAAAAATACATCTTTTAACTAACATTGTAGTACGAGTCGATAATGGCATCGGCAAGATACTCACATTTAGCGGCAGATAATCCCGCTAGCGATATTCTTCCGTCCTTTGTCATGTATATGTGCCACTTATCAGTCATGTTGTCACTCTGGAAAACAAATGAATGTAAGTGTTAGAAAAAATTAGCATGTTTTTGCATGTCCTACTGAATACTTCATCATCATCATCAAACCCAATATCCCGCTCGAGAGCAGGGTCTGGGGGAGGGAAGTTGACGGACAATCCTACTGAGTACTTAGGATGAGCAAAAGTTACCTGAGCTTTGTTTAGGCCAGTGAATGAGAACATTCCAATCTGTTTAAGGATAAATGACCAATCTTTTCCACTCTTGTCTTTTGAAATGAGATTGTCATACAACTTCTGTCGGACACTCTTAATCCTACCGGCCATCATTTCCATTTCGTCTTTCCATTCACCGAAGAATTCCGGATTTCCCACGACATGGGCAACAATCCTAGCTCCGTGGATTGGAGGGTTTGAGTACATAGGCCGTGCGATCCTTTTCAGTTGGCTCTTTACCCTAAAGCAGATTAACACATAAGATAACACATGAGCTCTTGTGGTAAAATTAACTAATCAAGAGTTCCAATAGGCGTTTTTAGACGTTTCCTATGTCTAGAGGTGTTCAAAACAGACTCAATAATTCAAAATTTAATCATCTTTGTAGCCGAAACCGATTTGACCTGATTTAAAAATGATTTACATTTATGTAAAAACAATATGGACACAAAACTTGATTTAGGACCGACCTGAAACATCTAACCCGAAATCTACCCGATGATCCAAATGAACACTTCTACGCTATGCCTATGTAAATACATTGCAGCTGTCCCTTTTCGATTTCAGTTTCTAACATGTATGAATGCAACATTTAGTTACTCTAATGCATTAAGTGGCTCCACCTAGACAAGGTTGAGGCCTTGTGGGGTTAGATGTACGAAACCTTACCCTCGTTAGTGATAAAAATATATACATTTTTTTCCGATTGAGCATCTGCAACTTCACATAAACAAGAAGTGCGAATGATTCAATGACTCATTTTTATAGAGTCCATTATAATCCAAATCCAAAGAACTATAAACCTAAACACTATGAAAGCAGAGATCAGCAATTTAAAATTCCGAGGCCGATGCTGATAAAGCACAACTATTTTTGTGTTTAGAGTGCTGACTGAGATTTAAAGTTTTGAAGATTGTAAGACTCGATATACCTTGCAGCAGCATCTGCCGTTGAGCAAACTACATTGATCGCCCCAATTCTCTCTGCATAAAGACCGAGATTTTTACTGTACGATTGAGCCACCAGCAATTCCATACCACGTGCAGCAAATAATCTCACAGATGACGCATCTTCGTCAAGGCTACCACTTGCAAAGCCCTAAACACAAGGTTACACTTTTTGAGTTTTAATACAAGGAAGAAAGAAAATGAGTGATACACTAAGAGCTACTAGCCATGTTTCGTACCACGTCCTACACAAGAATACCCATGTTTCATAGTCTTAGTCGGATAAGGGATTGACAAAAGATGAATTACCAATAGATAAATACTACCTCCTATTCAACCCATTAGTCCCATTTATTTTTTCACACTTGCCGAGATAATACTTTAATCTTTAATATCTTTGATTGTTCTTAGTTAAAAACTTAAAAAAATTAAGAGTGATATGTGAATATTAACAAAAAATACATGAGACTAAAGGGTAGAATAGGAGGGAGAATTAGACAGTAATACCTGATATGCAACATCAAAAAATGGAAAGTGGCCCTTCTCCTGAATGACGTCCGCAATTTTTTCCCATTGCTCCGGAGTTGGGTCTATTCCAGTGGGGTTGTGTGCACATCCATGGAGCAAAATAAATGATCCTTCGGGAGCCGCCTAAAACCACAACAATCTTTTATAAATACTAAATTTGTAAGCTAACTGAATAAGATAATGTGAATAAGATTGCTTCTCAATGTCGTTCCAAATTCGATAATCAAACTTAAGCATCAATCGAAAAACGACAAGTCCAAAATTGTAAAGCCGATCCTTCAAGAGCCATCTGAAGCACAAGAAAAAGAAAAATGGATGTTTAATGACCGTTGAAAAAAAAATCTAACCTTAATATCTGCTATCATCCCTTCAAAATCCAAACCAACTGTTTTAGGATCATAATATCGGTACTCGGACCATGGAACTCGGGCATCATTGAAAATGTTTTTGTGATTGCCTGCGTCATGAGTTAACTTCAGCCTTAATTAGTTGTTGGATTGAAGACTATGGAGTAGTCAAGACACGGTGGTAGAAAAAGAGATGGAAGATACGTACCCCAAGTTGGAGATGATATCAATACTTTTGCCCCTGGGAAATATCGTTCGATGAGTGCTGCTGCAAGGCGGAGAGAGCCTGTTCCTGAAAGACTTTGGACAGTTGCAACCTAAAAATGATAATGGGGCACGGGTACAATTTGCAATTAAGCGGGGGAACTAGGAAGAAACTGAAACAGCAAAACAAAAGTTGTGAAGATATTAACAGAAGGAATTTTTCACTTCGGGAACATACCCGTTGTTCTTTCAAAACTGCGTTGTCAGCTCCAAATAACAATTCTGCAGTTGCTTTGTTGAAAGCAGCCAAGCCTTCAATCGGCAAATACTGTACAACAAAAACGACATGAAGAAAGAAACCAAGAGCAAAGAATGATACGGGCAGGATCAAATTAATCCAGCAGTTTAGCATACCTCCTTGTTTTCTCCTTTCTCCAACATAAGATTCTCAGCCTATAAGCACCCAAAAAAGAGAAAGGGATTCAATTTATTTTCCATTATTAAAACAAAACATGGCAAAGCGAAGCATAATTTCATGTTATTTTCCATCATCAAAACAAAACACAACAAAAACTATGACTAAATATAAAACTATTCGGAAAAATAACCATATTTCAGGGAATCTTATAATATTAGATGACCTATCAAGATGATAAAAGCTATCATAGACGGGAACCAAGAATGAACTTCAAATCACAGTCACTATAATGTATAGACCATGAAATTAGCCACAAATGAAAAAAGAAAACATTGAGAATCAGACCATCTTTCATCAGAATGTTTTCAATCGAAATAGAACATAAAATTGCATCATCTTTTACAGTAAATCGTTGATGATGTACACAATGAGCAAATGTACCTTCTTTACAACATTCAAAACATAAGGCTGAAGTTCTTCGGTCCGGTAGGCTCCAACACCGAGGTTAAGCTTCTTTTCATCTGTGTCAGCTTTAAAAGCTTCTGAAACTCCTAAGATAGGGTCAGGAGGGGCCATCGAAATGCCATCAAAACGAGAAGTATTGACAGTAGCAACCATGCTAACCCGACCGAAAGACTGCAGTAAGACGGTAAACCACATAAAACAACAAGCAATCAAGCATCAATCAAAGATCAAAAAATTTCTCATAGTTATGAACTTGTAAGCTTAAAACAAGCAAGTTTACCCCATCCCCACGCCCAATGGATCAAAAAAAAGTAGGGAGGGATAACTCAAGTACTCATCTGAATGAACAAAGTTTTGAATGACAGAATCATTGTTACTTGGAACGACATTCGGATAGGATCGTGGAACGAAAACAAAAACAAGCAACGCAACCTGAATTGATTCGGGGATGATTGGGTTGGGTACGAGATACAATATGTATAAAAAAATATATTTGAAAAAAACTTAAAATAAAATAATTTTTTTGCTTTAAGAAATTGTTTATGTAATTTTTTTTTTAGTTTTTTAGGTTTCATTTCTTTTTTTCTCTTTTTTTGTTCAATTTGTAAATGGACCATAATACCTTTAAAAAAAGTCTTGTACACCAGGACGTCACCTTGAGCGATTTGGGTCGCATTTCGTGGTATTGGGTACGATTTACGAATGTTCCCTGATTGCGGAACGTGACTACGTTCCACTTAGATTAGATGTAACTATGGACAAATTCATCCCCTTAACCAACAGCTCAAGAAAAAAAAAGGAAGGAAATCTGAACTCAACCTAGGAATGAACTTTTAATGACAGACATTCAAAACTAGACAAATAACAAGTGCCTAGAATTAGCTGAAATTAATGACAAAAAAATGGTGAGAATTTCAACAAGAATTCATAGGCATGGACTACAATAGAAATGGCAGACCTTTGAATAAAGCAGTGCCTAGAAATGGGCAAAATCCAATCCCTAGTAAACTCACCCTAATAAACTTTTTCAAGATCAAAGTAACTAGAAAAATTCCACGTGGTAACCTTGAGGTTTTGGGTTTTCCGCGTTGTAGCCAAATATTTTAAAAAATTCATAAGGCAACCCTGAGGTTTGCCAAATTGTTCCACAGTGACCTTTTGCACATAAAACGTTAGCAAATGTTACTTTCGAAGCTTTAAGGTTGTTGTACGCCTATTTATGCGACTCACCATTTCAAATGCCATCAGTTTCAACCTTTTCCCGAAAAACATAAACCATAACTCTACTATCTTTTCCCTCCAAATCAGTTTCAACCTTTTCTCCACTTAACTAAATCCATAGCCCAATCAAAAAGCATGTTCTGTTGTTCAATTAGTAAATATACTACTAACTACCTAACTCCCAAAATAGGGTATCAAAACACAAATTACCATTCTAAAAACAGTAATCACAGAATATAAGTTATAAATTTCTGAAAGATCAAATAAAAACAACCCATATAGCAAAAAACCAGAATAGGGTATCAAAATACAAACTACCAATCAAAAACCAATAATTACAGAATACAAATTACTATTACTTTGTGAAAGATCAAATTCCTAAAAACCCAATTAAAAAAAGATGAAATGAAAAGTGGGTAACCTGCATTTTGAAAGATGGAATTCTCTTATCGCCCCCAAGAAAAGCATTTCTCAGATTCAATTTTCCCTAAGATCAAAACAAAAAGATCAATACTTGAAAGATGAAAACAAACAAATAAAAGTAAAGTAAACCCAAATAAGATTAACCTTGTTTGAGGGAAATTGGAGAAAAAGAGAAGCAGCGGAAGAAGTAGGAGTTGATGCCATCTGAAAATCCAACAAAAAAAGTGTAAAATTGGCTAAAAGATGTGATCTTTGATCATATAAAGTGGAAATAAATTATGGGTTGATGCAAACAAATAGATAGTACAAAAAAATGTGGAAAAATGAATGGAGAAAAAGAAATTGTGGTACCTTGTTAAGATTGAAACGACAAGCAGAGAGGAAGAGAAGACAGAAGGAGTGGGAAGTTTAAGTTTGGAATTTGGAAGGGGCGATACTTACTAAAACCGTGATGGATGACGAATGTGATACTTCTTCTCCCACATTTTGCACTTGGATTTGTCGATGGGATGTTGGAAATACTAGCCAAAAGCGCTCGTGATTCAATGGATAGATTATTTGTATATGTGGAATAGAAGGTGTGAAGGTGTGGGGTTTCGACCCCTGTTGAGCGCAGGTATTAGTTGGGAGGTTTCGTTAGATATATTTTTCGGTTTACGTGTTAGAAAATAGGCGAATTAATACTTGTTTCGACCAGATTTTCAAAATAATTAACTCATAAAGGTAATTGCGACGTCCGTCTTTTAAAAATATATAGCATTATGATGGGTAAAAAATATAGAAAAAAGTAAAAAAAAAAATATTTTTTTATAACTAAAATTGATTTAACCTTAGTTCAAAAAAAATGATTTTACCAGCCAAAAATGGACATATGTTATTTCTTTTTAATTTATTTTTTTATTTCGGTCAAACCTTCAAATTAACGGTGAACACGTTAACCTTTTTACATCAAGTGGTAGTTATTTGCAATGAAATATATCACATTAAATAGTTTTTTTTTGCATAAATACATAAAGTAGTTTTTTTTTTTTGTAAAATAGACTCATACATTAGGTAGTTTTTAAAATTTTTCTGACTTTATACATGTGAATGTATTTAACTATTTATTTATAACTATACTAATGGTCTTGCCTTATTTAATCTAGGGATATGGAACAAATGCAAAATTAGATTTATATTTCCCTCTTTTCTTGACGATCGTGTATAATTGTTCTTAGTTCTTATTGTAATGTAATTGTACTATAATTAGTTTTTTTAATGATTGTACTTCAATTAGTTGGGTCATGCTTCGTAAGATGAAAATATTATATGCCCCCATCAAATTAAAGATTGATGAGCATCAAATTATTACATAAATCGATTATACAACGAGAAGTTCCTTTTGTTTGTCTATTTTATCTTTTGCACACATTTTTTAGTAAATTTTAAGTCTTAAAATCTTTAAGAACGCATCTTAAAAAATTATACTCCCTCCGTCCCATTAGTTTTGTCCACTATTTCATTTTGGGTAATCTCTTTTTAATTGTCCACTTTCCTTTTTTGGCAAAACTTTTTACCTAAATACCCCAAACTACCCCAACTTATATTATTTAATAATACCCCACCTACCACCTTTTTAATTATTATATTCACTTAAAATACCTTACTACCACCTTTTCAATTATTATTTTCTCTTAAAATACCCCACTACTACCTTTTTCAATTATTATAATCACTAAAAATACCCCACTACTATTTTTCCTTATTTTGCGTGCCCACTACAAAGTGGACAAAACTAATGGGACGGAGGGAGTAAAAATTATATATTAAAAAACTTTACATCAAGACAAATCTAATAAGATCTCAGATTAATATATTTTATCTTCAATATGTACTCCAAAAATCTAATTTAAATTTCTGTTTCTTAAAATGGACAAACAAAAAGAAACGGAAGGAGTAATTTTTTAGGACAGTAATAATGTTGAACTATGGGTTTTGTTCTCCTAGTGAGTTACGTTACTTGTTATATTGGATAATAAAATAAATAACAAAAAAATTAGGGAAATTCCACGTGGTAATCCTGAGGTTTTGGGTTTTCCACGTGGTAACCAAAACTTTTAAAAAATCCACGTGGTAACCCTGAGGTTTACGTTATTGTTCTACCGTGACCTTTTCGCACATAAAAACGTTAGCAAACGTTAATTACGAAGCTTTAGGGCTGTTATACGTCTATTTATGCGACTCACCATTTCAAATGCCATCAGTTTCAACCTTTCTCTCCATAAAATAAACCCCAACTCTATCATTTTTCATCCAAATCATATATTTTCCCCTAAATCCAAATATGGTAAAGTTAGGGTTTATATTTTGCGAGAAAAAGGTTGAAACTGATGACATTTGAAATGGTGAATCGCATAAATAGGCGTACAACAACCTTATAGCTTCGAAATTAATGTTTGCTAACGTTTTGTTAACATTTTATGTGTAAAAAGGTCATGGTGGAACAATTTAGTAAACCTCAGGGTTACCACATGGATTTTTTAAAAGTTTTGGTTACCACGTGGAAAACCCAAAACCTCAGGGTTACCACGTGGAATTTCCCAAAAAATTATTAATAATAAGTACAAAACTCATTAATAAACCAAATCAAATTAAATATTTCAAAACGTTTATCATTACAAAACCTTTCCATTTCCTCATTCTTAATTGAGAAAAATTAATCATAAAAATTAACAATTATTAATTATGAAAAATTAATCATGAAAAATTAATTATATCTCTTCATTTCCTCTCCCATAACACCCTATATAATTCAAGTATCCAACCCTTATATGATTATCCACTCATTATCATCAAATCAAAATCTCTAAAAAACAATGGCTCTTACACAAAAAACCCTAGCCACAATATTAACAACATTTACATTATTTTTATTTTCGAGTGCAAAAACACGTCCCTTACTAGTCGATTTTAGTCCTTACGAGTCACAAAGTTATATAACTCGCCAAAATTTAGACGAAAATTCGACTAATTGTTGGAATTCATTGCTTAAACTACAATCATGCTCAGGAGAATTGATCCAATTTTTCTACAATGGAGAGACACATTTGGGCTCACAATGTTGCAATTCAATTATTATCATAGTCCAAGATTGTGTGCCCGTTATGTTGGGCTCATTGGGCCTAACCTCAGAAGAAATTGATGTCCTTAAAGGTTATTGTGATGCTGAGAAAATTAATCCAAGCCCAAGCCCACCACCTATTGCTCTTGGCCCAACTAAAGTTGATATTGTGAATCAAGAAAATATCTAATTTTGTTGAGTAATAATAATAATTATAATTATAATTATCATATTATAATTAAATTTACTAAAAGCTATTTTAGTTGTTTTTTCATATTATGTTCTAATGTGGTAAATCAGCGGGATAGAGGAGTATTTAGTTTTGTTTTTCTTGAAATGCTTTTTAGTGAGGTTCGTTGATGTTTGCTGTTAGGTATCGACTAAATAATGAATATTTGTTAGGTAATGATGATCCTACTTGAATTTTCTGATAATCAATAATGTTATAAAATTATGAACTTTTGATCAATTATTTTAGTAAATATTTTCGAATTATTCCTATATTAATTTTCTTTAAATAATTATGTATTATTTTTTCGTGTTGTGTACATGTGTAAATAACAACAACAATAATAATAACAATAATAATAATAATCTTATTTTCTGTTGTTGGCGCTCCTCGTGTTGCACATGGAGAGTGGGCTTGGGATACCCTTCCTCGAAGGAAAGCCCTTGTTCCATACTGATGCTTCTCACACTTGGTTTGCTTCTTCAATTGTATTGTTTTATTTTGTTTTGGAAAATAAAAAAATTTATTTGCCAAAAAAAATAATAATAATCTTATTTGGGATCTTTCTTAAAATTTTTTGTATGTATATTGCAAATTTGAAATGGTTTTAAAACAAGTATGTTATGTTGATATATGTTAACATGCTAACGATGAAGATACACATGAATCATGATACAAGTATGTGACATGATACATGTATGATGATTGAATTAATTTTTAAAACCAAAAGGTATGAAAAGCTTATCAAGAAACCGTTTTTTACAAGCAAGAATACTAAGCTTTAATCTTGACGTATACTTCCTATTCGTTTTATTTTGTATGAAATCGTCTCATTATAAAATGTGTTTATATGATTAGTTAATTTCTCTATCACTTTAATATTATAAGCGCTTATTCTAATAGATTAAATATATATGGGCTAGCCCAATAGAAACAATTTCAATATGAAACCATCTCATTTAAGATTGCCCGATTAGAAATAACCTTCTTTTGTGATCAGGGGCGGAGCAAAAATCGAAAAAAAATTTAAATGCCTTGTGCAAATTAAAAATTATGATATTTTTCAAACAACTTTGTATCTTTAAACACTAAATATAAACTATAATTTAATATTGAGGCTCCTAATTTTTTCGGGCCCTGTACAGTCGAACATGTTGAACATGCTCAGAACCTCTCCATTTCCGATTTATTGGCCAACTTAAGATTTATTTTGAATAAAAATTTGACGTAATTAAAAGGTTATGCCCAAACACAAATATTAAGTTGCTTGCTTTATATGATTATTGTTATCAAGTAGGGGTAATTATTATATTTTGCCTAAGAATAACTAGTATTAATCATTAATTATTCCACAAATATTGATAATCCTAATAGTCTCAAAGAGATATGATGAATTAGTCATTAATTAGTGTAGTATATAGACAAAAGGAGCATGTGGGTACGATGTTAACCATCACATGCACCCACATGGAAAGTTATTGTGTATACTTTGCAACAAACATAAGAAAATATGAACACAACAAAATCAACGATTGAAATTCTAAATTTCTAGAATTCAAAACTTGATTCAATTTGGAATATGACTACATGCATCAAGAACAAAAATGATGCTTTAGATTCATCATCATACCCAGTGTATCCCGCTCATAAAAAACTATGTTCAGGATCTGGGGAGGGAAGAATGACGACAACTCATACTCATAAAACAGAGTGCGATCAAAGAGTCCCCGGATTGAGAAAGGCCTTCGTATAATTGACTTTCTTTTAGACTTTAAGATGGATTGGGCTTACATGTCTTCCTCATAGAACTCAAGATGGTTTGGATGAGACCCAATTTATAAAAATAGAAATATAATGTAAAACTTCACATATATAAGAAATGCATGTATAATAAATAAAATTCCAAATGCGTAGCAATTAACTAATAAGTAATTAAAGTTACAATTTTTTTGTGTCATTTATTAATTTTCATTCTGTGGCCATCCCTTTTCTCTGAAATGCACGTAAACATCTTTTTTTAGTTTATAAATGACACAAAAGTACATTGAACGAGCCTAAACTAGAGCACGTATGCACAATTCATGCAATTCGATCGTTTTGATCTTGATCAATGGGACCTTGTACGATCGATCATGTTGAACAAGCTAAAAACCTCCTTGACTATGCGTAATTTTTACATTAAAAATCAATGAGTAAGCTTTGCCAGTCTACCTCAACTTAATATTATATGGGATATAACTATGTATCTAGAATTAGATTCATATTTGCTACAAGCCTACAAGTAGATTTGCCACTCTACCTCAACATATTATACTTCCTCCGCCATACTACTTGCTATATTTCACTTTTTTACGCAATCCAATGCACAATTTTGATCATTAATATCTTAAACTACACTCATCTAAAAATTATAAAAATTTAATATTATAAAAGTATGCGATTAGACGATTCAAACAAGATCCCACTTGACTATATTTTTACTTACACATTAGTCGCAATATGTAAAATAAGCTTGAACGATGAATAGTGCACAAAATCGATATGTAGCGAGTATTTCGGAATGGAGGAAGTATGTACTATTATTTCACACTAAATTCGGTAGAATGTTTTTTTACATCTTATATTGATTTTGTTACCTTTTGTTTTGAACAAATGAACATGTTTATAAATTGTCTTGTAATCTCATCATGTAAAGTTAGTGTATCTTCAAATATTCACCAAATATTCATATATTTATATTATTCACTAGCTTGCTGTATATCTTAACTAGTATAAAACTCGTGCATCGCACGGAGTTTTGTAGGATGAATTTTTTTATTTGAAATGTTACTTTTAAATTGTGCAATTGTATATTTGAAGCGTAGAAGTAACTTTTAAAAATTACTCATATATTTTATTTGACAAATGGCTGTGAGACCGTTTTTTGTCATTTAGCAGCAAAATAATAAAATTGTATGATTTTACGCATAATCTTACATTCAAATTATAAATTTATCATATCAAATTAAGTAAAACGAAGAATATTTCTACTGGTTCCAATGATTTGGCCTCCCGCTAGAAGTAAAAAAGAGGCCACTGGTAACAACTTAGACGACATTGTTAAAGTGTTTTGTCCTTTTTATGAAACATTAGCATGATATGTATGGCATGCCGCACTAAACTTTTTGTTCATCCATTGGTTTTATTCATACTCATATATATTAGTTATAGGTTTCTCTCGTTTGGAAGACCTTTTTTCGAGTCCGGGGGACTCTTTGAACGCACTCTCCTCTATGGGTATGACTGTCGTCGCTCTTCCCTCCCCAGACCCTTGATCCTAGTTTTCTATGAGCTAGATACACTGGATATAATGATGATGATTATATTATAAATTTTGCTATATTTTTAAATTTAATAATATTTATATAATTTTTTTATTTTTATTCACATATTGTATTTTCTTTTTAACTCATTCACAATTTTTTTTTTCTATTTTTCATAAAATACTACTTTTCTTCCATGCGTTAATTAAGATTCCCACAAAACGTACGTGCAGTGTTTTTGTTTGCAGCAACTAGCAAGTCTTATATGAAACCGTCTCACCGTCAGACTAGTCTATATAAAGAGCCTAAATCATTTATATATTTAAAACAAAATTAATTAAGTTAAACTTATACAACAGTTAACTCAAATAAAAATAGTTTTTTCATTAATTTTTAAGAGAATATAAATTGATCAGCTCATATTAAACTATCTAATCGGATATATAGAGTCTTGGTTCCTTAATTTGTGTGACTCAGTTAGATCCAAGGCGTGCAACCTTACCTATAAAAATTGATAATCATTAACATTATGGTTAAGCTATATATAGAGTACTCGGTTAATTATGATAATAGTTGATAAATTATAATTAAATATTACCACAGAATACAAGGAAATAAGGGACTTACGAATGAGTAGATTTTTTCTCAATAATTTGACTAATGAAGATCACGTGGTTTCCACATTATTATATGAACAGCAATTAATTCAGTCAAGTTTGATTGGGGTTGATTATATTCAGTCCGGTAATGATTAATCAATTTGATGGTACAACATTAAGGGAATGATATATATATATATAGATATTATAGAATAATAATAATAGATATATATAGATATAGATATATATATATATATATATATATATATACATATATATAATATATAGATATTATATATATATAGTATATAGTATATATATATATATATATATATATACTATATATATATATATATATATATATATATATATATATATATATATATATATATATATATAATAATTCAAAAGTTAGTATTTATTAATTATTAATACACATAATAAATTTTAGAAAAAAGACTTACAATGAACTTTAATAAAATAATTAAATATAATTAAAGATTATGTAGAACAATATCTTGCTTAAATGATTTAGACATGATATTATTAATAGACCTCATTCAAATATTCAATAATGATTTTCATTATTTATACTGACTAAAATGTAGTAGATAAGCCATTGTTTTAAATTTAATCAAATAAATTATCGATAGGCACTTTGATTATATTGAGGTAATTAAATGTTATAATAATACTTCTATTACATATTTACACCTATCTATCTAGCTATATATAATGACAAATCTGTATTTTAGATGTTCGGATTACATAAAAATGTTCAATTGATATTTTTTTATGAAACTTTTATATAAAATAAAATATATAAAATACCATAAAATAATCTAAAAATGAAAAATATAACAAAACTCAGTAATATCGGAGTACATTTTTATGTACTCAACTTACTAGTCACTATTATGCATACTCTACATACATCATCATCATTGGGAGAACCATTATTGGTTTTGACTACTTTATTTTGTCAAGATCATCACTTCACCCCTTTTTGACTTTGTGAGTGTTTGGTTTCATTTACTTCCAAATCATGTAGATTAATCACTTAACATATGAGGATCTTCTAAATATGATCTAGAAAAAAAATATGTAGCTTTAGCAATCTTATAAGACTTAATTCTAGTCTCATTGTTTCTTTTATACCAAGCTTTAGAGGAAAGTTCATGCCTTATTGCTATACTATATATGTTCCATGCATGAATTACATCTTCATCCTTAATAGATTACCAAAATTATTAAAACAATTTAATTACAATATTATATTTTCATATACTTTATTTATCCAAAAATGGATAATGATATCTTTATTTAATATTTAGTGTTAGAATATAAATTTGCTTTTTAGTGGGATATATTTAGCGACAATTAATTTAAATGTCGCTAATACAAATTTCTTATAGTGTATATAAAAGATTTAGTGACATTTATTAGACCCTTTAGCAGCATGATAAAAGTCACACTAAACCTTTAGTGACATAGAATCTAGTGACATTTCTCACAAATGTAACTATAGACTATAGTGACAATTGCATATGCCACTAAAGACCAAATAAAGTGTCGCGCTAAATCACTTTGTGGTGAAACCTAAAATAAAAACCAATAATTAATACATTTAAAATATGAAGTAGTTGTATTTTTTTAATGCCACTAAATTAAATGTCGTAAAAAGTCAAATTCATTGTAGTAATCTAGTTAATAAATAAATATGTGTAAATAATAAACAAAGAAGTAGATTTGAGAGGGGAGAATACTTAAATTGATTTGTATAGAATTACTTTTGGTACATCTTGGACTCTTGATCGCGTTAACGGTTGTTTGGTAGTAGGTATTAAATTGTGAAAATGGTAATGAAAAAGTAGTGTAATTATAGTAGAAAAATCTCCTAACAAGTTTAATGGACATACTTGTTTTCCTCAAATAATCTCATTTTCTTTACTAAATTCATCATTGTATTACAATTTTAAAAGGTAGTATTATTTGGCAGTGGAAAATTATGGTCAAATATTTTTTTATAATTGAAATTTCATTACCATGGGAATAAAATGATCTTTTAATGAAAGTTTACACTTTTAAATCATTCTCATTATCATCGTATAGTATCGAAAAGAAAACGGGTTGTACGTGTATTTTTTTAATATTGAGTGGAAAATATATGTTATGAACTTATGATTACAATGCAATATAGTTAGAATTTATGAGTAGCATAAAGGAAAACACAAGTTCAAAAAAATGATGATACTATATATTCACTAACATGCATGCTATGATTTAACCACATTGCTCTAATATTAAAGTGAGGGATGATAATTCATCATTCATGCATATATATAATGAGTGTATGTAACTTTTATAAAAATTAAATCAATGTGGGGAACATATTCATTTCCAAACAGCCTCATAAATTATATGAAATTCCACTAACAAAAAGGATAGATTATTAAGACTACGTGACCTATCAATTTTCAAATCATTTTTGAAAAACAAAACCCAATTATATTCTTCGCGTTTTTAGTCGCAAAAACTTAGACGAGACTGTCGCAAGTTAAAATAAAGTATGGGTGTGTGCTGGCCCATTTCACGCACATGTAACTACATTTTAAAAATCTGGGCATTTATCAATTTGACTTCAAAGGTATTAATATTGAAAATTGATACCTTTAAGGTCAAAATTAATACTTTTAAGGTCAAAATTGAAAAATGCTTGAAAATGCAAAAATGCCCTAGTTATTACACGCGCAAATTGCGCCAGCCCAAATTAACGGTTTTATTATAAGGTCATGTCGTCTTAGACCATCTGATTTTTAGTTTATCAAACCCTATTCAAAGTGTGTTCAATAGGAACTAATTCTGTTTTGGATATTTTAGAGGTCGTAAGAAAAAATATAGTACGTAATTTTTTAAGTAATGATGACTCATAGATCAACGATACTCATTTTAGCTAGTAATAATCCATTTCAAAAACACTTATGCATAAAAATCGACAGGAAATTAATTACTTAATCAAAATCTTTAGCTTAATTATATGGTTGAAACTTGAGGAATACATTATATATTTTATTACGTCACATTATATAAGAGTTCAGTGGACCAAAATTCAAGAATTGTAGATGTAACACATGTCTTTCTTATACTTAGTTTTAATATAATTCTCTTTTGCAATGAGGGGCGAATAAAATTTAAATCAGTGATTTAAACTTTTTTGATTCAAAGTGATTTAAACTTTTAATATCATATTAAGAAACCAATTCAACTAAAAGTTTAAACTTCTGGTTAATGTTGACACTCTTCACTTGAAGATAATTGGTACTCATATATTCTTACTAATTTATTACATTACATGGCTTCAATGTCAGTGATATATAACTATAATTTAGCAAATTCATGGAGACAAAAAAGTAATAATTATTAAATAATTTATAATATTAATTAAAAAAATTCTCATAAAGAGTGTCACTTTCCCTCTGTTGAAAGGCCATTTTCATTACGATAAATTTAGCTTTTTGCAACATTAGATTTAGTGGCATTAAAAAAATGCCACTGATTCATATTTTTAGTGTAATAATTATTGGTTTTTATTTTTAGTTCCACCATAAAGTGATTTAGCGACATTTAATTTGGTCTTTAGTGTGATTTTTTAATATGCTGCTAAAGGGTCTAATAAATGTCACTAAATATTCTATATACACTATAAGAAATTGAAAATAGCTACATTTAAATTAAATGTCGCTAAATATATCCCACTAAAAGCAAATTATGTTGTAGTGTTTCGAGCTGGGGACTCTTTGATCGCACTCTTCCTTATGGGTATGAGTGTTCTTTCCTCTTCAGATTCTGATCATAGTTTTTTGTGAGCAGAATACATTGAAAATGATGAAGATGATGGAGTGTCACTTTCCCAAATTTGACCTCATTCACAAGAGGCAATACATCCCAAAAGACCCAAATATATAATTCCACAAGGCTAGTAGGCTACAAACCCAAAGGGCCAACTTTTACCAACTGCCTTTGATATTAAACCACAATTTCTATTTACAACCCTAATTTCCCATACAATTATTCATAAAGTTTTTTCTTTTTCAAGACACCACCAAACCCACGGAAATTTGGATGCCCCCTTATTTGTCTTAATTCATATCAAACATTACTTCCATCAATGATATTATACAACATAATTACTTGAACATGCCATTTGTCATGTCTATTTTCCTTTGATTTATTTAGCATCTTATAATGTCACTCATTTATTGGACTTCACTATTTCAGTCTAAATTTATTTAATATCTATCATAGATTTCAATTATTCAATATAAACATAAATCTAATTGAATTTAGGGTTTCAAACAGACCTGATAATCTTATCTTTATTCGACCCTATAACCGAATTCCATTTGAACTGACCCAAAGTATTTAATCCGAATTTGACCCAATAACCCGAATGAACACATCTTTATAAATCTATAGTTAGCCTTATGATCAACTTATCTGTTCTTTTGAGTTTGCTAATGAAAGTGATACTTCATTCGTAATAATACTCCCTCCGAGTCATTTTAGATGTATCATTTGGTTTTTCACGATTATTAAGGGTGGTGTGGGGTCCATTAAATATGTGGTAGTTGGGTTTTTTTAATTGATTAAATTAATTGTAAAGGTGGAGTTGGGTATTGAGAATTGGAATAGTGGGGGTATTTAAATAAAAAAAAGATAGACAAAAAAGAAAATGGGACAATTGATATGATTTTGCCTAATACTTCTAAGAAAATGGGACATCTAAAATGATTCGGAGGGAGTATATATTACTTTGAGCAACAAAATTGAATAAGTATACACTTAATCTACTTACATTGAGCTTGTTCCATAATAGGAAAAATATATATATTTTTGGATATGATTTGCATTTATTTATAAGCTTAATAAGGAGAAAGTATATACAAAGAGATATTAAGCTAGAATTTAGAATGTTGGTCCTAAAATGCTAATCTTTTCAAGTGCAATATGATAAAAAGTCAAAGGACATACTCACTTGGTAACTTTCTTTTTTCTTGTTCTCTTTTTGGAGTTGCTAACCACATTTGACAAGCATGCTAGAGTGTGGGGATTTAGCTCAAAAAGGTTAAAGCCTACTAGCTAGGACTTGGGAGGCTTTACATAAAGCTGGATATGAGAAATATCATTATTTCTAAGGCTAAAATTCTTGGTAAACAATTTTGGTTGTGTTATTGTTACTATTTACCAAAAAACGCTTGTAGCCGAATGAATAGAGTATTTGCATGTGAAGTAAAAATATTTGGGGTTCAATCCCTACTGGACGCAGATATCAATTGGGGGTTTTCTTGACCACGCACATCTCTCCTTACTTCGTCCTTGGGGGAACGGGTATGATTTGTCCGCATATTTCAGGAAAGAAAACCCCCCACCGGGACCCTGCCTTGTGCTGGATACTAGGACTGACCTTTACCTTTTACCTTTTTTCCATATTTCTATTTGCTTTTTGTTAAACTTTAAATTGTGTTTGAGAATTAATATTTATGAATATATTTTATAAAAATTTTATGTCGAGAAAAATTTGTGACAATTGCATATAAATACATTTTAATTTGTAGATGTCCATAAAAAATCATGTACAAGTATACTCCCTGAGTTTGCTAAAATTTTTATTTTTACATTTACCACTAGATTTGCCTCATTATTTTTCTGAAAATGGTTCTTATTATTTTCTTTAAATCTCATTTACAAAAATTTTTCTCTCATATTATTATCCACACAATTCTTACTCTTTTATTAACTAAACTAATTTTAATAACCAAGGTGACTGGAGAGCTCAGTTGAGACTATATACCTCTTTCTAGAAATAATAATGAGTTTAATTCTCATATACTCTACGCATATAATAAAAAAACTTAAGAGAACAAATAAGTATACTATTAATTAATATTTATTTATTTTATTGCCTAAACAGAGTATGGTATATTCTTATGTATGATAAAAAGATGAAATAAATTTACTTAGAAGTTAATACTTCCTCGATTTTTAATAGTTGTTACAATTCCTGTAGCAACTACTGTTCATCAACTGATCTTATTTGGAATATATTTCTCCATGTATAATGTAAAATATAATCAATAAGTCAGTGGGATCTTGTTTGATTCCTAATGCATATTTTAATAATATTAGTTTTTTAGAATTTTTTATCATATATAAAATTAAAGATATTAAAGATTAAAATCGTATATTAATTAGCGTGAAAAACAGAAGTGTAGAACCTACTTAAAAACAAGAGAAAGTATAAAATAATTTATTTTTCATTTTTTACATTTGCTATATTCAACACTTAACAAACTCTCATATTTTATACTATAAATAGATTAAACTCAATTGAATAAAATAAAAAGAAATGCTTTAATCATATTCCTAAACATCTCATTAGCTTAAAAGTAAGACAATTAGAAGTACTTTTCTTTGAGCCTTCTTCTCATGTGACTTAAACATAAGTTTTAAGAGAGATGAGTACGGATAAGGTTTATTGAGCTAATTTTGCTTAAAAAAAAGATTTAGTAATAATTATATTGTTAAATCAAGAAAGGGAAAATCCCATTTTCAAAAAAAAAAAAAAAGAAAAAAAGAAAGGGAAAATCCCTAGTAGCATACAAGCATATTCTTGGTCCTAGGGAAAAATATAGACAATCATATAATATTGAAAATCATAGAAAATATAATAAATAAAGAAAATGCCAAAATAGGAAATTGAATCACAATACACTTTTTTATTATACATTTAAAAAATATTGTAATATACTTTTATTAAGGAGTACTTAATAACAAGTACATTATAGTTTATACAAATACAACAAGTACATTATAGTTTATACATAGAAGTAAGAGAAAAGTAACACGATGCAGAAATTTTGTGAATAAGATGAAAATAAATAATAAATTGAACGATAAAATATGATATATAAATAAGGTCTCATTTATAATTATAGAAATGTAACAAAATAAGTGTTACATTTCAGATAGAAAATGTAGCAAATTTACATGAATAGAAAAACTAATAGACTGATAAATAAAAATACAAAAGGGAGAGATTATGTTATAGAAGATGTAGCTCTAATATATCACCTTATAAATTTGGGTTATAATTAGCACATAATTTGAAGATAATTAAACTAAATTAACTAAACTAGTAAAATAATATGAAAAAAAATAATGTGGCCAAAGGAATAAATAAAAGAAGGCCGGTCGGCTATGAACTTTTTTCCCAACACAGGACCAAAAGTGCCACCCGGCACAAGACTATTGGCCTAAATAAAGCCAATTAAGGGCTACTAATTAGTAATAATTAATTAATATGATCCCACCTTAATTTAGTATAATTAAATAAATTTATCAAACTTAATTAGGTAATTAAATTGTAATTTCAATTGAGCCATAATGAAGCAATTCTTCAATCATTTGCTCAATATGATGCTCCTCCAAGGGAGTATACTGTAATTGTAACTGTTGCGGTTCATGTTCAAATTGATTATTCTCGATTTTCATTGTCCAATTAGGCTCTGGACTAGTTAGTACTGGTCCTTTTGTTGGCGCATAGTCGGGAGACCAGGCGCCCGAATCGACAAATTTCGGGCTAATACCGGTACCCGACCCGGGGAATTGTGGGCTTAGTACTCTTTGTTGGGCTTGCATTGCTGAATTCTTAGTTATTTGTAATGAAGCCATATAACAACGGTGAAGCTTAGCCGTTAGTGTAGCTGAAAGAAGTTTAGATGAAGACGTTTGTGGAGCATTTGGATTGTAAGGAAAATTAGTCCGGGCCCTAGGCCCACACATTAATCGGGCCGCTTCATCATAAGCCCGTGCCGCATCTTCTGCCGTTTCAAATGTCCCTAACCAAATACGCGTTTTCCTATACATCAAAATACGAAACGTTTCGTTAGATTTAAACTTCAAAACTTAAATTACTCGATAAAATGTAACAATATAGAACTATGTGAGCTTCATTTTTATTTGGTTTTTATTTTAGATACTTTTTGTAAAATGGTTAGTTTAAAATTAAATTAAATAATCAAAAACTTCCTCCGTTCTTATTTAGTTGCTACCGTCGCATGGACACAAATATTAAGGAGTAACTGTGCAATGATGAGTAATAGGTGAAAAGTTGATTTTTGGAATTTTTTAATATTATTTGTTGAAAAATGAAAAAGAAAAATAGGAGTAATTAGATATAGAGTAGGATAAAAGTAGAAGTAGGTATAACTTTAAATGATTGGTTTGTTACCAAATAAGAAAATGTAGCAAGTAATAAAAAATTTCTCAAAATAGAATATATAGCAAGTACTTCCTCCGTTCCAAAATTGTTGCTACATTTCGATTTTGTGCACTATTCATCATTCAAGCTTATTTTACATATTGCGGCTAATGTGTAAGTAAAAATATAGTCAAGTGGGATCTTGTTTGAATCGTCTAATCGCATACTTTCATAATATTAAATTTTTATAATTTTTAGATAAGTGTAGTTTAAGATATTATTAATCAAAATTGTGAATTGGATTGCGTAAAAAAGTGAAATGTAGCAAGTATTATGGAACGGAGGAAGTATTATGGAACGGAGGAAATATATTTAAGGAGAGACAATTTAGAATTTAGACATTAAATTTTATTTAGGGGTCTAGCACCCATCGGTTTATTAGTGACATTGTACTTATGGACTCTTGTTTGATTATTAGTTAATATATCGAGCAATTGTAGAACGGACTTCTTCCGTTTTAAATTAGTTACAACATTACAAAAATGAAATTATTCATTTATTATTCTTAATTTGTAATTAGTGATATTATGTTTGATTCGTTTCATTGCAAAAATTATTAATATTAAATTTTTTTTAAAAGATAATTAGAAATATTAAGGGTTAAATCAGTGCGTTGGACTGAAAACAAACGAACTGAAACGAAAAAAGTATTTATTTAGAACAATAATTTGCGAATTACAACCTTAAAGTTTGGCAATATTGCGAATTACAGCCTCATTGTTTATTTTTTGCAAATTACAACCAACAAAGTATTAAAACATCAAAAAAATAAACATTAAGACTGTAATTTGAAAAACTGCTAAAACTTCAAAACTGTAATTCGCAATTATTCATTTTTCTTTAAAAAAAATGGAAACTTAAAAACTTACAAGATGGGGTGACGAATTTCAGAAACCCAAGAACCCCAATGTCTTTGTCGAACCCCACGATACCTTTGTTGTGGTCTCGCCATTTCCGAAACGTTAAAGAAAAAGAAACGTTTCGAGTAATGCACACTAAGTGTTTGTGAAAATGTCCAAGAGAACAAAGAATGAAATTTCAGAAATGGACTACTTTTCTTTTAAGTATATGATGTATGAAGAGAGGGAAATTTGTGGGGGGATTGAAGGGGTTTATGTAGTTGTGTTATTTTAAACAAGACAACAAAATTTAAAAAAAAAAAAAAAAAAAAAAAGGGGGGACCCAAATTTCTTCTCCCACTACTGGCATCAACATAGTGGGTCCTACAAAAAATATGTGGGTCCCAAATTTTATAGTATTTTAGGTTTTTGTCAATTTAATTATAATTTATTAAAATAATTTTTGTAATTTTCTGAAATCTAATTAAAAGTAGTAGTTACCAACTGGCAAAAAATGATATGATTAATTGATTAATAAGATAGTCAAAATTATAAAGAGTGTCCCATTTTAAGCTAAATCACATGGGTTTTCATGATAAGTCATGCTACCTTCCATTTTATAGACATCATCCAATACCCTTTTAGCTTACTACACTTTTTAATGTTAAAATTTTAAAAAAACTTTTTTTAGTAATTAACCATGTAAATAGAATAGATACTTCTAACTATGACTTCATTAATTTTGTATTTAGTTTATATGATTTTTACTAATTTAATTTACATTAAATTTTAAATGAGACGGTCTTACAATGAGATTATTTTTATTAGGCTGACCCAATATACAATTTTTTGTCTTATAATGATCACTTATACGATTAAAGTGATTACTTAATTATATTTTTAAAATAATAACTTTTTATAGTATCAGAGTCATTACTTATAACCTTAAGATTACTTATGATCTTAAAGTAATCAATTAAAGATTTAGGCTAATTATATGGGTCTGTTTTATGGTGAGACGATCTCATACAAGACGGTCTGTTTAATTTATATTTCGCCATCATCATATCCATTATATCCCGCCCATAAAGGAGAATGCAGGAAAAAAGTCCCCTGGTTCGAGATTGATCCTGAATTTATATGTATTAATTGAAATTAATTTTTAGTGCCAAAAACTCATAATATTCATTGTAACTGATTTTTACTGATTGATACCGATTATGTTTGATTTTTTTTATAAATTATTACTGAATTTTACTGGTTAAACTTAATTTTTACTAATTGCAACTGATTTTGATTGATTAGAACTTATTTTTACTGATTACTACTCCTACGTTTTAAAGTAAACTAAACATGGCCTAAAAAATAAGGTAAAAACATCATGGATAATGATCAAGATATATATTAAAATTTTTCATCATAGATAGTAGATCATTTAATTTTCATTTGAATAATCCAAATATTCGTTTTTCTGGATATCTAACTATTTAGATTGAATATTATATGAATAAATTTATGGACAATTTGATTTTAAAGATTCAAACTTTGTCTCATTTGCTTCTAAAGGTTTGAACTTTCGTTTATCCTAGAAAGGTTCGAACTTTTGGGTCATCTTCATTTATGCTATGTTTGGGAATGTTGATTTCATTTGGAAATCTAGCATTGGATCAAATTAAGTGTTTGGTAAATCAAAAAATTTCAAATTTGGATTTGAGTGAATTCCACCTTTGTTTCCAAAGTAGTTAAAGTGGAGAATTTGAGAATGACTTGTCAAACCTTGTCATTTCAAATTCTCCATTTATGATTCCATAATTGAAATTAAGAATTTGAAATAAAATACATGTTCCCAAACGCAACCTTAAAGGTTTTTATGGGTTGATTTGGATTAATTATGGTTTTTGTGGGTTTTTTTGGGTTGATTCTTGGTTAATCAATCCAAAATCAACCCATAAAAACCCATAAAAACCTTTAAATGAAGATGAAGTTCGAACTTTTCTAGGATAAAAGAAAGTTCGAACCTTTACAAGCAAATGAGGCAAAGTTCGAACCTTTAAAAGCAAATGAGGCAAAGTTTAAACCTTTAAAATTAAATTTTCCTAAATTTAAATTTATTAAAATTAAAGTTATTTTTATTTTTATTTTTATTTTTGAGTGATTAACGAATTTTATATAGAACAAATGACTAGAAGTAAAAGACATGAATCACAAGCTAAGAATGCAAGCAATTTTAATGCAACTATCTACGCTAATCGAGAACGAACTAATATAATTTATTTTTGAAGAAATAAATAAAGCAACTTGATTAAGCTATATTGCAACCAA
This sequence comes from Amaranthus palmeri, assembly GCA_019776075.1. Lineage (NCBI taxonomy): Eukaryota > Viridiplantae > Streptophyta > Magnoliopsida > Caryophyllales > Amaranthaceae > Amaranthus > Amaranthus palmeri. Next base: position 227,365 of record JAAKBH010000303.1, read on the forward strand.
CACGCAAACATTCTTCATAAGATATAAACATATAGGATGAATAAACATAATTAATTAATTATACTACGTACTATTATTTTTTTTTTTTTGAATTTGCTTCAAATTAAATGAATATTTTATGTGAGAGTTTTTTAGTTAAATAGAAATATTGCCGTTTCTGGCATTTTATGAGCACTGGGCAAATTGAAAGAAATAAACCCTTTCTATAGAGGGTCGATTCTGGTCTTTAACGGGTGTTTGGAAAAATAATGACTATGTACCTCTATATGTTATAAGGAAAGTTACCGTGAATAACAATTTTTTGCTTATTTTCCTACAATAATACCAACTTTTGATTAATATTGAGTAAGAGTACCAACTTAAAGGGGTGTTTTTCTTGAAAATCCTTAATTTGTGAAAAATTAAACTATAGGTGATTATAAGACAAAAAAGTTGGTACATTAATTAGTTAATAAACTAAAATTGATATTATTCTAAGAAAATACCCCCTAAATTGGTATTATTCATGATTAATCAATAGTTGATGTATAGGGAAATTAACAAAAATTTGTATTATTCACAGTAATTTTTCCATATTATAATTATCATTATAAATATAAACACGATATACATTTTTAATTGATAAAAAAACCTAACCAAAAATTGCAAATATTTTAATGTATGTACTTCAAGACTCGTTCAACATAATGTGTAGCCTTCTGTATATTTTCACAATTTTACCAATTTAACCATTTTAATTTTTGCGATTTTCACCAACTTAGTAATTTTCACTTGATTTTGCCCGTTAAGTACATTAATTATTAAGGTTAATTAAAGATTAATTGCTTTGTTAATAAAAATAAAATGGTGCGAAAATGTAATTAAATAGGAAGTAGTAAAAGCAATATTTGAGATGAGACAAAAGGGCAATGATTTGGCATACCATAATAATTAGCATTTGTTAACAAAATCATTTGCTTATACCTTATTTACTGTTTATGGATTTGATCCACTTCTCTAATTAGTAATTATACATCAACATTACAGCTGTTCAAATATTTTGCCAAAATAGTGATCATGATCAAAGATTACACTTAAGTAGCAAGATTACTACTCTAATCTATATATACTTCCTCTGTTCCGAAATACTCGCTAGATTTCGATTTTGTGTACTATTTATTGTCCAAGCTTATTTTACATATTGCGACTAATGTGTAAGTAAAAATATAGTCAATTGTGGGATCTTGTTTGTATCATCTAATCGCATACTTTCAAAATATTAAATTTTTATAATTTTTAGATAAGTGTAGTTTAAGATATTAATGATTAAAATTGTATATTGGATTGCGTAAAAAAGTGAAATGTAGCAAACATTATGGAACGGAGGAAGTACGCCTCAGGTGCAAAGGTTTAGATAATAAAATTGGTAATTAGTTGTATTAGGCCGTGACAATTCGTCACATAATCTCAGCGTGGCCCACTCGTGGGGACACGGGACACCCGTGGGCTCGGGCCCACAAATCCACGGGTCAAGAGCGTTGACTTGCACATACACTTGGTGAGGTTCATTGTTTCCCAAGACCATATGGCTATAGGAGGATTAGCTCACCAAGTATATATGCAAGTCCACAGCCCACTTTTTTTATCGATGTGGGATCTTGTCTCACATATGAAGTATTTCCAACAAGTTGAAATTATTATTTTCTAAAATATTATTCAATTTATTTATTTTAGATGGTATATAATCTACCGAGTTCAAAATAATAAATAAATTTATTATCTAAATCTATACATTAATTAGAGTATAGATAACAAAAACCATTTGAAGGAAAACGAAATAAATTTTCAAGAGTTGTTAAATTCTTATTACAAATTTTAAATATTCTTTTCGATCAGTAAATCAACTTATATTTTTTTCCTTTTGCTTTCATCGAGCTAGTAATAGTAAATTGCAAGATACTATTTTTAAACATCATCTATTAGTCTCACATGAGTTGGGTTTTGTGATTACTTATGACTTTTTTTTTTGCTTTTTTTAAGAATATTTTTTTCTTATTTAAATTTTTTAAAACATAAGTCAAAAAATTCTTAATAAGTTCAATTCATTTTAGTTTTTTCAATAGTAATAATAAGTTTTAGATGAATATAGAGGTTGATTTTAACAAAGTTTTGCCGCTATCAATACTCCATGTGAGAATTGGGTTTATTTTGGTTGGAAAACGCATGTCATTTCTAGTAGTACTTTTTAAGAATGATTTCGGATTTGACCTTCTTATTGTCTCTTCCCTCAACCTACTATATAAGATTATAATCCGAAGAAAAATATCATTTTGTTGATTTCATTTGGTTTTTGTATACAATTTTCAACATAATTCGTGTCTTAAATTATATACAAATTTATAAAAAATTTATATTAAAATTTTATACGCAAAGACAAACAAAACAACTCAATTAAATGTATTTTAACTTTAATATATTAATAAAAATCAAATTTAATTTTTTTAATAAAGTATTCCTAACATATAACTAATAAAACAAATGGAAAAGTAATATGTAGAAGTTTTTTGAAAAATTGTGCAAAGATATAGAAGATCCGGTAGGCCATATAATGTAGTGGTCCAATTGCATACAATAATAGTATATATCCTACAATTAATGAGTATAGTTGCTAATGTTTTCTGTGCTTGACCAATTTTTGTGGGGTATAGAAAATATATTAAAATTACTTTATTTCATGTATAAATTTTTTTTTTACTAATAGGGATTGTTGGCAATCTTGATAGTTAAAATTTAAAAATACAAGATCAGGTGGGATATTGACTGTCCTTTTTCCAAACCACAATTGTATGGAATTGATATCTGTTCTTAATTAAAAGTTTAAATTAATGGTTAAAGTCATAGAATATGGTATATATTTTAACATATTCTCTTGCGTGAGAGTCCTTTGGATTTGAAGTGTGGATGTAGGATATGTTTGCTTAAATCTGGTGCTGAATATTTCACTTTAAATGAGGTTTGATTGAGATTTGAACATGTGACCTCTTGTTCTATATGTTAGCTTCTAATACTATGTCAAGACATTAACTCAATTAAAAACTTAAGCTGATAGTTGAGGTCTCGTGTAGTCATGTTATGTTATATGCTCTGACATGCCTCTTTAATATCAAGTGTATATTAAGTGTAAGGTTGAAATTGATTTAGTCCACGTCATTTTTATTGTGCACCATTTCTTAATATTCCATTCATAAGTTCACATTTTTCACTCTTTAGTCTACTTAAGCACATTCTCTAACTCAAACTATTTAAATTCAAATAAAGCCAGTGCTCTAAGTCCATCTAAGACCAACTTATGTGGTTTTTCGAGATTTAACTAATTATAATGTGGATGATTTTGTACTCTTGTTTTTTCATCTCTCAACATAGGGGTTTATCGGTGTCTTTCTAAAGCCGAGGGACTCCTTTTGGTCGCGCTCTCCTTTATGGGTATGAGTTGTCGCCGTCTTTCCCTCTCCAGACTCTACCCATAGTTTTCTATGGTCAGAATACACTGGGTAGGATGATGATGATGATGATTCTTATCGAGACAAAATGTAAGAGTGGTATATATCGATGAATTAACTCAATTAAAAAAATCAATAAAATTTGATATTGGATTAAAGTGAACTTGTGAGGGTACTATCCAATCTACATAACTACAATATCATGTTAAGCAAATATGATGATGATTTGTTTTATTATATGTATTGTGGGTGCATGTGTGGGTATGTTGGAGGATGGAAATGTATGGTAAAGTCTCTATTCCTAGTTTTGGATGTTGAGGAAGACCATTCCCTTAAATCTTGCTTCAAATGTTCTCCCACGTGCTAGAGTGTGCCCCCATGCTATGCCCCATTGCATTACCATATGGTGAATTCTTCTTTTATATCTATTTTTTTAGTTAAACAAACTAACATTATTAATAATTTAATAATTGTCTTTAGTTTGAGATAAGACTTAATTAAAATAATTTATCCCAAAACTAACTTAAATTATCTTATATACATTAATCTAATACAATTTATTTTTTTTAAAATGGTAATTTAGTATGTTCTATAACAAATTAAATGATGTAGAACTATATAGACTTTAATATGGTTAGATCAAAGTTAGCAACGAATTGCAACTACATAATTAGCAGTGTGTAAATAAAACTACATAAAATTTTTCGAGGCCATATAATTATATTTTTCTAATATTTTAAATCATAAAAATAAATAACTAAAATAAAACTTAAATAAATAAAGTAAAGTAAAGTAAAATAATGTTTGAGAGTTTTAAACTAGAGAGGATTTTATTATGCAGTCCAACCCCTTGGTACATACCTACTCCTTTCCATCTCATTTTCAAGTGTGCAAAATAAGTGAAATTTACTTGAAAAAGAAATTGAGTTGGAGAATAAGACAAAAAAATTAATGACAAAAATAACTGGTTAAAACAAAAAGAGAGTATAAATTTATAAATGGGAAGAAAATTAATTAACTATGTTTTGCTTTTTTTTTTTGGTTGGCTTTAGGTTGCACATTTACCCTTTCCCAAGAAAAGTTATAGTATTTTTTTTACTTTTGAGGTATAGATATCAAGTATAAGCAAATTAGTTAAAATAAGCATTTATCTAACTGTATATGAATAAGTGAAAATTCGCACTTGTTAGTATTTTAAAAACTATTTTACTTAAAATAGCTGGAAAACTAACTAACTCAAAAGTTCAAATATATAATTAATTATAAAACTATTTTGCGGTGAGACGGCCTCAAAATAAAAAGTTCATAAGTTAAAAGTTTATTTTATTTGACTATTTAACCTAAGTATAAAGCATGTCTCACGATAAAACTATCTCTTACAAAAATTTTTGTAAAATAATAAATAATTTCTAACATAGCCTTTCACATTATGCCCCTTGGACTCTAAGCATAGAGGGCCATAAGCTTCTCTTTTATAGAACGTGACTTAAGAAAATAGCTTTGTTTGTATTATTTGGACAATTGGATTATTGTTTGACCACCTTTTTTCCCTCATAGAGGGCCTTAAATGAAAATTTGACCTCTAATCTTAATTAAATCTATATTAATTCTTCAAAAAATTTTCTCATAACCCAAAAATAATCAAATACAAAAATTGAAAAAAAAAATCAAAAAAATGACTAAACCCAAGATTTTAAAAAATAGAAAAATTTAAAAACAACTTTTATATCACTATTAGATATATTTTTTTCATTTCTACCCTATCATTTCGGGTGGGACCTATTATGATCGTACTTAATTTTTTTTTATCTTGAGTTTATATATATATTTATTATTAAAGCCTAAAAAACACTAAAACTGCATGAGAAAAACTGTCTGCAAATCAAAATAAAAGTTTTAGAAAAACGTTAAAATAAGGAAGTAATTCCAAAACAAGGAAATCCAGTGGGTGATGTATATATGGTGCTATTTGTTAACACAATTTTGTGTTGCTTCCTTAGCATAAGACGATAAAATCCAATATGAAGGATTTTCATGTTACTTAGAACATGCATCCTCTCTTTTTTGTCTCTTCAATTTTAGCTTCTTAAATACAAAATATATAAAAATATAATATGTTCTTCTGCTTCATTCATTGTATTGTATGTTTCTGCGTGGTCCGACCCACATGCAAATCACTTATTCTAATTCTACCTATCTACCATAGATATATAAATATAGATATATATGTACTCTAATATCATATACCCTAATTTCAGATTGGCAACTACCACTATCATCTTGTTTTTTAGTTAATTCATAGGCGCGGAGCAAAAATTGACAAATATAGTCCAATTCGGATTGGGGTCGGTTTCTACCTATCTAATTGTATTTGAAAAATATATTTTGTTAATTTTGTATGCGTACAATATCACAACGATACTGTTTGATAATAATCCGACTCTGCATCCGACTCCGTTGGAGATCCGAGAGTTCGAGTCGGGGGCAAACTTGGAGTATGCATTTTCCGACTCCGAGTGGAGTTGGACTGAAAACAAAAGTCTGACTATTATCCGAGCAAAGTCAAAGTATGTATAATTCGAGCCGAGTCCGACCCATTGCCATCCCTACAAAGAATTATCCTACTACATAAGTTACTAATTACATAATTCAATTACTTGTTCACTCCTAGCTTATAATAATATAATTAATTGATAGGATCACATAAGAAGTCTACAGGATAAAAAAAATTTAGTAACTATATATACGGAAACGATACTATATTATAAATTAAGAATAATATTTTCTTAGACTTATAACATTATATTTGTTCTACATATATTTGGACTTTTACAATTTAAGTATTTCTAGCGCTTTATTGATCTTAAATTTTTTTTAACTTATTAAAATCAAAAGATATTTGATGCTTTTATATATGTGTGTGTCTTATTTAATTCATATGTAACCTTAGAAACAGTATTTTATTATATAAATTCTCCTTTCATATCATTAATTTTGTGTCTTATATGTCCCAATAGGCTCCATTAGAATGGATTCATCCTATCCTAGCGATTGAAAAGGAAAGCTTAACTTCTAATTGCATATATATTTTTAAATTTTCATCCACGAAAAATTTCCAATAGACTAAAACAAAAAAATTAAGGGGCCACAAAGAATTGATTAATTTAATATATATAGTGAATTGAATACTCCATAATAAATTCCTTTTGCATTTATTTTTGATTTTGTATTCAAGCATAATATATATATATACACATGAAGACAAATATATTCTTAATTAAATTATTTAATCTATTATCAAACATTAAATTGATAATTTAAACTATTGTTGAAAGATTAGAAAACGAGGGGCTATAAGGCTAAGACGTGAACACAAACTCCCACCCATTTTGTGTGTTGTTAATGCATGCAACATGCCATCTGATCTTAAAGGAAACAACAAAAATATATCACGACATTACTGATCAACAAATTATACTATATGGGTAGAAAGTGATAGATGCTAAATATCTCTGTTCAAGTGCCCATGTGTTACCCACATATGAATTGTCTCACATCGGAGAAAAAGAAGAGTATGTATTACTTTAAAAATTCAAGAAGTAATTAACTCCTACTATCACCAGGCCCCAATTGGTTTAAGTATACTGAATCTTCTTTGGGTTTATGAGTGGACTACTTTTTCTTCTTCTTGTTTGGGTTGCTAAGGCTCATTTTCTAAATTTTATCAATCTCGAGCCTTCCTATGATACTAATTTTAGAATCAATTTTATTTTAGTTAAAATAAGTAAAAATTTCCGGATAAAGTTATGGGTTCAATTCTAACCAAATTCTCTTTTTTAACTTATGTTAACGTTATAATAATAGAAAAATGATAAAGTCATGTCAATCGACTTTTTGAAGTTGTGCCGAAGTCAGATTCAGTGATAAATTTGTATACATGTCGAATCATCGGGTCAAGGTCGAGTTTGATTATATCGAATTATTAGGTCTATTTCGAAGCCTCTGACCGGAGGTGTTGAATGAATGATAGTTTTAATTAAAATTTGATTTGTTATGTTAAGAATGAGTTTGACCCTTTATTTTTTAGAAATGGGAGGGATTCTTAAAGCTAGATTGTTATGATCAAATTTATTATTGAGTGGCTGAGATTAAAACATACCTCACTGATATTATATTAATAAACTATTTAATTAAATATAAATTTAAGCTGATATTTGATGTAGAAAATCATAATGCGGAATTTGGTTAGGGTTTAGTCTAGTGAATACTTGATTTGTAATAAATAATAATAAGAGACATCTATTTATACACGAGATTAGACTAAAAATAAACAAAATATTAGAAAATATATTCTAATATATTTTATTTCCTACAAGATATTCTAGTACTATTTTTATTTTCCTATATATTATATGCTCTAATATTTAGATTGTCATTTCCAATCGAAAAGTGAATATAGTTAGATTAATATTTTAGATATAAATTTGTCAAGAAACCAACTCAACCAAAAGTTTAAGCTGATGGTTGAGGTCCCAGGATATGTTATATACTCTAACACGCCCCCTCACACGAGAGCCCTTGTCACTCTGACTTCTGATACCATGTCAAGAAACCAACTCAATCAAAAACTTAAGCTGATGGTTAAAGTCCCAGAATATGTATATAGTCTAGCAATTCAACTATGCTGTAACCCATAAATTGTTACTCGACCCATAAGCCTAAATTGAGTAAATTTCCATACAAACTCAACTCGTGAGTCGTGACTCATTTTTAAATTCTAAATTCACCATTTGTGAGTTGATTAATGGTCAAACAAACGTACATCGAGTAATAAAGACACCTAACTTTCTAAACAATCAAACTTTTTAATTGAAATTTACTAATCCAATTCTTCTACTCTTTGGTCCCATTTTGATTGATGAACATATATGTAACTATATGTGGAACCTTTATTTTGAAGATAAATCTTTTAATTTTAATGGTTATGGGTGTGCAAAACTATCTGATCTTGAATATCCGATAATTGATTTTTAAATTCGGATCAGATATCTGACGATGTTTAGATTGGATAATGGATGCAATTGGAGAAATTTGCAAAAATGGATATCTAATTTCTAAATTTTTTTTAATTTTTTGATATATATTTTAGAATAATATATTTAGGTTATTGAACATACTAAAATTTACATTTTTCAAATTCAACTAAATTACATAACCGATCAATTGTTAATTAGTTTATCATAATTATCAATGTTTTTATTCAAACTTTTAAAATAATAATTTAAAGAAGGATAAGTGATTTAAATTAATAGGAAACTTATAAACCAAATATTCATATTCAATTTGGAGTAAATTGAATATCCTGAATTTGAATTTCTGATTTTACCAAATTAAAATTAAATTATTATTTTTATTTTATGAGAAACTTCGGATCCGATTCGATCTAATATTCGATTTCGAACACCTTAGGCTTTAATGTATGGAGTATTATGATATCAATATCATGATTATTCTTACAAGAAACAATAATTAAGAAAATAGTAAATGGTCAATTCACAATCTTTCAAAAGGATGTTGACACCAACAAAAATATATATACAGGATTTACCAGTTGTAAGTAAGGGGAGATTTTGGAAAAAGTTTAACATAATGCTGATGAAATGACTTAAAATTGCACCAATCTATAAATTAATTGTACTGGAAAAGGTCTTAGTAAATAACGATAATTTATATAATTAACAATTTATTCTTATCTGGAAGAATTTGATAAAGTGATTTTATTTATTTTATTTTATTATTATTTTTTTATCTTTCTATGTTGATTTACAAATTACGGTGATTGATTAGAAATTTCTAAATTGAATTATATTTTTTCACAAATTCTTGTGAGAGACGGAGACGGTCTCTTTGAGAGACCATCTCTAGTTGAATTGCCCATTAGTAAAAATGTAGAGTAAATATAGGCAATAAGCTTAAATGGATTGGACTTGAGAGATGTCTCTCAGAAAGACGGTCTCTCAGGAGACTGGCTGATATTGTTTTGGTTTACAGCTAAATTTATCTCTTTAATTAAATATCTAAGAAATAAAAGAGGTCAAGCATATTTCGCGGATTCAAAGTAGAAAAAGTGGGGCCCGAAAGCCCAAACGCGTGGTGTGGGCCCTTAAATGGTTTTTTCTTGTGAAAGTAATATTACAGTTTTTGAGCTCATAGCTAGCACACATTTTTTGGCATCCAGTTGATTCCAACGGTATTTGCTCTTCTTTAATATGTCACGGCGCTCCTTACGCAATACAAACTCTCTCGAGAAAGTTTTGTATGGACTTAATCTATATTATTTTAGAATGTATTAATTTTATAAAAATAGAATTATTACTCTTTTGTGAGACGGTCTTAATCGTGCAATTAGTCCAGACTCAATAACTTTAAAAATATTCTGACATACTAATTCAAAGACTTAAAAGACAATTTCAAGACTTAATCAATAATTTTAAAGTTTTTTATATCAATTTTAATGTTTGAGTCATCTTATTTGAAAGTTAAATTGATAATTTAATGTCTTGCTGTTGGTCTTTTAAGACTTAAAATTGGTTTTTCGAGTATTTGAATTGACCTTTTAAGTCTTAAAACTGTCAAATTCCATGACTTAAAAATGTCAATTTCAAATGCTTGAATTTGGTCGTTTAAGTCTTTTTATTGGTGTTTTACCTATTGAAATTGAGATTTTAAGTCTATGTCTACAATCAAATACAATTGCATTTGAAAGAGGAGTACGGTTTGATTGAGAAAGAAGGAAGTATGAAATAGTACTAATGTGAGTGAGGAATAAATAAATGTTAGATTTATCAATAATAATCGAGATTTTATTATTTAGGCTTTTGATTAAATTATTAAACTAAACTGATTGTTTTTTCTAATTAGAAGTTACTCCCTCCATTCCTTTTTATTTATCCATTTTACCTTTTGTACGCATTTTTTTAGCAAATTTTAAGCCCTTAATATCGCTAAGTACGCATCATAAAAAATTATAAAAATTACACATCAAGACAAATCTAATAAGATTTCACATGAATATATTTTATCATCAATATATACTTCAAAAATCTAATTTATATTTCTCTCTCTAAAAGTGGACAAACTTAAAGTGGATAAACAAAAAGAAACGGAGAGAGTATATAATTACTCCATAAGATTACAAAGATAAGAGCTTTGTAGTTGTCACAATGCATTGATCTAGTTGAAATTAAACACATCATCATCCAACCCGGTATATTTTGCTCATAGAAAATTAAACAGGATCTGGGGAGGAAAGGATAACGACAACTCATACCTATAATAAAGAGCGTGACCAAAAGAAATCCCCTGACTTGAGAAAAGTGAAGAAACGTTACAGCCACGTGAGAGCTAAATAAAACGCAACTAAACTTATAGTAGACATTAAATAAACTTATTCATTTCATTTTATCTACTTTTAATCAAAAGTAGCATAACTTTCGTATTGATACTTTACTCGGTTCACTCCCAATCAGTCCGAGGAATATATACAATTATACAAACTAATTCTGAGTAAATAGAAAAAAAAAAAAGTTACAGAAAAAATTATTTACTCTTGAAAATAATTTTGGAGATCTCTTCTTGGTTCTCTTCATAGGCTTTTTCAATCAAATTGAATAACAGTTGGTCTTGAACGAGACTGCATCCATTGATCCAGCTTCATAACGAGACTCGAATTTGGGCCGGTCCGATTCGCGCATGTACTGACCTGGACATTTTTTTCATTTTCTGGTTATTTTTCAATTTTATTCTTAATACATCAATTATGACTTTAAAGATAAAGTTGATACATAAAAATTGCCAGAAGCCCAGACAATTAGAATATTGTTACACTCGCGAATTAGGCCAACCCCAATTGACGATCTCATAATGAGTCTTTCTCGTCCAAGTTTTTGTTTTTGAATAATACCACTTAAATAAGTTTATTTTATAGAACAAAAAAAATCAAATTACTTAACTAATATAGGAAAATTTGGAAAATTTTTAATAAGCAAATTACTTACATAATATATTTATCTAAGCTACTCTATTTTTATTTTTTTTTTTGCAGAAATAACTTTTATAAGATATTTTCTTTTCAATATACTATATGATGTCCTTCAAAAAAAAACTATGAGGTCAAATTTATTTTCCCAAAAAAGATTTATTCATAAATTCACGAATCTGTCGTAAAAGTTAGAAAAGGTTACATAACTATCACATGCAAGTGCATGACGAATCAATTGTCATAAATTATTAACAACAATGATCGCTCAATAGTCCATAGTTTTGAAAATAGATTTATTAATTATTATATATTTTATTTAAATATTTATTTTTTTACTTCCTTCAAGTCATCACCCTAATTATGGCATTTCATTTTTACAACATATTCAATGTATAAATCAATTTCAAATATCTATAGTTATGCATAATTATAAATTATAAAAATTTCTTTCAAAAAAAAAGTTCTAAAAATTAATTTTAACAAAATTTATGTTGATATATAATTAAACAGATAACATAATCGAAAATTATATTATTTTAAGATAATTTTTTAATATTTTATATACAAATCTATTTTGTTTTACCAGAAATCATCACCATCATCATCTTACCCAGGGACCCAGTGTATCTCGATCATAGAAAACTATGGACAGGATTTGAAGAGGGAAGGACGACGACAACTCATATCCATAAAAGAGAGTACGGCCAAAAGAAGTCTCCCGACTCGAAAATTTTTAAAATTTATTTTGATTTTCCAACAAAGTATATTATATGTCACTCTCGGTCACTATATTTGCTTATGTACACCATGTGCATCTATAATATACTGCCAAAAATACTCTTAAGGATTAGTATAATCCCTAGATAATTTCATAAAGGTACGATTTTATCCTTCCCCACCCAATACTCAAAGCTTTCGAAAATGACCAGAAAGTACATTTTATATAATTTTTGGAAACCATAAATTAAATCTTGAAATTTAAATTAACTTAAATTTAGTATTTTGCAAATTTAAAATAAATTCAAATTAAGAATTGAGTGATCAATTCTACCGTTGTTTTAAAAATACTTAAAGTTGATAATTGAAGAATGGTTTTTCAAACCTTTGTCATTTTCAAACTCCTAATTTATAATTTCATAATTAAATTTTACAATTTAAAATAAAATAATTATTTTTAAACACAACTCTATACTCCATAATTTTTATTTGTCACTTTCAACTTGCTACAATATTTTTAAGAGAAATTCCACATGATAGCATTTAGTTTTCATAAAACGCCAGTGGTAGTTTGTAAGATGTTTCCATATGGTAGCATTCGATCAGTTTATACACTATCTAACTACCATAGCATTTTTCGTTCAATTTTTGTTGATTTTCTTTTAATTCATCATTTTGTAAGATTTTTCCACATAATCGCATCAAGTTTTTGCTCTCAAATAATTAATTCACCATTTTAACGTTTAGTTCACTGTTTAATCCATCAACGCCTTTAAATGTTGAGGGTGTTAGTGTATTATGTATATAACATATCCTGAGGCCTCAACCAAAAGCTTAAGCTAATGGTTAACGCCCTATGATATGTTATATATTCTAACAGTATTTAAACCTTATCTTATTTTAGAATCAATATCACATTTTTCAGATAAGATCTTAATATGAAATTTCCTTCCTCTCTGGCGTATAATAAAAAAAAGTACGCCTTTATGAAACTTGAAAGTGATTTGTGGTAGTAAATCAAGAAATGTGTAGAAGTAGTAGTTAATTACGGTGGGCATTACGCGGTTTCTAATCTCGTATTTGGAAGAATACTTATAGTTTGGATAGAGTTAACTTCCGCAGTATGTGGGATATGCTCATTTAGTTGTAAACATTACACCAACTGCTGTTTTAGACCACCCTCAAACACACCAAAACACACCAATAGCATGACTCATACTATATACTATGATCTTGACTTCACATTACATAACTTATGTATGGGACACACCCAATATACACCAATACAACTATTTCGTGAAACAGCGTTTCTCGGTCAGGAGAGATTTTGAATATGGTTAATACTCCCTCCAACGCTCCAACACAATTCAATTATTCTATTTGAGTTGCGTACGGATATTAAGAGTGGGATGGAATCCACTAAAACGGTGGCAGTTGAAAATTTTAATTGATTAAATTAATTGTAAATGTGGTTGTTGGGTATTGGAAAATGGAAAAATGAGGGTATTTAGGTAAAAAAAAAATAGACAAAAAAGGAAATGAGACAATTAAAGTGAATTGCCCAAATAAGAAAATGGGACAATTAAATTGTGTTGGAGGGAGTATATTTGACCGTATATAGCCTTAAAAAGTTGGTTGTCTTAATTATAGGGGCGAATTCAGAGTTTAGGTCGAAGGGACACCAATAAATAAACAAAATTTTAAGAGAATTTTGTGGCAATTGGACCATGTATTCTTGATCCTTGTAAACAAAATTTTATTGATTATACTTATTTAATACTCCCTCCTATTCACCCAACGTGTCTTATTTGACTTTTCACTAATTAGGTAGTGAAATGAGTCAACATGTGAAAGAAAAATGTAGTGTTTATAAATTTTAACAGGGGTAAAATAGTAAGTGTAAAGATGTAAAAAAATTAAGTTTAATAAGGATAAATTAGTAAAGTAAATATACCCATAATAAAAGTAAGACATTTAAGATGACTCGATTAATTAGGAAAATGAGAAACGAATAGGAGGGTTTACAATACTTAGGGTCTTTTATAGAGGAATGTAAGTAGGAACTAGTGCTACTTGCACAAAACTATAAAATCTTTTTATTTATTAATTAGGATATAATAATAGAGCGAGGATTCATAAGGTTTTTTTATATTTTTCTTAATTTATATTCACATATTTTATTTATTTATTCTATTTTATTTTTAAAAAATTCACATTAGACTAAATTTTGTCACTAAATGTAGTCGCGGGTAGCAAATATTATGGGACAAATCGAGTATTCAATAATGTCAAACACAATGATGAACCTTTCTTTCAATATTTTGTTTTTTGTCCCTAGGTTTTTCCATTATTTATATGTTTGATGTTTGATTCTTTTTTCTAGTACTATACTGACTCTCCTATAGGGAGATTAAATCAAGAAAGCTTAAGCATGAAATTTAATTTCAACAATGAGTACGGCCCAATGTGTAATCTGATCTATTGGTCGAAAAATAATTATATGATACTCTATAGATTCAGCTTGGGATTGATAGACTATTCATATCAACAAGGTGCATCTTCTTTTCATGGGAGCTTATTTGCAAAGAATTTCACAGTTGAGCGTGCTTGGTGGGGAGCACTCTTAGGATGGTGAACTCCTGGGAGTTTTTTCGGGTGCGCACGAGTGAGGCCAAAGTGCGCTTGAAAGACTTGCGTTGGTCTGTAGGGTCAATCTACAGTCTTCATGAGTAGTCACCGACGGTCCGTTGAGCCGAGGAGTGACAAATCATATTTTCTTTTTAGAATAGTTTATCTAATTGTTTCATTTCTATTTTAAGTAATAATTTTGACACATGCGAACACCTTTTTGTTGTTGTACTCCTTAATTTGTACATATAAACATCTTTTTAAGGTGGCACTTTTTAATTTGCACATGTAGAAATCTTTTTCTTATTGTACGCTGCTAATTTATAGATTTAGACATCTTTTTATTATGACCTTATTCTTACCTTAATATATGTGCAAATCTCAAATGGGACATTTACTCTGAATTGGAGAGAATAATATATTTTGACCCATCATTTAGTAATAAATTTCAATTTTATGCTATATTAGGTACACAAATTCTTAAATGAGACAGTCTCATAGCGAGACTATCTCTTTTATTATAGTGAAAAATTAGAAAAATAAACTAATTCTCTCTAATTTTCTTTTCTAACTAATAAAGAAATCTATGCAAAATCTTCCATTGTAAAAAAAAAACCATACAAATTGTGTAATGTGAAAAAACATAAAAATATAACGGTCTTGTAGACTTTAGTGTAAGTGAATAACATTGGAAGAAGCAAAAGAATACAGAAATAAATAATTTTTATGCCTCTGTTATCATAAGTTTGAAAACAGTTCTGTTTCAATTTTATTTATTAATATTTCTGTTTTGATATTTTTTGATGGCTTTTTAAAATTCTTATTTATGCATTTTTGTCATTTTCTTTTATTTTTTTATTTTATTCAATTATTTTTTTTAATAAATGTGCAATAGTGAGGTTGTTAGAGTATATAACAAATACTAGAGCTTCAACTATCGCTTAATCTTTTAGTTGAATGTCAATGAAACAATCCAACCAAAAGCCAAAGCTAATAGTCGAAGCCAAAAAATATATATGTTGTATATTTTAATATGCTCTCTCACACAAGAGCCCTTCGTGCTAGAAGTTTGGATGCAACACAGACTCCCCTCGTGCCTGGTGCGTAATAATCCACTTGAATTTGAGGGAAGGTTTCAAACACGTGACCTCTCGTCATAATAACTACTGATACTATGTCTAAAAACTATTTCAACCTAAAGTTTAAATTGATAGTTAAGACAATATATTAATATATTATACTAGTATAGAAACTCGTGCAATGCACGAATTATGAGTATGAAATATATAAAAAGATAACTTCAAAAATTAATGCAAGGATATATTATCAGGATTAAATTTATCGAATATATGATTTTTTAAAAGTAAAATTAAATATTGATTTTTTTAAATTATTTATTGAGTACATCACTTTTTCATTCAATTAAATATATTAAATTTTAAGTGAGTTATATAGAAATGTTATAATAAATTATACTCCTTAATACACCTAATTTAGCTCTAAATTTAAAGATAATTAAAGTCTAATTTGGGTAAATATTGTCATATAATAAACTATCATCCACTAAAATAATAACATTTGTCATGCCTCCTTAGAAGATGACACTATAATTTTCCAACACTTTTATAGTATTGTATGATGCTCTAACAGATATTTCGCTATTTTATGAGAACAAAGGAAATAATAAGAAGGCGTGGTTAGAACTAAAATCCAAAAGGACGTAAGTAGAGTTATCGTTAGAACAATCCATCAGAAATCACATTTTTGCACAAGTAGCCAGTACAACTGGCCGGTTTTACGTGCAAATTCAAAGTATTTAGAGTTGTTTTCAAACTAAGCTAGCTATACACAAATATAAATCTTATTTTATTATTTTTTTAGATTTGCTTAGCTAAGCTTAATCTAATCACTAATCACATCAATTACCTCTTTTCTCTATAATCATCATCATCATCCTACCCAGTGTTTTCCGTCCATAGAACTATAGACAGGGTCTGGAGAGGGAAGGACGGCGGCAACTCATACCCATAAAAGAGAGCACACCAAAAGGAGTCCCCCGGCTCGAGAAAAGATGAGAAGAAGAACCCCAAAATATACTCTGAAAGAATCAATTACCCTCTTTTTATTTCCAAAAAAAAAAAAAAATTACCCTCTTTTCTCTATAATTATCTTAACTCTAAAATGGTATTATGCTTAATAATACGTTCATGTTTAGCCATCAAAGTAATTTTTTATTTAATTTTATTGTGAAATTGATTCTTGTTGTTTAGTGGTGAATGTAAAATTATGTATAGTTGTGATTTAAGCACGTGTAAAATGTCTGATTGTATATGATTTAAAGAGATAAGATTATAAGAAGTCTTAAGTAAAACTAGTACTTCATATAAATATTGTTCTAGTTAAAAATCATTACAAATAATATAATATTTTACTATGAATTTGTTTTCAAGAGCCTCGCTACTCTTATCACTCACCAGGTATGCTGAGAGCAAACACATATTAAATATGAGATTACTAAAAAAATAATCAACAAGTGAAAAATTAGATTATTTTCAACAATTTTATCAATATTTTATTTTTGTTATTACATTATTGAAAAATGAACTTTTCATTCTTTTCCAAAAGAATTCAATATGAAACATTACAAAGGCAAAAATAAGCCGGGAAACAAATTGTATTAAGCCTTTAATTAGTATCCAACATGTAACTTAATTGTAGGAAAATATTTACTCAAAAAGAAATTGTAGGAAAATATAATGCAGAATAAAATCAATATGAGAATAAAATAAAGATATTATTTTAGAATATTATATTTTAAGAAGCTAAGATCTTTTTTAATATTTAGGATATTAAGATTATTTTGTTTACTAAAAGAGACTTTAAGTAGAAAGTACCTTTAAATTATGGAAATTGAGATGATCTGACCTCCGCGTAGGGTGTTCCTGCAACCACAAGGAAAACTAACCCGGGGGCCTATGTCCCGGAAGGGCACTCCGATGCTTAAGTCAGACCGGGAATTATAGATGTAATAAGTGTAAATTTTGTATTAGGGTAGAATTGTGTACCTTTATCATGTAGATGAATGATGTATTTATAGAAATATTGTGGAGGTGGTTACCTCATTCATAGTAATCATGCTTATGTTAGTGGGGTTAACGGGTAGTTATGTGGCGGTTATGATTTGACTAAATAAATTACGGGATAATAATTTGACCCCGTAACAAGGTTAATATTTTGTTTCCTAATTTTAGTTCTAGTCTCATGTATAAATAGAGGTGTTTCCTCTCATTATTGATTAATACAAATCCAATGTTCACCAAATTAAACCCAAACCGAATTCCGCATTATGAATTTCTACATTAATATCACCATGATCATTATTATTGTTGTTGTATTAGTAAAACTACTATTTTTACTTTTTTGAAATGATTAGTAAAACTTCTTGATTATCATTTTTGTAATAGACTAGTATTAAAAATTAGTTTCTATCAATTTATTTTAAACTAGCTTGAATCCCGTGCCAAGCACGGAAAATTTAAAAAATTAAATAATTTCTTAAACATAAACAAATTTTATTTAAATTATCATGATATTAATTTGGTATTTGTTAACTATAATAAGTATAGAGAAAATAATATTTGACGTCTAAGAGAAATCAAACGATTAATTTATATTTTCTTATGCTCGTAATATGAAGATATTTTTTATGTCAAATATTTTTTATGTCAAATATAATTGTAGTAACGTTTTATTTTAAATAAAGTAACTTTTTATGTTAAATATTTCTAACTCTTTCTTTTGCATTATTCTCTTACTTGAATTATTCCTTTAATTCTCATTCTTTAAATGTGTTTAACATTTAATGGGTCAAATTTTACTTTGATATTGTTTGACCAATTTTTTATTGCCATAGAATTGAATGTATTTTGGAGGGAAAACAATCAACATGAGAGGGAAAACAATCTAAATAATGGTTTTAGTATATAGTATAGATATCTTAATAAATGAAAATATATTTAGTAAAATTTAGTTTCAATTTATAAAATTTATGGTTTCATTCAATAGAATTCAGTTTCGATCAATAGATATAAAAGCTATATTTTTTGAAATAGTTATTTTTTATTTTATTTTACATTACAAGTTCGCTGAATTCAACTTTTTTTTTAATTAATATTTTTATTTTTGAATGGAATGAACATTTCGTAAATTTACTTAACAATAAGCTCAACTTATGGGCTCAGGTTACACATAAACTACTTATATGCTCTTTTTGGGTTAGGTTGTTTGAAAAAGTACCTATTTGGCTAATTAAAGAAATGTGGGTTTAGTTTGAGCATCACAAATTTTTGTATGAGACGTTTAATTAATTCACCGTGAGACGATACATCATATATAATATATATGGGTTAAATTATTTAATGATACACTTTTTTGACACATGAGCTTTTTATTTTCTGGTCTACAAGCCAAAAGATGTTTTCTCACAGCAGGGTAGCTCATTAAATATTATTACCTATATCTTGCAACAGTTCAGAAATAAGACTTAACTTGTAGCCTGTAAGAATTCTCTAGCCACTCAACAAATAGCAAGTTTTGAATTTAGGGAGTAAAAGTGTTATTAAGGATTTATTTTATCCAACTTATTATGTTTATTCTCTTAAAAAGGATTTTATATTATTCACTTTTTCCTTTTTTTTATTAAGAGAAATTCTTACTAAAATTATACTAATTTTTCATTACCATTTTTCTATTTTTTAATATTGATTATCAACTGATTGTTAATGTTTTGATTTTAGTTGTTCTTGGGAGAAATCGCCTCCCTATATTCACTCTCAAAACAATGAATTTATATTCTCGTAATTTACATTAAATTGATTATTCAATTTAATATATTTGCGTCTTACAGTCAAACTCCTCACAATTTGTGAATAGACTATTTATCTGTTACTCTCACAACTAACTATTACTGTTAAAGTTATTAACTTCTCTCACAATTATTATTGTAGAATAGACCCAAATTTAGTTCATTATAATTTATTTTAAATTTAGCTTCAATAAAAAAATTTAATTCAAATTTAATAGATTTAATTATTGGTGAAAACATGAGATATTTTATTGATGTAAACTTATGAGTGGATTCTTTTTATCTGGCATCGGTATATAAAAACATGATTTATAATCCATTTGATTTCGTTAGATTTTTATTTAAAAAAAACAAATTAACATTCCATTTCTTAATCAAATTTAAAATTTCATACTACCTCCTATTCAGCCTAAATGTCCTATTTAATTTTGTTGGCACTATTCACCAATCACTCTTAATTTGTATGTTACTCTTAATCTATAAGTTAAAACATAGTCGTGTAAGATCTTATTTGATTCGTCTCAATAAAAGATTATTAATATCAAATTTTTATAATTTTTAATTAATAATAATTTGAGATATTAAGGGTTAAAACATTGCCTCAAAAAGTGTGAAAAAACTAAATAGGACATTTAGGCTGAATAGAAGTGAATATTATATTTTCAACTCAAACACGTATTTATTTCATATACTAATGTTTCTAAACTAAAATTTATAAAACCACCTATACTCAAAAAATAAAAATTTAGAATTGTAACATTGTATATTTAGAATTAGACTGGGCTTTTGAGAGCCGTCTTTTCAAAACACTAACTAAGAATTTGTGAAATGACAAAGGGATGCATTTCATCTACTTACTCATTGAAGGCTTCTCCTATAATTTAATACAATTGGGCCAAGCCCAAGAAGTCTAAGTCCATTCACAATGTTCTGTCCACAAGTTCAAAGTTTATCAACATATGAACCAAATTTTGACATTTCCAATATGTAAAACATAGTGACCCATGGGAGGTAATACTAAGCTATACTTCCTCCTATTCAGCCTAAATATCCAATTTAGTTATTTACACTTGCCGAGGTACCATTTTAACCCTTAATATCTCAAATTATTCTTAAAAAAATTATAAAAATTTGATATTAATTATCCTTGTATTGAGACAAATCAAACAAGATCTCACATAACTATGTTTTAACTTATAGATTAAGAGTAAAATACAAATTAAGAGTGATGAGTGAATAATGCCATAAAAGGTCTCATTTAGGCTGAATAGAAGATAGTATTATTTAGTGGTTTTAGAACTTGAAGAATCCAGCAGTATTAGGTTTTTATAACACGAGATATGACCTGATTACAGTAGAATTCTAATATAAAATATTGTAAAATAAAAGTCGAATGTTGATAAGACTCTACACGCTCGAACACTTTACACCAACTCGTACAAACATATAATCGAAAAATTATCACGTCAAAAGACTAGATCACACATTTGAGCAAAATGTGCACACTTGAGTGGTATTTGTTGATTCCAGCGATGTATGCTCGCAATGTTATTAGGATCAGAATTTTACCAAAGATTTAAATAATTTTTAGGTGTTTTATTCTAAGCATCCTTACTTAAATTCCCCTAGATTAACCTGCAAAAATAAAAGGAAAAAACAAGAAAACAATGTAAACAAAATCAGTATAAACTGAGTAATTTGACCCCATTCCGTAAAATTCAATATCAAAATAATTTTAAATATAAATTGACTTGACGAATAAAGAGTTTAAATGATTTATCATCTTTAAATTTTGTCGGTCATAATAAGATTTAAATGTTTAAGACTTGATTAACCTAAGATTGTTGACTAATAAAGATTTAATTTAATTAAGTTCACTATAATTTTTGCTCAATTAAATGTTTAAGACTTGATTATTGATATTATAACATCTTGAATTTCACTTGATCGGTCTACTAATATTATTTTTTGGTAAATACTTATGTTATTTAATATTCTCTTCTTTTCTCACATTTCCACGTCTCTTCGAGAATAGCACGCCATAAATATTTTGAATATCATACACTTGCTTGTGCTTAAAGAATGAAAAAAAAAAGAATGACATTACCTTGCAAGTTTTATGGGCCCACACATAAGGAAAAATAATTAAGAAATTTCCAATTTTGATTGTACATCAAAGGAATATAAAAGAAGTATGTAAATTTTGACTATATTTGTTAGGTGCTACAAATAACTAGTCCTATTAGTTATTTAGTTTTTTCTATATCAAATTATAATTTTATTTTAATTTCAACTATAAATATTTTTTGTATTTAATTCATTTAATTTGTTACTCCACTTATCTCACCACTTACAATTTAATATTTATAACTTTACAAAAACATATGGTCGTCAAATACTTCTAAAACACAAGCATCATCATTATCATATTCAGTGTATCCCGTTCATGGAAAACTATGGTTAGGGTCTGAGGACTTTTAAGACACAAGCAATGATTGTATATTTGGAGAACAAGTCTTGGTAATGGTTGGTGTTAACAATGAGTTTAATATTATGGGATGGTTGAGAAGATGGTTGGAGAAGAGTTTCAAGGACAAATTAACATAATTATATATAAAGATTAGGTTAACAAATAATAACATTGTTGTTGAGACTTTAGGGAATCTAAGCACATGGTGTTCATGGACATGAGGCTTCTTTTAATTGGAAATTTCTTTGCCTTCTTAACATTTCATTCACCAAACTTTACTTTTTTTTATAGGGTAGATCAAGTGAAGAGATGTATAAGAGGAGGAGGCAGCGATAATCAAACCAAAATTTATCTCGGAAAGTGAAGAGGCAGCGATAATCAAACCAAAATTTATCTCGGAAAGTGAAATATGTCTGTCTGAGATAAAACTTGATATTTGGCCTATAAATTTTTCTGAGATAGTCTCTTAAAAGATTATTTCTAATTGGCTGACCCGAAAATATAGAGCATATTTCTCGGCAGATATTCAGAGAATCATAAGTAGGTATTTAGAATATTATATGTAAGTACTTAGTTGGTGCATTAAGTATATTGTAAGTAGCATTAAAAATATTGTAAGTAGGCATTGAAATTAGGTAATTAGGCTAGTAGGCTAAATTTCTCGGTAGGCATTAAGAATACTATAAATAGGTATTTTAAGTACTTTTTCGATGGGCATTAAACATATTGTATGTAGGGATTTAGATAATGTAAGTAGGCATTAAGGATTTAGTAATTGGACTGGTCGGACCTTAAAAACATCTTTGAAAAAGACGGTCTCTTGAAAGACCGACTGTTTCACTGTTTCTAGCCACCTTAACTTAATTTGAACTAAACTAAAGTAATTAATTAATTAAAATAATTGTTCAAAATTTGTACTCGAACACTCATACACTATTTTAAACTCGAAAATTCTATATAATAAACAATTATCAAAATTTATAATTATTTGTAAAATGTTATAATTCCATATGTTCAAAGGCGTGTTATTCTACTTTTTTATTCATATAAATCTAGTATTTTAATTAAATCGAAACATATATTTTTTAAATAGAGGTAGATAATTCTCAGTCATGCGTTTTTTTTTTACAAATGTTCAATTTTTTTATAAGTTAAGATTAAGATGAAGACGGAGTGATTTAGTTAGGACGAATCATTATTCAACAAATCTAATCCATCACCCCATTATAAAACCTTCACATAATCTAATCACCAGCTTTTCACCCTTCATCTATTCATCGTTATTTATTAAATACATCCTAAATGTATGGAATGAACGCTTAAGTAATGTACTTCCTCTGTCCTTTAATACTCGCTACATTTTAAATTTTTACACTATTTATCGTTTAAGCTTATTTTATATATTGTGACTAATGTGTAAGTAAAATTATAGTCAAGCGGAATCTTGTTTGAATCATCTAGTCACATACTTTTATAATATTAATTGTTTATAATTTTTGGATTTGTATAATTCAATATATAAATAAACAAAATAGCACATTGAAATACGTAAAAAGTAAAATGCAGCAAGTATTATGGAATGGAGGAAGTATTCAACAGGGTTGTCGACTAGCAAGGGCAAAGCAGGCTACCGTCCAGGGCCCCAAATTTTTCAGGACCCAGAAAACTTATTTTTATGTAAATAAGTGCTATTAAATTGAATTAAATTTATTTATATATAACTCACATTTTTAGCTTTATTCAAAAAAAACTTATATTTTTAGCTAAGTAATATATAAATTTCTTCGTGCTTTTTTATATAAAGTAATTTAAATGTTAAAATTAAAAAACAATAAGTGTATTAGTCAAATGAATTGAACGGCCCTGATATTCTATGAGATTTACAATGCTCAACATTTTACTACATGAAAATATCCAACTATATGTTTTAATTTCAACAAGTTAATAACTTCAAAACCTTTTTTTTTTTTTACAAAAGCAACTAAAAAAATATTTGGACAATATAAAGATATAGAAAATCAAAACATTTATTAAGTTTTTTTCTAAAATTTTACATTTCATTTTTTTCCTAGACATTTAATATTTTTGATGAACACAAATGGTAAAGTTTGCTTTACGATAATCGATGATCATTAATATGTTTAAAAATATTTTATGCATTTAAATTCTTTTAATGTTTCGATTTTTAGTTGGATTTGAGTTCGAGTGCATTTATATTAACTCTTTGTTTGTTTAGCTTTGATAGTTCTTTTGTGAGCATTTTTTTTAATAAATAATACTCCCTCCGAAATCCGAATCATTTTAGATATTCCATTTTTTAATTTTGCAAAATCATATTAATTGTCTCATTTCCTTTTGTCTATCATTTTTTTTTACCTAAATACCTTCACTTTTTCAATTTCCAATACCCCAATAAAATACCCAACTACCACCTTTACAATTAATTTAATTAATTAAAATACCCAACTACCCCTTTTTTAATGCATCTCACTCAACTCTTAAAATCCGTGAAATCTCAAATGGGACATTTAAAATGATTCGAGGGAGTATAAGAAGTTTTAAAAATAGATCTTTAAATTTCTAGCATGAGATAATTTAGACTTGACTTGTTCTAATCTTGTTTACATTTCAATTAGTCACTCTGTATTTGCACCTAATAACTAATTATACTTATAGCAATTATTTTGTAACATGATTGATTTGACTACGTATTTGAAATTCTTGATTAAATTTGCCTATAAAAACACACAAGAAATAAACCATTACTCAAGATAAGTCATACTCTCTAAGTTCTTTTTTGTTCTTCTCGTTTAGAATATTTCATTTTGGAGAGTGAAATTTAATTAAGATTTTTAAAACATTTATAGATGATAAAATATATCCATATGAGATCTCCTTAGATTCGTCTTAATATATACTTTTTTATCATATATTTTTTATAATTTTTTATAATGCGTATTTAGAGATATTTAGGCTCGAAAGTTGCTTTGAAAACTATGCAAAAAGTAAATGGGAAGAATAAAAAAGAACGGAGGAAGTATGACTAATGAAAAATAGATTCTTTATATTAGAAAATGAAATAAAATATTAGACTATAATCATAATTTTAACCACTAATATGTTTATATTTAAGAGATGTAATACGAGTATATATTTAATTTTTTTTATGATAAAATGAGTTTGTTTGAGAGGGAAGACATGTATAATAGGTAAGACATAATAATTTAGAATATGTTCAAATAACATTAAAAAAAATTGAGAGCTTAGAGAAAAAGAAAGGAAATGTAAAGGTAGAAATTACAAAAGTAAGATAGACCGATTTTACTTTTTTTTTTAATCTTCTCAACATTGTAATCCGAAAATATTTATGTTTCTCTCTTTAATTTTTCTTTACTTTTAATATCCTAATTAAGAAATTGACATCGTTCCTTGTGTTTCTATCCATTTTCTTTCATTCAAAGTTTAAACATACATCAAACTTATTATGTCATTTAAAGAAGACTACTCTGTTTACACAAATTATAATTAAAAAGTGACTAAAATTAATCTGATTAATCAGAATTTAATATAACTCGATTTGACTTGAATTTAATCTGTATATAAAAATCAAATTAAATTGCCTTAATATTTACATACATATTAAAAAATTAAAATTATCCCAACAAAATAACAAAATATTGTACGGAACCATCCAAACACCCAAATAAACGAACGAATTTATTATTTACAATATAATCACTTGATAAATACTTCACAAATTTCTTAAAAATGAACAAAATATGAGAAGTTTTACAAAATCAATCATTAAAGAGATAATTCGACAACGTTGACTTTTAAACACAATTTTCCACAGAAAATTCAACACGAAGTAAATTAAGGTCTGAATGAGTCAAGTTCATGTTCTCATTAAATTTCTACCACATTTAGTTGACTTTTACCAAGACTTAATTTGTTGACATGTCTTGTTCAAGTACATCATGTTGTAATACTATAAAAAGAAGGTAGACTATTCCGTCTGGTTAGTGGTACTACTACTTAATGGCGTTAACGAGAATGATATATACTGTAAAATTTCATAAAAAGTTTCATGTTATTCTCATGGTGATAAAACTTTGAAGTAAAAATATCGTCTCGATAAATATAAATAAGAAAATGGGTCTAATAAATTATTTAAGAGAGTAGTAGAATAGAAAAGCCTACTAATCTAATAGTTTGAAAATTACACTTGACTGATCTATGTATATATGTCTTGATATTTAAAAACTCAAAAAAATACAACTTTGTTTCCAATGTTATATTGACAAGTAATCAAAATTAAAAGATCATTCTTAAGTGCCTATAAATTCAAAATACTACTTCTATCGTTCTGAAATATTCGTTACATTATAGTTATTGACACTATTCATTGTTCGATGTTTAAGAAGAATATAAGGAAAATCAATCTTGTTTGAATCCTCTAATCGCATACTTTCCTAATATTCACTATTTATAATTTTTAAATGTCAACAATCTATTATTTAAAAAAAAAATTACCGTGAATAATACGAACTTTCATTGATGTCCTTACAATAATACGAACTTTCGATTAACCCTGATTTATACCAACTTTGATGTGGATTTGCCTCTAGAGCATCTTTAACCTATTGGTAACCTAAAATTGTAGGTTAACTTGTCAAAAAAAGGGATTAATTAAAAGTTCGTATTATTGTAGGAAAATCAGTGAAAGTTCGTATTATTCACGGTAATTTTTCCTTATTTAAATGATTAAAATAAACATTAAATTAATCATATGTAACAAAGATAAATTATTCAAAACAACAAATTATAATGTAGTGCATTTCATTAGTCACAAAGTATGAAAAAAAAAAGTTAAAAAAAATTGTATAAGTAGTAAAATTAATAAGTAATCAACAAATAATAACTTAAATGTAGATAATCAAAACAATCAATTCATTATGTCATTTTCATAGCAAAAGTGCACAATGAAGGTGACACAAGATAATGCAACAGCAAATTTGCCAGCTAAAACACAATTTTGTAAAGCCTCAAATGATAAAAGAAAAAGAAGAATGTAATAGCAAACATACATAATATATGAAAGCTAAGCTAGTGCTAATATTAGGGAACATATACAAACCATTTACACATTTAGATTGGTTTAGTACACCAAATTCTTTAGTGGTGTCAATTGTCATTTACTCCACTTTTAAAATTTTGGATTGGTTGGTATTTTCACCAATAAATTAATTGTTAGAAATTACATTTTTCTTGTTTTCCTAAGAGTCTCTCTGGTTGCAATCTACTTACTATTTATCTCTCTTTAGATCTTAATCATATTTTTTTATCTCAAATCGCTCCAATCCATTTTTATTTGAGTCTGGCCTGCAGATACTCTTATTCAACCCATTGCACAGGCGTACCTTTAATCTATGAGAGACTACTTGTCGATGAGACTCACATATTCTTCTCATATTTTAATTTGCTATGTAAGTTATGTATGACACGTATTCATTGTGAATTATATGTCTCTGAGGAAATTAACTAGAGATAAAG
Organism: Amaranthus palmeri; assembly: GCA_019776075.1. Classification (NCBI taxonomy): domain Eukaryota; kingdom Viridiplantae; phylum Streptophyta; class Magnoliopsida; order Caryophyllales; family Amaranthaceae; genus Amaranthus; species Amaranthus palmeri. Next base: position 255,117 of record JAAKBH010000303.1, read on the forward strand.
TAACGGCTTGGTGCATTAAATTTTTTTTATAGTTTCTTGAATTTCACATAACCCTCTTATTCTTCTTTAATGGTTAACTCACGTAAATTTATAATTTAATTGACATATCCATATATTTATTTTAATGGTTAAATAATTTTTTATTTATGTGAACATCAAATAACTTTTCCTATACGTATCAGGCATTATTTTTAGTAGGTCTCTTTTTATTTAGAGGTCTCTTTGACCACAACACTCGTGCCCTCTCTTTGGAAGAGGTATATATATTGGTTTTTCGTCATCTCCTCAAAATCTACTCTAAGTGGAATCTATTAGGTAGGATGGTATGGTATAATATTATAATATGGTAAAATATAAAATGTGTCTCATTATAAGACATTAAATATTTTCAATTCCGAAAATAAGTGTAACAAGTTTTCCAAAAACTTTGAACTTCATAACATGCTTGATTGCTTGTTACAAGTTACAACATACATTTATTCTACTTACTACACCAATTTTTTCATAAGGATAGTTATTTAGTATCGAGTTACGTTGCAATATTTCATTTAATGGAGAAAGAAATTTAAATGTAATTTTTCATGAATATTGGATATAAAAATTTTAAAATATATTGACGTACGATTATTATATTTTTATTGATATATTGAATATTAATATATTCTTTAATATATTATATAATGTGTACTTATTAAGACAAAAATTATACATAAAAAATGTGTATAATGCTAAAATATAACCAAAATTATAAGTATCAATTAGCGTCTAATAATATTCATATTGAAAAGGTTGAGAATTCAAACGAATTGATGCCCCTTCCATATGCATTTTATATTTATTAATTTTGATAAATTAGATATTATTATCATAACTCATAATATAAATACATGGGTCTAATTTAATTCTAGAATTACCCCAATATACAATATTCTAATTTTTAAACTTGACAAGTCACATACAAAAGTTGGCCACTAATTAATAATAAAAAATGGAAAGAAAAATAAGAACTTGGGTATTTGGCCACATATTTTTTAGGTAAAGTCAAAGAAAATGTTCACCAAAATTAATACTTTGTCTCGTACATACTGCCTCCATTAAATTTTAACAACTTTCACCAAAAAAATAAAGCCCAAAAACATTCAATTAAATACTCTATTTTACTAGGGATAGCCATTTTGTCCCTCTAAAACTTAAATTACATACATATGGTCAATTCTCCTACATTATTTATTTCAATGAGTTGGGTAATTAAGTACTTGAAAATGATTGTAGACCACGTGCCGTATGTGTGGAAAATGTTTTATTTTAATTTTAAAAATTGTGATGAATATCATTTATCTTATGTATATCTGTTGTGAATAGTTCCACTCATAATACGTTTCTTACCTGTAACACCGTAAACCCCCATCCCGTCACCTCCTTGCCTAAAACGACTTTTTTTGTAGCCCTTTTTCTCCCAAGTCAATTTCAAATTAAGTTACTAATTGAAAAATTAAACTAAAAATTTGAGGGGTTAATAAGTTTTAAATTTAGAACACATTTTATATTCACGTTAAATCTCATATCAATAATATCATATTACAAAATAAGTTAAATAAAAGTTTTATATTATAACCTAAGAATATATTTATATTTATTAAAATACGAATTTAAAACTACACAACTACAAATACTGAAAAACTATGAAAGATGTAACTTCATTTCATATGAGATGGTTTTATACAGAGACATGTTCTTATATGGATTAGTCAAAGTATATAACAAACTCTAAGGCATCAACCTTAAAGTATATGGATTAGACATGTTAACATTATGGCTAAATTGGTTCCTTGAAATTGTATCAGAAGCTAGCGTGACAAAAGGTCACATGTTCAAATCTCAAAACTTACACCTCATTTAAAGTAGAATATTTAGCATCTAGTAAGAAGAGGGTCTGAATTGAATAATCCAATCAATACAAATTATCACCATATGAGCTTTCTTTAAGGTTGTTTCATCGAAAGACGATCTATTATTAGACAAAGTTATATGATTCTTACATCTTAGTAATAGTAAGTTATGTTGATAATGCATAGTGAAGTAACTATTTGTTCCATCAACATAAATCTATGATTCTTACATCTTAGTAATAGTAAGTTATGTTGATAATAAATGTGAAGATTTTATATATGGGTATGAGACGCCCTCTTCTTATGGGTATGAGACGTCGTCGACCTTTCTTTTTCGGACCCTGATCATAGAGTATCTATGTGCGGAACACTGGGTATGATGATGATGATTTATCTGGAATGAAAAGATCGGGAGGCAGTCGGCAGATAGTGCCCCATTTAGCATTTCAGATAGCCGGTGGGTGATTTTTCCACTTTGCTTACAAGTTTTGCAGCTTTAAATTGTTCCCCACATCTTTACTTCTTTTCTTCTTCAATCTTTTTAGATTTATATATTTTTGACTTCAATTATATACATTGAATTGGGTATATTCATTTTATTTTACTGCATGCATGCATGAAGTTGATTTTTTATTGTCAATATAATTTGTTAATTTAAAAGGTGAGTTTCAATCAAAATGGTTACAAGTTCAAGAATATATTGAACCCATCTTATACTTGATACCTTAATTAATATGGTGAGTTGGAAATCACTATAACATAAATTGTTTTTAGTGGGATATATTTAGCGACATTTAATTTAAGTGTCACTATTTCAAAGTTCTTATAGTGTATATAGAGGATTTAGTGACATTTATTAGATCCTTTAGCAGCATATTAAAAAGTCACACTAAAGCTTTTAGCGACATAGGATCTAGTGACATTTCTCACAAATGTCACCATAGACTATATTGACAATTATATATGCCACTAAAGACCAAATAAAATGTCGCTAAATCATTTTATAATGACTCTTAAACTAAAAACCAATAATTATTACACTAAAAATATGAATCAGTAGCATTTTTTTAATGACACTAAATCCAATATCGCAAAAAGTTAAATTTGTTGTAATGGATTAATTTTAAGATTTAATGGGTCTATGTCCATGTCTGAATTGAAAAAGGATAAATAGGTTCGAGTTTGGCTTTATGGTCTTCAAACTCTAACACAAACTCCTGCTAGGGTAGCTTTTTAGTTTTTAGACCGTTTAAGATCCAAAATAAAGTCAGAAAAAAAAATTAAATCAAAACCTTGGATACGTCAAAAAAAAATATAAATACATTCGAGTTTTGATTTAATTAGACCTGACCTATTACCTTTCGACTTTCAATACTCCTGTAATATATACATTTGATTATGCAAGCCCTATAAATTAATAAAATAAATTTACTTTTCAAATAAAATTTTATTTGTATGCATAATAATGGTATGATTACTGAGCTGGGTAATATTTATATTTGATTTATATGTTTGGATATTATACTATATATACATAATTATTATTTATATATTTTTAAACAATAATTAGAAGCCGACTTTTTTACATTATTATTTGTAATTGGATAGATTATTATCAAGATTTTCTGACATTATACAGCTATACATAATACATATAGGTTGTGACAAGCCAAAAAGAAAAGATAACAAGATCAAAACCAAACAAAATAAATCGCTTTTAATCACAAAAATACAATTAGAATACAGATCATTTTGTATTGTCACCATTTCCATTATTAATTTATTTCCTACACGGACACCGCCCTATACTCTTTCATTCAAGGTATTTGTAAATGTAAAAAAAAAAAATCTTATAAATATATATATTTTTTTGATACTTAAAAACTTTTACTTTAACCTGGAAAATTATTGTAACTTTTCTTTATAAGGGATAAAGATGGAGATTTCCCTATTTTATAGGAGTAACGAACATTTTTTACTTTCACCTAAAAAATTATTGTAACTTTGTTCTTAGTAGGATTAAATATCGCTATTTTAAATTTCTAATAGTATATATAGAGAATTTAGTGAAATTTAGTAGACTCTTTGGCAGTATAATAAAAAATCACACTAAAGCTTTAGGAAAAATTAGTTAAAATAATCCAATCTATTTGTGATTTTTCTATAATCCCACCTATTGATTAACCATATTCGAGGGGCATTTTCCTAGATTAAACCCAATGATCGGATGACTTGCTTTCAAGTTTTATTTTTTTTCTAAAAAAGGATAAATTAAAATTAAATGTCAAAAAAATGTTAAAAAAATTTATTTATGTAGAAATTTTATATGTAAATATTTAAAAAATTTCTCTAATTTTAATTAATTTTCATTTTATTTTTTTTGGTGAATTACCTACTATAGCAGGTCGTCAGGTTACCCAAATTTACTCTAGGCAAATACTCTTAAAGTTGGGATTATTCATAGTTAATCAATAGGTGGGATTATTGTAGGAAAATCGTGAAAATATTGGATTATTCTGGGTAATTTTTCCAAAGCTTTTTGTGACATAGTATCTAGTAATATTTCTTATAAATGTCATAATAACAATTACATATGCTACTAAAAACCAGTTAAAATGTCGCTAGATCACTAAATCAGTTTATAGTGGAGATTAAAATAAAAACAAATAATTATTACACTAAAAATATAAATTAATGACAGTTTTTAATGCTATCGTGAAAAGTTAGCTTTTTTGTAGCGTGATTCAAGTAGAAAATTTTAACCAGTAGGCCAAACAATACTTTCTAACAAATTATTATAAACGAAATAAGACATAACTGAGTCAAATTAAATATTAAATTACTATCTCTTATTCAACCTAACTGTCTCATTTAGTTTTTCATATTTGCCGAGACAACATTTTGATGCTTAATATGTCAAATTATTCTTAAGTAAAAGTTATAAAAATTTGATATTAATAATCCTTGTATTGAGACGAATCAAACAAGACCTCACATGACTATGTTTTAACTTATAGATTAAGAATAAAATACAAATTAAGAGTATAAGTGAATATTGTCCAAAAAATAAGATATTTTGGCTGAATAAGAGGGAATATTGTATTATAATTGATAACTAGTAGTACATTCTATTCGATTCAGTTAAGATCATTTTTAACAATTTCAATTTATTTTTCAGTTGAGTTCTTTCAATTCAGCTAATTGGAGTAGAGCTAATTAAGAATCGAACCAAAGATTTATTCTAAAAAGTGTTACTTGCTCACCAACTGAAATATGACACAATTACCATTATTACCTAGATCACTATTATATACTCCCTCCTATCCAATTTACTTGTCCCATTTGCTTGAGCACGGTTATTAAAGGTGGTCAGGAGTCCATTAAAAAGGTGATAGTTGAGGTATTTTAATTGATTAAATGATGATAATTGCAATATTGTAAGTAGTAAAAGTGGGGGTATTTTGGTTATTATTTGTGTGAACATGGGGTATTTAGGTAAAATAGATTAACAAAAAAATGAAAATGAGACAATTAATATGAATTTGTCAAATAAAAAATGTGACAACTTAATTAGTTCGAAGCTGAGTATTTTGTATTAAAAGTTTGATCGATCATCTACGGAGTAGTTTGTACAACCCAAAGCACTTAGCTAAACACAAATGAAAGCAATTGGCAAAGACATCATAGATCTTTTGAGGTTGCCAGCTTTGTTAGTAGTTAAAATTGAATGAAACTTTAAATTTAACGAAACAAACGGATTTGCAATATGAAAACTCTTCTCAACTAGCTTATATAGCTCAATATTTATTGGTTACAATATCAAAAGCGCTTGTGGCTCAGTTGATAGGGCATCTGCATGTGGAGTAGAAATTTGAGGGGTTCCTTGACTGCGTGCATCTCTCTTTTCTCCCTCATTGGGAGAACGGGTATATTGTTCACATCTTTAAGGAAATAGAAAAACTTTCCACTCGGGCCCTACCTTGTGCGGAATACTGGGAGTGTCGTCTTTTACCTTAACCTTATTTATTCGTTACAATATCATGCAATAAGATATCTGCTTATAGAAGCTATAATCAAGAATTCAAGATTTGATGAAGACAACAACACATCATATCTTTAGTAAAGGAAATTGCAGCCTGAAAAACCATAAATTCGAAAATGACCTAAAATTTTGAAAATGAAAAAAAGACATTGAACAAGCCATAGTCTATAGCAGCAGATCTTGGCCGTTGACTAGAGGAGCCAAAATCATTATATAAACAATAAAAATTATAAGGACTAAAATTTAAACTCCTAACCTCTAGTTTAAAATTTATACCTCTCTAATTTACAATGTAATTTCTACAAATGTACTCATACTAATTTGCAATGTGATTTCTCCTATAGCATGGAAGTTTGATCTTATATATTGAAAGTTGAAAGCTTATATATGATGACATTTACAATATAATGTTGTAGCATTGTTGTTAAAATCGCGATTGTGATCTACGATTCTACAATTTTACGATTCAAAAACAAGCGAGCGATTTGAATTGCAACTAGAATCTTAATGTTGTAGAATCTTTTGATTCTAGTTTGAATAAAAATTTTAGAGGTAGAATCATAATACAATTCTACGATTCTAAGATTTAACGATTCGATTCTACTAATTTAGTAGGATTTTTTGAAATTTACATAACCAAACTAATATTTACTAAACAAAATTAAGTTTAATTTTAAAAATTTGTATTTTGTGTTTGATATGAGAGTCACCATCAATCAACAATCAACAATCATCAATTAATACATAATTTTACCAAATAGAAGTATCTAATAGAAGTATAATTAAAAAGTAGACTTCATCCACCTTAAAAAAACCAACTAAAAAATCAATATTCACAACCAGTCAAACAAACCAACTAAATCAGTCAACAATCATTCTTCCAACATTCTATTATAGAAATTAATATTCCCAACTTTGAGGGATATTTTCCTAGAGTAAACCCTGTGACCGGATGACTGACTATAGCAAGTTTTATTTTTTTTTTTAAAAAAAAAAAGTTAAAATAAAATGTCAAAAAAATGTTTAAAAAAATTTATGATTTTTTTATTATTTAGAATTTTTTTTATGTGAAATTTCAAACTTTTTCTGTATTTTTAAATTAATTTTCATTTTACTTTTCTGGTGGATTTACCTACTATAGCAGGTCATCAGGTTACCCAACCTTACTCTAGGCAAATACCCCTTAAAGAAGGGATTACTCATGATTAATTAATAGGTGAGATTATTGTAGAAAAATCACGAATAGATTGGATTATTCTAAGTAACTTTTTACTTTTTTTTTTCATGGTTAATTAATAGGTAAAATTTTTGTAGAAAAATTACTAATACATTTAATATTCTAGGTAATTTATCCTAAAAAAATAATACCCTATCTAGAGGTGTTCATTCAGGTCGATTTCGGGTCGGTTCAAAATCGGATTTGGTGTTCACATTTATTTTTACATAATTGTAAATCCATTTTTAAGTCGGGTCAAATTAAGTTCAATTATAAAATCGAGTGTCTATCGAGTCATCAGGTCTGTTTTGAACCTCTTTAACCCTATCATTCATTTTTTTTCCCTTTAGGTAAAGGAAACCAAAAGGGAAACTCATTTCTCCCCACCGCGTGACAATACAATTCCAATTTCCAATTTCCAATTTCCAATTCCAACCCCAAAAAATGGGTATAAACCTAACCCTTACTCATCTTCCTCCATTGTTGTCTTGTTGATAAACTTCAAAAACTCCAACTAAATCCACCACATAAACTTCAACTTCCCAATTCCCATTTCCTAATTAAGCAAACCCCACTTTCTCTTATCCCCATTTCCTCGTTCTTCACCTCTTATAAATCCCATCAAAACACCCTTTTTTTCCATTTAAACACCCATCAAAAATGAAGCACAAAACTCTCCCAAATCCAATTCCAATTCCAATCCCTAAACCCACCCAAATCAAAAAAATGACCCGTTTTAATTCAACCCCAATTCCTCTCTGTTTTCGCCCATCTTCAAATACTACTCCTTCTCTTGAATATCATCATAATCAAGCTTTAATCAATACCCCAACTTCAACCCCTAATTTAACTACTTGTTTATACCAAACCCATTTGGGTATTTTCTCATTAACTTGGTCTTATTCTATGTTTTCTCGTACTTTTAATCTTCATCTTTACCCATCTCCTTCTCTCTCTAAACCCCCACTTTCTCTCTCTTCACCTTCTTTTCAAGTTACCCTAAAACCCTTTATGTTTTGGAACAAAAATGGGGTTAAAAAGCTTCCACCTTTATCCCCATCTCATAGCTCAATCTATGTGTTTTGGGATCTAACTAATGCAAAGTTTGGATCCGGATCCGGACCCGAACCCGTTTCTGGGTTCTACATTGTGGTTGTTTATGAAGGGGAGATTGTTCTTTTAGTTGGGGATATGGAGAAAGAAGCTTTTTTGAAAACTAAAGGGAAAAAAGTTGCAATCTTTAATGAAACTAATGGTAAAAAGTTGCAATCTTTGGTGATTAAAAGAGAGCATGTTTTTGGGAATAGGTTTTATTCAACAAGAATTGATTTTGGGGAAAAATCTAGGTTAATTTTGATTGAATTAAACACTTCTATTGAAGAAGATCCGAGATTGGTGATCCGATTTGATTCTAAACGGGTCTTACAAGTCAAACATTTAAGGTGGAAATTTAGGGGAAGTGAAAGAATTGAAATTGATGGGTACCCAATTCAACTTTCTTGGGATGTTTATAATTGGTTATTTGAAGAAGATTGTGCAACAAATAATGAAGATGGGTATGCTTTATTTACATTTAGATTTGAAAAACAAGTGAATAAAAATGAAAATGATGAAGAAATTACTCAAATTAGTTGTCATAGTGAAGGGCAAAATGGGTATAATGAAAATAAGAAAGGGGTAATTTGGTCACAAGATTCTTGTGGGTTGAACTATGAAAGAAAGAAAATTAAGAAGAAATTGTTAGTAAAAACAAGAAGTGCTTCTTCTTCTTCAATTTCATCTGTTTCATCTGCAAGTAGTTCAATTTTGGAATGGGAAAGTGTTGAAGAAAATGAATTGAAAGGTCCAAATGGGTTTTCTTTACTTGTTTATGCTTGGAAAAATTGAGCTTATCGGTCAATTTTAGCTTATTTGAACGCTAACAGATGGTTGAATAGTCAAATCATCTAAGCGGCTTTCACCGACGTATTTAAAATCAGCAATCAACTACCAGCTTACAATTTGATGGTTGAATTGTTAAATCATCTAAGCGGCTTTCATCGACGTATTTGAAATAAGCAATTAGCTACCAGCTATCAGCTCGTTACAATCGATGAAGTAAATTTGCAGATAATTTACTTTTTTTTTTTAATTATTTTCCTATTTTTGTCATTGAAGCTAACCCAATTTGATAGATAATATAGGTGAAAAAAATTTAGAAAATTGCTAACATTTTTTTAGTTTTTGTTTGATTGATGATGATTTACTCATATGATTCATAAATGTAAGATTTGAGCAATGTTTTGAATGTGAAGAAAAGATTTGTATTGTATTAAATGTGCCCAAAAAGAGTGTACCAATCAATGCTGAATTCTGAATTTTGATTGTTTTTGAGGTATTTTTATGCCAATTATTATTACCGTTCTTTATTTACCTTAAAATGGTAAAGAAATCTATCTATTTATTATTGATTTAATTGATTGATTAATATTATTACCATTCTTTATTTATCTTAACAGCCCGTTTAGTAGCTAGGTGGTAATAAACAGTGGTAATGAGAATGAAAATTAGTGTAATTTTGGTTAAAAAAAAAGTCATGCTTGTCCAACTTCAATCATGTCATTTTCTTTATAAAATTTATTCCAATACATTACTATTGAAAAATGTGGTATTAGGTGGTAATAAAAATTTGTAAACAAAAAAACTTTTTTGCTATATAAGTTTCATTGTTACAGGAATGATATGGAGCTTTTTGATGAAATTTTACACTATAAATCATTTCCATTACGACCATTTAGTATCATTAACCAAACGTGTCGTAAATGGTAAAGAAATCTATCTATTTATTGATTTAATTAATGATTAATACTTTTCTTGGCAAATTTTTGGTCTAAGTTATGACCAAATTTTCTAAACCAAAAATAGGAAGGAAATAATAAATCGTGTACTATAGTCAATGATGGCATCTTGACTAGTTTTGCCTAAAAAACCGCTGAACAATAATGGGTTATTATTCTTACATGTCGTGTGGATGAAACTTGTCTATTAGAATTTTACTAGTGTAGAACCCGTACGGTTTTCTCAACATCGACACAATAAACATATGATATTAAAATAAAATTAGAAATATTGTGCACTATAAGTACTTGATTTTGACAGTTATATGTGTGAATAACTTTGTAATTTTGAAAATTATCAGCAATATATTAAGCAATAGTCAAAGATACTTAAATAGTAGAAATGTTGCTCAAGTAACTCCAAAAAAAAAAATGTTGCTCAAGATCAATTGTCATGTCATTAGTCTTTAGCCAATAAGTGAAATTTATTTGGCAAGTTTTTTTAAATTGTGACACTTGAAATTTTCCAAGCATTTTATTATAATTTATGATTTATGATATGATCATGATATGATAGAGTGGGTTGAACACTTATTTTTTACATGTACTCGACAAATCTGTTAAAAATTTTGAGAAAATCGGACCGTATTTGATAACATAGAAATTAAATTTCAATGGAAATTCTTGGTAAATTTTTAGGAATTGTTTTTTTGTTTGGTTAAAGAGAAGAAATTACAATTTACACGCATATTTAAATTCTACACTTTGAGGGAATTTGAACTTAATATACTTTAAAAAAACAATTTCTAGAAATTCTAAAATAATTAATTTGTACCCACTTTTTAATATTAATATGAAAAAAATATTATATTAAATACAAATTAAATGTCTAAAAAATATTAAAAATTGTGTCTTGGCATTATCAACAATCGCATTATTTAAAATGTTTTATTCAACCGGTCATGACTAAAGTAGGTTTAGATTTCCTACCTAAGCCCTCCCTCTTTTATTTTTAGTTTGTATTACTAAATTTTTTTTTTTTAACTTTAATCTATATATTTAACTTATATTTTTATCTAATTATTTACATGTTTCTCCACTAATTATACATCATCTGGGTCAAAATTGATGTGAGGGAGTAACTTTAAAAGATTTATAATGGAAACATTAAAATTTTTTGACATTTTGTAAAAAAAAGTAAAAGGACACTCATAGTATCCAGCACAAGGTAAGGTTCGGATGGAGGTTTTTATTTTATGCGGACAAATCATACCCATTCCCCCAATGAGAAAGTAAAGAGAGATACGCGCAGTCAAAAAACCCTCAATTGATACCTGCCCTCAGTAAAGGTCGAACTCCATACCTGATCCATTGAGCCACAAACGCTTTTAGTTTCGGCATTTTGTGATTGTATTTAAGCACGAGAATGACATAAAGATAAAAAGTGGCATGCATAGTTGGATTAATAATTGACTGGATCAAGCTTGGACATGCTTGGTTTATAGGAGTGCTTTATAGGAATTGTTTAATCTTAAAGTATCATGGTGTAAAATGGAAAGTAATAATATATGTTGGATATTCATTTTGATTCAAAAGGGAGCCTTAAAAATAATCATTTTGAGCATGAGCCATGAGGGATATTATTAATACATTATAATCATAATATGTTGAATATTTATCCTACGTGGCAGGTACTTCGATATGAGTTGCCGCTGTCCTTCTCATCTTAAATTCTGTCTATAATTTTTTATGAGCAGGATTATCAAGCCGGTAGGATGATGATGATGAAGTGAGTTGAGAATTTGGGTATTCTTTTTTCTTTTTTTTTTTTCTATTTTATGGGATAAGAGATCAACTATAACGGGTCGGTACTTGGTTGACTCACTTGTTCAAGATTTTTTTTTGCTGGTTGTGCTTGGAGTTCGATTCTTATCAATATCAATTTTATAAAGATTAATTTTTTTTCTCCTTTTATTCGTAAAATAATTTTTCTTACCCTAATTAAAATATTATAAAGAAAAAATTAATTCTAAATGTTTCCCTTTTAGGTAATAATCTTAAGTTTCAATCTTTTATTCATTATTTAAAGATCTAAAAGAAACCCCTCAATAATATCTGCACCCAATAGGGGTCGAACCCTATGTAGATGCTCTATCCATTATGCCACAAGCGATTTTGGTATTCATTCACTACAACATAATTTGCTTTTAGTGGGATATATTTAGCGACGCTATTTCAAATTTCTTATAGTGTATATAGAGGATTCAGTGACATTTATTAGAGTCTTTAGCAGCATATAAAAAGTCATACTAAAGCTTTTAACGACATAGGATCTAGTGACATGTTTCTTAAATGCCACTACTATAGTGACAATTACATATACCACTAAAGACCAAATTAAGTGTCGCTAGATCACTTTATGGTGGAACTTAAAATAAAAACCAATAATTATTACTCTAAAAATAATAATCAGTGGCATTTTTTTAATGTCACTAAATCTAATATCGCAAAAAGCAAAATTTGTTTAGTGATCAAAAGCATGATAATCAAAATTCTACTTACATAATTAGATAATATGATTAGTACAATAAGCCTCTATTAAGTTCCATAATGGAATTATTACTCCAAGAACAAGTCACATGGAGTACATATCACAAACAACAGCTTCAGATTTTACCATTCCTATGTAGTCAATGTGCTTGAACAGATTCCAACTATCATGTAAACATTGACGCATGTCACCACTAAAATGTTCTTTAATTATTATTAAAAATATATAAATTATTATTAAAAATATGATGGATTTTTGTATATCAATTCAACTAGAAGCTTAAATCAATTCTTTATAGTTTATGCTATATAATATATTGTGAGAGACAGTCTATATGAGAGACCATCTCAAATTGAACTGGCCCATAAAGGAAAATGTAGAGTAAAAGTAGATATTAAGCTCTAATGGGTTAGATCTGAAAGAAGGTCTCTCAGGAGAAAAGCTGATGTTATAAACTACTCCTATATCAAGTTCCTTTATACGATAATTTTTTGGATTAGTCTAGTCGGTGATTGAGGGTTTTCTCTTTTATTTTTGTGATAGTCTAATAGATGATCAATTTCTGCCATCTATACAAAAAATTAATTCTATCTCCTTGACCTTAAAGTTATACAAAATCTTTTATATAGCCCAAAGGCATAAAGGCTATGAATAAAATTTCCTGAATTTTAGTAAAACTTTTAATTTTTTAGATGATTTGATTTAGAGAACTTAAGATTAAGAGTTTATCTCTATGTGTAAGCATCAATTATTTAATTTTAAATGTCATTTAGAATTCATCATTGAATTACATGTCAAATGATATAGATACTATTCGATAATTCTATGTTAATTAATTATAGATTTGTTCGATGCAATATAACTCTATGGGTAGTTATATGTTTTAGTTAGTTGTAGCTTTGGACAACGCTAGTTGTATAATTGTGGTTGTTTGATATTAAGTTGCCTTATAAGATGTGTAAAATAATATTCATTGGTAAAAGTAAGAGTTATATTTGGTAGCTGTTGAGTTATAATATGTTATACAAATAGACTAATCTGGAAGACTAGAGCCGCTACTTTTTATTATAGAACCTACAAGTTGTACCGTATTGAAAACAACCACCTACATCATTGAACGCTAGTTAAATTGTATATTAACAAATAATGACATTCTTTATAGTATTATTCGCGTCTTCTCATTAAATCACTAACAACGTATTTTACCTACTTAAATTGTTAATCACACAAAACGCCCTTAGTAAAACACTCCTTCCGTCTCATAGCTTTTGCTATATTTTTTTCATTTTGGTCCTTCACGTAAAGTTTACTACATTTTTAATTTTGATTAGGATCTGCTCTTTTTCTTATTTCACACTCACAAATATACATTTCATTCGCACAATTCTCTTACTTTCCCATAAATTACAGTTTTTACTTTCCTTTTTCTTAATTTTCACCAAAATTGTACTTATAACAAAACTCACGACAGATAGAGATGGTAGATGTAAAGAAAAAAAAAACTAATTAAAAAAATAGGAGGTTCTTGGTTATCTCTTCTTGGATCCGCCAAAATCCACACAGTTTGCAATTTTGCATGTGTTGGATTTATGTATGATAAAATCACTATTCATTAAAAGTGTGTTCCATCCAAAAGTACATTTTGCATGTGACGTCCCCTTCTTCCATGAACCAACTACAAAGATCACTCTTAGTACTATTATTGGTTAGATCTACTCCAAAAATGTGATTTGTAAATCAGGAGACTGTTTATGGCAAAGACGACTCTCCCAACAGTCCAGCTCAATGATTTTTAATTTAAAAATAAAGATGATAATTAATCAGTTACTTATTTTGCAAAATGGGCTTGCCCATATTACCTGTATGTGCTATAGACCATCAATAGTAAGAATTTGTGATATTAAAATAAACAAAACTAAAAAATTGATAAAACTCTCATGCTATTACATTTTACCAAATAAGGGTAATTTATTAACCTCGTAAATATTTACAAACCTTCTTGATCTACTTCTGTTCATATTCCTTTTATTACAATGAATGCCATATTAATTTCTTTGTAGAAAACAATTCATTGCAATAATATTCTTGTTCTATTCAATAAAAAATCAATTTCTAGTGAAATATTGAAATATAGTATAATCAAAATCATTTTAATGAATAATTTTAATATAACAAAATTTTGTTGTATATTATGTTATTTTGTATCCAAATTCATTGAATCAATTCAACTAAAAGTTTAAGTTAATGATTAAGACTCCCAAAATATATGTTATATACTCTAATTAACATGCCCCTTCACACGAGCCTTTTGTGCTAATGATATGTGTATGCAACACTTGCCTTTTCTACCTTACACGAAATATTTCACACTTGAATTGGACGGGTAGTAAATTGAGATTTGAAACCGTGGTCTTTTTGTCACGTTGGAATCTGATGCTATGTAAAAAAGACCATCTTAACTAAAACTTAAGCGAATAGTTGAGACTCCAAATATTATTGAATAAAAATGATAGATTTTGAAGTAAGTTTATTTGTATGTTGAAATTCTGAATTAATTATTAAGAAAAAAATTTTTAGATTATTTTTTGTGGTTTATATAAAAATAATATTTTGATTTTTATGTTGAGATGACCGAACAAAAATCATACTCCATAACTTAACAAGTACTTCTATGTATATTTTGATAATCAATTAGAATATTTTATTATAATTCATAAGTGGTGATCATATATACTCCCTCTGTCTCATTGAAATTGCAACATTTTTTATTTTGGTCCGTCCCACTTAATTGCATAGAAAAATGTGAAAAAAATATAAACTTATATGAGCAAATCCGATTCATACTAAAAATATAGAGCAGGCCGAAAACTTATTTGTACACGTAGTAGCGGATCTAGCTTGGGTGTAGAGGGTAAAATAATCACATGCTACAAAAAATAAATACAAGTGGGACGGACCAAAATGATTGAACGTATGTTTTTGTACTTTTTATAGAATGGTTGAATGTATACTAAAATAATCACATGCTACAAAAAATAAATACAAGTGAAAAACGAATATATTAGATGAATACCCTCAAGAAATTTAGTTAATTGTTGGTAAATCATAAACCCTTAATATAAAATAAATTAAATTAAATATTGTCATACTATTATACCCCTAATTTGAAAATTTTAGATCCGTCAATTACATATACATAGAACTAAAAACAACTTACCCCTTTACTTTATGATCATCGGTTGCATAATTCAAATAGAGATTTAATCAAACAATTCCGATATTCCAAACCGATCCGAATTGACATTTCTCTATAGGACCGGCCCTAAGCAAAGGCAAGGCATGCCTACATTCAGGGCCCCTCAAAAATTTTAGTTTTCAATTAGTGATTAGATTCTAACTTTTCTATGTATTCAATAGTTTAGAGACCCATAAGTAATCTTTCGCCCCAGGCCCCTAAAAACCTAGGGCGGGCCCTATTTCACTAATATACGTTGATATAAGTGGACCATGCTTAACGCTCTATAAAAGTATTAGGCCATATACGACCATCTTGGATCAAACAAACCGTTGAAGGTGGCCCACAGCCTACGTTAACGTCCATGTTTCATGCTTGCTAGTTGCTAGTTAAGAGTATTCTAGTAACTTACACTAATATGACTCGTTTTTCAGTGAGACAACCTTAAAAATAACAGCTATTCTTGTGATAGATCGTCTTTCAAAGAGGCGACTTCAAAATAAAACACCCATGTTTTTATTTTCTCTCTAATTTGTATTAATTAGGCTATTTAGCCTATATATTTAATGCGTCTCTGGGAATGACCGTCTCTTACAACAATTTATGTAAAATAAAAGGTATGTAATTTCATAATTTATGTTACTTAGACTATTTGACTTATAGACGAGTCGTGTATTTACGGTGAGATTGTTACATACAATAATTTGTATCATTAATTTAGTCGGTAAAGAGCCGTTTTTGTTGCCAATAATTATTATTTTCATGGACTTATTTTCAAATTCCCTAATTTGAAGCTAATCCACACAATACGTCAAACTAATCTCCTATGGCAGCCACGGAAGGGACTAGAGCAAGTCTATTGGTTCACAAGTTGTTTATCTTTGACTTAGGTTATCTCTAGATCTTGTTAACTATCGACCACTTTCCTCTACTCCTTCGTGAAGGGAGTACGGATATGGATAAATTGTCCGTCATCTTCTCTCACTTATACCATGCTTTCGGGCGAGATTAGGGTATGATGATGATGATCTTCTAACCATTTAAAGGTGACTTTGTTGCATAAATGTTATTGATAATAGGGTGATAATCGAATCTTGTCTATCAGTTGGAGAGTAAATATCACTTTTTTTATATCATATTAATTGATTTTGGGTTATTATCAAGGAAGTTATTAGGTTATTATAATATCGCTAATGTTTACATCAATTGAGTTCAATTTAGATGATCATATATGTTTTTCATATCTAATTAACTTGATTAATGATTTAAAAATATATTAAAATATGTTTTTTTTATTAAAGCCAAAAGTTTATTAGTAGTTGGATAATTTCTATTAGGATTACAAACAAAAAGCAAAAATTGATTTTTTAGAAAGTCAATTATAATCATTTCCTAATTTACTAGATAAAAAATGAGTCAAAAATTAAAAAACCACTAAAAAAAAGCCACTCGTATTATATTTAATTTGGTTTACAGCTAATAACAAGATTTTTCAACTTGCTTAATAGTCATTTACTAACTACCATTAAAAAAAATTAACTAAAAAACTTGTACAAAATCATTTACCAAATAGAGTATATCTTATTTTTAAGATATACAATTTTAAAAAAATAAAAATTATAATTAATAATTCATTCTTTCACCCATTTGTTGTGAATAATACCAATTTTGAATTTTTTTTAATAATTTAACTTTTACTTTTAGTTTGCTGTCAGCAAATTAAGGGCAAATATTAGATTATTACAAATTAAAAGAATGTATTGATATATAGCAAACTAAAGACAAATATTAAATTATTATAAAATAAATCAAAACTATAATTATTTATAATAAATAAATAAATAATTAAATTATTAATATCAATTTTCTAATAAAAAATTAGTCTATATTATACTTCTACAAATTGTAAGAAGAATATCTACATTTTGTTAACTAATTAATGTATCCAATGGGCTGATGCCTGATATATACCATGTCCTTCACGGTCTATTTCGCCCATGGGTTTTCAATTAACTTTATTTTAAAAGTTCGCCAAATTCTATGTTACCATTACCACAAACACGAGTAATATATTATAATATATTATATTATATAATATTACAAAAAATTGTAAAATCTACATGGCGATTTAATAAAGTTGTGCATTAATTGTGATTTTAACTATTTTAAGTATTATTAAATTTATGTTGTCCAAATAATTTTTATTAGATCAAGCATACAACCATACAATACTATAAAAGTATAGGAAAATTGCAAATGACGATTTATATAGCTTTACCAAAGAAAATCATTTTTATAAGTTAAAATGTGATTGTAGAACATTCAAATCAATCATGTTTACTATAATATGCAATTGCATTATTCTTTAAAATTTTTATTATAGGTATTTCTATACTAACAAACTTCTTGCATTGCACGACTTTGTATACTGGTAATAAATATTACAAACGCATTATTTTGTTTTACTAACATTGTATTAGCTACATCTACAAATAAAGATAATAAATTTTATTAATATATTTATAATTGGACTGGGCTTTTGAGAGTCGTCTTTACAAAAGACGGTCTCAAGTATAAATTTGTGTACAAGAAATTGTGAATTCCTATTTTCATAATTTATCCTTCTTAGTCAACCAATTTGACTCATGTATGAAGCCTCGTTTCATGGTGAAATGTCTAACACAAAAATTTGTGATGTCGCGGTTCTTATATGAGGTGGCCTTACTAAGAGAAACTCCATGCGTGGGCTATAAAAAATCTTTATTTTGAGGTTGTTTTATTTATTTAATTTCTTTTTTGAGAACTGAGGTTGTTTTACTTAATAACAATCTATGTATATAATTGTTGTCAGGGCCGTATCTGGCCTGGGGGGAACGCCCAAGGCCCCATATTTTAAAAATTATGTAGTTTTAAATCTTTAAACTAAAATATTAAAAAAAATTTAAAAAATATAAATATGAGAATGCTATAGTGGAAATGGGATATGAATGGCAAAGATAATAAATGTCTAACAAATTCAATCAATTAGGAAAATTTACACGGATTTTCTTCCAAACTAAAATGGAAACGTTTGCATTTCCTAATTCCTATGATGGTTTCATGAAAAATGACAAATCTCTTTAATTACTCTTTACAATTTCAAGAAAAAAAGGAGGAAATTTTCATATTTATCTAGATAACAAGAGAATTTAAAATATATTTCAAAGTAATTAGAAGATTGGGATGAATTAGAACATTCTTAAACTTTAAGTTTTCGCTCTCATTCTGTTCTATCTAAAGCTTTATATTCAAGTGGTGGGCTTTTAATCTTCTACCTAAGAACCCTATTTTTAATCTTTTATATAAGGACCCCTATTTTAAATCTCGTCCTAGGCCACAGAAAGTTTAGGAACAGGCCTAATTGTTGTGTTAAAGAGTAGTTAAGAAGTAGAACATAGCTGCCCTAATTTGGTAGCATTTTATGGACCCAATTTGAACGATATATGAGTGCAGGAATTAATGGGCTGACCTGAACAAATAAACATGTCTCATTATTATTGCCGAATAGTAAAGCCCAAATCATTGCACGAAAAATGAACACTTACTTAGATATTAAAACAAAAAATACACGAAAAATCTTTATTCACTAGATCTTTGAGAGACTATAATTTGAGCCGATCCAAAATTAAAATAAAAATACAAAAATATACGAAAAATGAACACTTAGATATTATAAATACTTACTTCACGTATCATAAACACCTACTTTACATAAAAAAAACACATACTATCAAAGCCATAAACATCTATATGGTATGTGATGTCAAATAGGTTACGGTGTATGATAGGTAGGTGCTTATGATATGTAGTAGTTTATATCAAGTAAATAGTTATGATATGTGAACTAGGTGTTTATGGAAATAGATAAACATTATCAGGCATATTATAAACACCTACTTTACAAAATTTTAAACGCCTATTATACGTCATAAAAATCTACTTTACATACGATAAGCACATACTTCACATATTATAATCACCCAACTTTATTTAATATACACAAATTTTTACTGTAGACGGTATTTGCCATAGACCACTCGTCTTGGATCAGCCCAATTATAAAATCAGTTTCTAATTTCTAATATTTTAATGAAAAAAATAAAAACTACATTTAGACATTGGGCTGGGCTGTTTAGAGAACCGTCTTTACCATAAACGGTCTCTCAGAAGACCTTCTGGATAATATAAACGTGTCTAACAAGGTATTTTAAAAATCTATTGGGTCCTTTGTGAGAGGTTGCTACAACTATGGCATTTGGGCCATTTGGGTAAACTATGAGGTTGGCGGACCATTATTATTTATTATGAAAATAAAAAATTGATTGTGATAATGAACAAACATTAAAAAAATCTCTTGAGAGACCGTCTATGACATAGACGGCACTCTCAGCAGCCCAACCCAATGAAAATTTCAGTTGCTTTTTTGAAAAGTGTAAAAATGGGTTGGACCATTGCACCCGTTTATGCTATAGACCGTCTATAGCAAGAATTTGTGTTAAAAAAATGGAGCGACCCTGATATTTTTTAATACGACTTGTCTAATATGAGCTATAAGGTATCATATAGAAAGAGAGAAACATATCTCAAGCTCAGCTCAATAAAATATCTACTTATCGTATTCTTAAGATCTACTAATAATATCTTTAATGCTTACTTATAATATTTTCAAAAAATATATAATGGGTCGGCCCAATTAGAGATGATACCTCAAAAAGACCGTCTCTCAGAAGAATTTGTGATCAGATATAGTAATCAATTTAATTTAATATAACTCTCTGAATATTCTTTTTAGTTATTGATTTCTTTTCGATACTAATTAGCATGAAAAAGAAAAAAATATTTACGAGAATTTTTTTAAATAAAAATGGTTAATTTACAAAAAATCTAGTATGGTTAATATTTTATGGTTGCCGACTGCCGTGGCCATTTTCAAGCCCCTACATAGAACTACCACTATATGTGGGGTTTTGTTTTGTCTGAAAATATTTTTGTAAAAAGTCTATGAAAATTTGTACGCTAATATTTTTATTTTTATTTTAAATAGTTGTAGTAAAAATTTTAATGCTAAAAAAGAGAAATCGAAATATCGGAACGGAAGGGCAAGTAATTTAGACTTTTTTCTATTTTGAAGGAATATTTATTCTTTTCTCCGACCCAAACACTAACCGGGTACCCGAATTTCTAGATACCCGAAACGCTGGTTACTCGCTAATGAACATCTCTATTTGTAAGGTTCCAGTTAGGGCAAATATGTGGATAACGAGTAAATATGAATTTGAAAAGTCTTTCTTGTTATGAGTAGTAAGTAGGTGGTGGGTATGAAGTTTTACTCGTCCCATATGTATCCACCCTTTCCATGTTTACAATTTACTGTTCATATTAATTTTGAATATTTTTATTAAAAAGTACGACAAAAATCATGGATATTAATCTAGTTGTAACATTGCATGATTTAAATTAAATTAGATATACAATTAAACTAATTTGTAAGAATATTAATTTTGTCGGTCCATATCTAAACCTTGGTGATTCTAACTCTTGTCTTCATCATTCTAACTTAGTATTTACCTCCTCTTCGACCTCATCTACTAAAACAACATGCACCAACACAATTCTCATTAAATCAACCGAACTAGCTACCTCATCTATGATCACTGTAAAAATAAAGAGAATTAGAATTGAGCCTTGATAAAGGCTAATTATGATACGGCAATCCTTCCTTGCTCCTTTAGATATCCTAACATTTGTCTTCACTTCTCGACATATATCTTACGCTATATTATCGTTTTCATTTAAATTTTTAACTCCTTATATATATTGTAGTGGAACAAGGAACAATTTCAACAAAATCTTAGTAAATTTTCCAAATTTTGAAGAACCATTGACCTTAATCTATATTAACTACCTCACCTAAAAATTAAAGAAATCAACTACTCTCTTTTCTTTTTTTTTTCCCTAACCATCAAAGTCGTATTTTTTTTCTTTTGCTATATATTTTTTGCCGTATTTTAACAGCTCATAATCATCATCATCATCATCCTACCCAGTGTATCCCGTACATAGAAATTTTAACAGCTCATAATATTCATAACAATCAAACTAATGATAAGCCAGGGGCCTCTTTGATCGCACTCTCCTTTATAGGTATGAGTTGTCATCGTTCTTCCCTCCCCAAATCCTATCATAGTTTTCTATGAACGGGATACATTGGGTATGATGACGAACAAACAAACTAATGATCATGTCTAATTCGCCAAGTATTAGAGGAAAGCTGTACAAACTCCTCCTGCTGTCCTTCATAGTGCGCTTCATGCGCCAGGTTGACAATGAAAATTTAGGTTCGAATCAGCCTAATTTACGACCCAGATTATCAATTTAAAAATTCTATTAATATTAAAGGGTGTAGAACGGGATATTTGAGTTTTGCACCAACACCAAGGAGGGGTGGGAAACCACTTTAAAGTGAGTGGAAAATTCTCTTTTTCCATAAAGGGTATTGATGTTTATGTGTTGTTGTAATAAGCGTAAAAGGGTAAAAAAAAAATGTCAAAAATAGATTTGGGACATTTTCAGTGAATTGGCCCAATCAGAAAATGTCTCATTCTCTATGAATAGGAGAGAGTAATATTGTAGTTAATTGAAGACATGGCGAACATTATGTTAGTCCATCCAATTATAGAATGATATTTTGATTTCATCGCTCGACGATCTTAAATTCATAACAACAACCTTTTAAAAGAACATAAATTATTGTGTGCGTCGAATATTTTACCGTGAAATGTTTACTTATATAACAATAGATTGAATAGTTTAATTATACAATTATTAATTTATAAGCTTTTTATTTTGAGGTCGTCATATTAAAACAAATTTTTTAAAAAAAATCTAAAAAAGACATTAAAAGGTGCCAAAAGCAAAAACAAAAGAAATGGCATTCAATTGCTCAACCTACCAAATAGTACCTTTACTCAACAAAAAGACATTATTTTAGCTTAAATTTAATTTTTTTTATAAGTAAAAGAAATAAGTAGGTTAGAACACAGTCCAAAATTAGAGTATGAACTTATGGGTCATAAGAATCCTCTTTAAAAATTTAAAAAAAACAAAAGCAAAACATAATAGAGAGAATAAGAATCAATTAAAGAAAAAGTAGCAAAATGAAGAAGTAGTAATCATATAATTTGTCAGCTTTCATTTGTAATATCTGGCATTGTTGTTCATCACTCCTAAAGCCTAAAAGGACACTAATCTTCTACAATAAGGTTTGAGAATTGACAACTTGGTCAAACTTTCTCTAGTATTACCTACTCTCTCTGTTCCGATGAATTAGTAGTATAGAGAAAATAGAAAAGAATTAAGAAAGTGGTAATAAATGAAGAGAGTGAATGAATTGTGTGGATAAAATTAAAAGAGAGTTAAAATGTATGGATGAGATTAAAAGAAAGTGGTGGGTCATAGTCCAAAAATAGAAATGCTGCAATTTAAGTGGGACGAACGAAAATAGAAAATGCTGCAAATTATAAGGGACAGAGGGAGTACTTCTCAATACTTTTGATTTAATTTAAAAAAGATATTTTCTCATATTTATAGATTATAGGACACTAGTGTAGAAACCCGTGCAACGCACGATTTTTTTAGCATCGATATATAAATACGTATGATATTAAAAATGTCAAGGATATTATGCAGTATAAAAACTAAATTTTGACAGTTATATGTATAAATAAACTCTGTAGTTTTATAAATTGTCACAAATATATTATGCAGTATATTAAATAATCTAATTTACTCAAAATATAAGGATGATTGTTAACCACAGTTACTATTTAATTACTTATGGTCAAAGATTATTACACTATTACTTACTTTTCAAAATTAAATTACTTACTCTTTTGATATTCGCCAAATCTCATTCTCCCATTTTGGATAGTTGATTTGTATGATTAATAAAATTGCCTCTTAAAAAGTTTGACCATTTATGTAAACCAATTAAAATGCAATAATTAGCCTATTATTATTTTTTTTCAAGGTGTAGTCAATATCCTATTACTTACCTCCTTAAATTAAATGTCTATTTGAGTAAATGCCAATTTGAATTAAATGAATATTTACTTACTTATGGTCAAAGATTATTAACCTATTACTTCCATTTTTAAAATTAAATTACTTCTAATTTTCCACAGCTACTATTTACTTACTTATGGTCAAAGATTATTACCCTATTACTTACTTTTTAAAATTAAATTACTTACTCTTTTGATATTCGCCAAATCTCATTCTCCCATTTTGGATAGTTGATTTGTATGATTAATAAAGTTGCCTCTTAAAAGTTTGACCATTTATGTAAACCAATTAAAATGCAATAATTAGCCTGTTATTTTTTTTGCAACATATGGTCAATATCCTATTACTTACCTCCTTAAATTAAATGCCTACTTGAGTAAATGTCAATTTGAATTAAATGCCTATTTACATACTTATGGTCAAAGATTATTACCTTATTACTTACTTTTTAAAATTAAATTACTTTCAATTTTCCACAGTTACTTTTTACTTATGGTAAAAGATTATTACCCTATTACTTACCTTTTAAAATTAAATTACTTACTCTTTTGAATTAAATGCCTATTAGAGTAAATGCCAATTTGAGAAAAGATGAATATCCAAAGCCTATCATTATCCGACAGGTGACAGTGTTGATAGAGAAGATGCCACGTGTAATTAATCTCAGTCCTTTTAATATGTTTTATGATTTAGTTTTTGACACTATTTATTTCTTACTGTTAATTTGTATTTTATTTTTGATTTATAAATTAGAAAATAGTCAAGTGAGATCTTGTTTGATTCGTCTCAATGCAGAAATTATTAATATACACTATTTATAATATTCTGTCATGTATAATAAGAGATATTAAGCATTGAATAACTGCATTGAACACTGTGAAAAAGCAAATGTTCTATTATCTATGAATAGGAGGGAGTAGTATTTGTTAATAAAAAAAATTTACTGGTGAAATTAAAAGTAAGTTAAAATATATGAATGAGAACAATAAAAAATAAAAATAATGCATGTATTTTTATGAAGAAAGTAAATTTTTATTAAATAGTGTGTGACAACATTTGAACAAAAAAAACATATTGACTTGGTCAAATACTCACCAATGCGTCATAAATTGAAAAACACTTTCTCGGTTGGTGTATAATCAATAATGTAAAAGGTAGACTACAAAATTTCCTTGTTTGCTGCAAACAAGTGATAATGCTTTACGCAATCTAGTTTCCAAGTCTATAGGCGGAGCTACGACTGTCGGGTCGTGTTATATCGTGTCAGAGACAATCTTACGACCATCGCCTTTCCATAATATTTGAAATTTGCTTTTTACAATGATAATAAGTTTAAGTAAAGTTTATAAATTTCGATCATGTAAGAACGATAATTTAAATTTTTTTTAATGTATTTCATCTAAAATTCTGACTTCGACACTGTATGAGCCACAAGGGGGCATGACACCTTCACATTAGTCATTATTGACCAAATATAAGAAACTTGACGAAAAACAACTCATGAAAACGACTGACCCTCACAAAGCCTGAATTTTTATTGCTTCAAAATATACTTCTATAATCCATTTGCCTAACTAGTTGACAAAGATAAGAAAATGATACGTTCATTTAGAATATTTGCCTCCCTTATATTAGATCGAGGTCGACCAAGGCCATGAAGCTCTAGGTTTAATCTCAAAAAAAAAAAAAAGAATATTTGCCTCCCTCGGTGACAATTCATCATCATCATACCCATACAGTGTATCCCGCTAATAGAAAACTATGATTAGGATCTGAAGAAGGAAGGACTACGACAACTCATACCCATAATAGAAAATGCGGTTAAAGAATCCCCCGATTTATTTAGAATATTTGCCTCCCTCGGTGCCAGTTCATTTTTTTTTTTTGGAAAGTTACCATCCTATCTTGTTTGACCAGCTAAAAATATTAGTCATTATAGTAGTTATTAGCCGATTTTTTAAGTAGACTATTATGGATATGTAGTACTAAATTTAAGTAAAAGTTGTTTGTTGTTTATTAGATAACAAGTTTGTAAAAAGATTTAATTCCGGCCGAAAAATCAACTTTTTAGCTAGCTAAAACGCTTTTAAAATTTTATCTATTTGATCTACCAAAAGCCAAAAATCAATCAAAATATCGACCAAAAGACCAAAAAAACCAATTGTCATGAAGTATTGCATTCAACACAGAGATGTGCATAATAAACAAGACCTAACTTCATATTCGACTTGACTTCAAATTTGGCTTTGCAACGTTTAAAAACTCGAGATCCAACTTTGAATCCACCCGAAATTTTACAACACGAACTCGAAAACAAACGTACACCTCAACACTCTTAACAGTGAGATTTCGGGCATTACTAAAATTTCACCCTCTTACTTTCAGGCGTGTTCGTTGGGAGCGAGGGGTAACGATGAGGTAGAACCGTAAAGAGATTAATGAAGAACATGATACACTTGAAACTTCAGAGACTGCTGTATTACTTTGCTTAGCAGCTGGTAACAGAAACTATGAATTATAATTTTAAAAATAATCGAAAACTCGCAAATTCTACCGAAGGAGTCTGCATTACAAATTTACATTGCGAACCTAAAAGTAAAGAAGATAAAGAACCTCTATGAAACAGCTTCAGGTGGAGGGTAAGCACAAATCACAGAAGACGATGGAGGAACACACCGTCTCTGCCTTCTACTTCGGCTGGCAGAACTTGTGGAACAATCCGATAATGTAGATGAATTAGAATTCGAGGGATCAAACCTACTCGATTGGCTTCTTAACTTTTTTTTATCTACATCACCTCGGTTCTTGTTTTCAGCTCTAATATGTCGAACCTTTGATTCATTCAAAGCTGCTGGGAGAACGCACTTGCACAATAAACCTTGATGATGATTGAGAAGAAAATGGGTTCAGCAAAACATCAGTTTTGATTTCAAACAAATTCTTATGGTTTAAATTTGAATAGTTTGTGAATTACAGCATTAATGTTTATTTTTTGCGAATTACTGCCAGCAAAGTATCAAAGTCTACAACGTTTAGACCAAATCACAAAATTCCGAGCATTTAGATGATACGAAAAGGAAATTAGGGTTGAAAACAACAAAAAAATCCAATCACAAGGAAACCAAAGCATGTTTCGATCTTACCAACTTGCAATGAAGCGTAGAGCATTTTGCGGTTTTTTGGAGTATTTTTGTAGTTAAGGTTAAACCCCTTAAATGGGATGAATTTTCCTATACATGAGATGAGATGATGTTATCATGACTAGGGGATTGGTGGGTATCATGACTGAGAAGCTTAATAATTAACATATTGACACTTACAAACAATTCTAACTAACCTTATACTTTCAACCACCCTCTCCCACTTTCTAGTAATCATTAAACTATAGGTAGAAATCTGTACACTGGCCCCAAAAACCAACACAAGTCTTTTCCCGCACACTTTGTCCTCACTCGTTCAACTCAGGAGGTCAATCATCTTAAGACTACTACGTAACTATAGAATTCTCCACAAACGAGCATCATTGAAAAGAAAATACAGCTTGTTGATATAGATAGTACTAATGTACTATCAGTGCTTATAAACCTCGTTTATTTCTATCTTGATCTCAACTCGGAGCACATGTTATGCACCAAGCATTAGGAGCAAGTCTTACTATTTCTACTAAAGCCACGAACAAAATCACACTAATGATACAAATCCTCCTTCTTTACACTAGATGTTGACAATGGATAACAACAAATAACAAACAAACCAAAGGGTGTTCACTTTTCACTCATTAACTAATATATTCCTGAAATTTCAGCCGCCCTAGTACAAATCATCACTATCAAATAAAGGAAGAAAAACAGTCTTTTATATGGAAAATTAATAAATCATAATATGAGATTAATTAGAAGGTCACACCACTAAAAAGTACTTAGTTGAAGCATGAGTCATCCATTAATCCTTTAAGCATTTCATAGTGGGAAAATGTAATAAAAATTTGTCACATAATCATCATTAGAAATAGTATTAGCACAAAACATGGAATTATAAATTAGATATTTAAAATGTACAAAGCATAAGCTTACCTAGTCGAGCTAGTCGATTGACCCAGCTTGGAATCGGCTTTCCAGTCAAGCGTATACATAAATCGTTGCAGAAGTGGTTACAGTTTTTGCTAATGAGATTATAAGTATTGCCGAAGTACTCTTTAGAAAGTTTCTCTATCAATGTATGAACTTCCTTAGCATCCAAGTCTGTTCTCCCTATCAAGATTGATTTTCGGTATGTGAAGCCCGGGCACTGCTTGGGTTCCACTTCAAATACCCCACTTGCGGAATGCTCATGAGCGCCAAAAGCATACTCAATGTCATGAACTGAACCAAATTCAACATATCAGTTTCACTATAGAAATTAGAAGACTTAGCTATCAAGAACTGTTACTTAAACTCCGATATCGATGTAGGATAC
The DNA here is from genome assembly GCA_019776075.1 of Amaranthus palmeri. Taxonomy (NCBI): domain Eukaryota; kingdom Viridiplantae; phylum Streptophyta; class Magnoliopsida; order Caryophyllales; family Amaranthaceae; genus Amaranthus; species Amaranthus palmeri. The sequence goes on from JAAKBH010000303.1 coordinate 283,424, forward strand.
TGATACGTGTCTAGGTGTTGGATACGTCTAAATGTTCAATTTTACACCTAATTGAATTATCTAAGTGTCATGCCAATGTTCGAGCATCAAGGATCCGACACGAGTACATGAAGCAAAATGAAGAATCCGAATAACATCGATCAAGAACATAGTAAACACATACTGCACTTCGAATCACAGCAGAGAAGAACAAAACACATTAAATCAAAAGGCAAAAGCAAATGGAAATGATTGGTTATAGAATTGAAATCCATGCAAGTATGCAACTTGGGCTAGATTTCTCGAAATGGAGATATGATTCACACGGTCGTGCAATTTTTTAGGCACGTAGTACATAACATTGCTCCATGAATCAGAAATATAGCACATGGTCTATTGAAAATTCAACCAAATTCAAAGCACCCTAAAACAATCAGACTGGTTTTTTTTGCATGTGTAAGGTGTCCAATCGCACAAGAGGCCTCAATAATTAATGCATTGTTACCTGGAACGACATTCGACTAGGAATAGAGAACATGATCGGGAACAAGGAACGCAACCTAGATTGACTCGGGAACAATTGGGTACAAGAAAGAAACATTATGCATTAAAAAAATATTTGAAAACAAAATTAAATCAAAATGATTTTTTTCTTTAAGAAATTGTTTTTAAGTGGAATTTTTTTGGTTTTCTATGTTTTATCTCGTTTTTTCCTCCCTCCTTTTTTCTTTAACTTGTAAACGAAGGCCAAGATACTTTTTAAGAAAACATCTTCCACATCGGGATGTCACCTTAAGCGATTTGCTACTTTAAACGTTTCACGTTCCATCTAACTATGAATTACGGCCTTTCATTAGTTTACATTACTTTTACTTTATTTTTAACCTCAAAATTGCTAAATTATTGTGTTTTTTTACACCGCCCCCAGATGCAATGCTCCATTTCCAAGCACCTTCAGAGGTAATTTACAGTACATAACACTGCAAATACAGCCACAATTCCCTAAAAGTAGGGTCTACACCTTGGATCCACACAATTTACACTTCCAAAATCATAATCCCAGAATCAAATATCCAAATTTTAGATATCTCATGCAACAGTATAACAAATCATTAAAGAACACAAAAAAAAGATATGTAAAAGATAGCATTTCATAATCTCATCATATATTCTGATATTCATAAGATTTTCTGGGTAAAAAACCCTTGATTATGAACAATTGGATCTCAGATTTCCACTATCAGTGAAAATTAAATTCATTCTTTTAATCAATTGAAAAATTCTCAACCCAAAACCTATCTTAATTCAAGCTAATCCATGCACTTAAAATTTACTTTCCAATCAATGAAATTAAAAAAAAAAAAAAAACTAACAACCCAATTTCAGCAACCAAAGACATTTAAAAAACAAAAAAAATAAAACCCATTATTAACTAACTCAAAATAAAATAAACCCACATTTTAATTTCACAAATATCAACACCAAATACTAAAAATAGATCTGAAAGTAATAAAAAATTGCAGAAATTTAGGTATGAAAAAAGAGAATTCAAAAAAAGAAAGAAAAGAAAAAGATATACCTTGAACACCAGAATGGTAAACACCAAGACCAAGCCAATAAGCATAGCCATTAATGGGAGTAAGATCATAGACATTCAAGTAAACTGGTACTATACCAGTTTTCTTCTTCTTTTGTACCATTCTACACAACATTTTGTTTTGGATCCTTTTCTCTTCTTTCTCTCTCTTGTTCTTTCTGAGCTTTTTTGTGCTTTCTCTCTCCTACTGGATAAATTTAATAATATATTGCTATTTCCTATTCTTCTCGGGCTTTACACTTCCACTACCCCTGTATATTGCCCTGTATGCCCACTACCATGCTCACATGGATCATCATCAGTCCAGTATTCCGCATAAGTTATCGAACCTAAAAATAAAAATATATAAAAATGATAATGAGATAAAATAGTAAAAATATATATTTTGCCGCAAAATAAAAAATAGGCTAATAAAGATAAGAAAAATTAGTTTGAATGATCTTACCAATTGTCTATTTATTATGAATAATTTCTACTTTTATTTATTTTTAAATAATCAAATTTTTGTGTATAGAAGTATTTTTTTTGCTAATAGCATGTCTTGTCATATTTTAATTGGTTACCGTATATACCTACTACCAATGAGGAGTAGGGATAGACCAATGGATAAGCATAATAAGGAAGGAAAAGTGAGTATGACGGCTTGTAGATGCCTATAGTAACCAGTTAAAATGTTGGAAAGGGTGCTCACAACAAAATATAAAAAAGCTAAATTATTTAGAAATAATCAATAGTAGAATATAAAACATAGAAAATTTTTTCTAAAACAATTCAACCTATTGTGCATTACTTATTATTAGCAACGAATAAAAACGGACAATGTGATAGCGGGGAACAAAATTAAAATAAGTTTGTTTGGTGTTAGCGAACAAAGTTATTTTTTTTAATGCCTTTAAATGTTATAATATTGTATTTATTTTGTTCGTTGTATTTTTTTTCTTGAACACATGACACTCGTCTTGATAATTAAAAATTTTCCATAATTTATTTTGAAAATTATTTTTTGTAAAAAATTCTTATTTTATTCGGTTTTCCACCCAAATCCGACCCACCATTATTTGGGCCTGTAGTCGCGGACTCAAGTCAAAACCTCTGAAAATTTGTACAGTATCCGTAAATTCCATGATTTGAAAAACCCTCCTTCTACCCCCCAAAATCCCATGGCTTCCTTCTTCAGATCATCCCGAAAATGGCTTCTTTCTCCATTTCGTCTCTCCTTGAACTCTACTCATCATCTACGCTTACTCGAATTTACGACTCAAATGCAGACTTACTCTTCAGTATCGAAGGTCCGATCACCGTTTGATTCCAATATTATCCGAATTCTTCGCAATGAGGTTCAATATCAGACTGAATATGCTCCTCCGAACGAGGTATTATGTGAATTATTTGATTTCTTAGTTTTTATTTTAATTCCAGAAGTTAATGAATTTCAATACTGGAATTGGATTATGTAGGAGTATTATCATTTTAATATTTTGGCTGAGAGTGATATAATGTTTTTGATGCTGCGAATTGAAAACGATGTGATCAGTCTGAGGAATTTAATGATTATAGTTTCGTTGTGAAATTGGTTTAATTAAGCTAATGTCAGTTTGAAATTTTATTATTGATATTGGTTAGAGTGAAGTACAAACAATTACAATGCGTTAACAAATTGGGGAGTGAGTGATCTTGCTTGCAAATGTGAGAAGTTTATGAATCTTGGATGTGATGTTTGAATGAGTGATCTTGGTTGCAAATAAGTGATTCTGATACTGGTAATTTGATTGTGGATAACCCATTTGTTGTGAAGTGGACCTCAAGGAGCAACAATAGTCGATAGGAGACAGATAACACGCAAAACAAGGCAAACAAACTGCATTGATAAACAAGCACAAACACACCAACACAAAAACTAAATGGGTATCCTTTATCACCCTTCTCCAACAATCAAAAAATTTGTAGTTTTTTTAATGTAATTTTGACAAATTACAACTAAAATACAATCAATCAACATTCTCAATGTGTTTGCTTACAAAACTCTCAAACATTCTCAATGTGTTTGCTTTCAAAACTCTCAAACATCCTCAATGTGTTTGCTTACAATTGCCCTCATTCTTGTACTTTGCTCAATCCTAAAATGTTTTTTCTTCTTTTCCAACACGCTTCTCTGGTTTTCGGGGCATTCTCATAGATCCAAGAATTTTTGAGAAATCAAACCTTGTAAGCCACAAATAGGGCTGAACAAAGTTTGGTCTAAACCGTAAACCAAACCGGACCAAACCGGAATTTTAATATTTGGTCTGGTCTACGGTTTAAATGGTCTGGTCTGGTTTTTTTTCAAATTAAATTACGGTTTACGGTCCGGTCTCGGTTTTTTTATTTTTCAGACCGGACCGGACCGCAAACCGTACTTTTGTCAAAAATCATAATTTTGTTTTTAAAAATTAAGTTGTTACCTATAAATTTAAAGATGTAGATATTTTTATATAGGAATATATACTTGAATAATGTTGATGTTAATACAACTAATTAAAAATTATTATATTTATTAATTATAGGTGTGAAATATTTGCATAAATACATGTATTAATTTGGACGAAAAATGAAAATAAAAAACCGTAGACCAGACCAGACCGGACCGTTGTAGAACGGTCTGGTCCGGTCCGGTCTGGTGTTTTAAACGGTCCGGTCCGGTCTGAAAAATTTTCAGACCGGAATTTCTGGTTTGGTCTAATTTTAGTGTCAGACCAGACCAAACCGGACCGTGTTCACCCCTAGCCACAAATTCTTCACGCATATTAGCTCTAAGCCTCTAATGCAGTGTGTTTGTTCAAGCTTAATTTTTTAAAAAGCGTGATGCGGAAAAGATTCTTAGAGACACTTTTTCACAATCCCCCCTTCTCTGGTTTTCGGGGCATTCTCATAGTTCCTCTTAGATGATTTGATTCTTGATATTACACTCCCCCCTCAAGACCGAAATTTTCCTTATTCAAATGTCTCCCTTTTTGGCAACCTACATCTTTCACCACATGGCGTAGGCAACCACCACCTTTATGCAACATATACAAGGTGGTACAACTCCATTGTCCCTTCATATACACTATTCTTCCTCTCGTGATCTTCATAGCTTCATCACAAGCTTTAAAGGTACACCTCTTCTCTATTCTTCCAAACGATGAGGTTCCTTACAAACTTAAGTACATACTTCAGATCTTAAAATTTTTTGTGTCAACATCTTATGTGACGACCATAACTTACCCAATACCTTTAAACTTTTTTTTCACCATTAGGCAAGGTTACAAGGCCTCCATTACATGTTTCTAAGCTTGTGAACTTCTTTAACTCACAACATATATAAAATGAGCAATCGAATACCCAAAACATATATAAAATGATTGAGCAATTGATAAAATTAATGATAGAACAACTTGTCATGGATTTTGAAGCATCAAATACCCAAAACTTCTTCAATGAAATCTTTGAATTGGTCCCTTTCAATTAGTTATACTTGATTTAGGGAGTAATCTCTAGTTGGATTATGCTTAATGTCTTCTTATTCACAGAGACCCACTTGGTCTCCTCTAAGTTGTTGGCTTGCTTTTCTCAAGAGCCTCATCAATGTGTTATTGAGCCAACAAATACTTAGTCAAACTTTTCTATTATGGAAGTTTGTTTTTCATTACAACTTCTTGTGACAGACGGTCTCTTTGAGAGACTCTCTAATTGGGTCAGCCCATAAAGGAAAATGTAGAGTAAGAGTAGGCATTAAACTTTGATGGATTGGGCCTAAGACGTCTCTTAGAGAGACAGTCTCTTAGAAGACTGGCTGTTTTTTCATTAACTTTTCACTTTCACCCTTCTTCTATACTTTTTCTTTAACTATGAAAATGTTGATTAACGCTAAAAAATGAAAATAAAGTTTAGTTTATTTGAACTTGTGTCAATAATTCTCCTTGTTTATACCACTATGGGTAGCTTCTTCTCAAGGATTTTACATACGTGTTACCATCTTTCTTCTCAAAAAGATATAGAAAAGGTTAGTTTTTTCTAGAATTAAATTCATAAATAAAGGATTTATTTTAATCAGATAATGTAGCATCTAATATTTGTTTATGAGTCTTCCCATGACATATATTTACCATGTCATAATATACACAATGGTAGCATGAGAGACTATGAATTTTGCTTTGATTGTGATTTGTTAAATGGACTAGGGAGTGTAGATATAAAAGTATATGGAAAGTAGTATATTACATAGAGAATCAGCAATGGTGGTTTGTTGGTCTTACCTTGTCTGGTCTCTATTGATATAAGTTAATGCTTTTCAGATGAATTCTGTTCCCATGTACTTATTATTATAAGTTCTTATGCTAGAGTGCTATGTTTTTTTTTTAAATTTTTTTAATTTTTTTTTATTAAATACATTTAGGCCTTTCCCTTTATTTACATAGAGTTGGACATGGTGAGAAAGATTTAGGAGATGTGTGGGTATGAAATTTTGTGTGAGAGTTATCTTTGTTTAAATTCTGTTCTTGCGTATCAATTCTAAGTAGGAGCTATGGAGGCAAGTGATTGAATATGGAAGTTTAGGATAAGTAGAGGTGAGTGTTTTGTGTAGCGTAGTGTAGTGTAGTGTAGTGTAGGTACCTAAAATGATAATAAGGGTTTGAAGTATATAATAAAACAATATTATTTTCTAGATAATAATATGGATGGTGATTAAGTAAGGTAGAAATGAATTTGAGGTTGTAACCCTTAACTTTAAAGTATGAAGGGATGTATTAACTTGCTATTGGGTTTAAATCTTTGTTGTTAGAGAAGATCAATACAATGTGAGTAGAGTAAAGTTTTATATGTCAAGATTGGCGTTTGATGACATGAAGTTAGATTTGTTGTAATGAACCAATAGGAAATGAGAAAAACCACTCCATTGGTTGCCTTGCTCATTGTATAGTGGTGGAGCAGTACTACACTGCATTTTATCTCAAATGCTGTTAAAATGGGTCTTGACGTCGGCCTAGGTGGGGTAAGAAGGTTGGATGATCAATCTTGCCTTGTGAAAACAAGGAGTTTGTTTCACCTTAGAATGTGAGGGAGACTAAGGATAATATAGTTTGAGCATTCGTGGCAGAGCATAGAGAGGTTGGAATTTGGAGCTTGATTGTCCTTTGTTGAAAGGAATGTGAAAAACATCAATGCATGATGAGTGATTCTCTGCATGTTAATTGGCTAGATTAAATAGCTCATCCCTTGACGGTCATTAAGCCTCAATGTTATCTTATAAAATTTTCTAAAGGACGATGAATTTTTTGCTTGTTGTGGTTTTAAGTTATTTGTGCATAATGACTAAAGTGAATATGATTTGGCTATCAACTGAAGAGTAAATTTGACAAGGACAGAATAGTAGGAAACATTCATGGACTTTTTATCTCATTCTTTGACATAGTAGTTCATGATTAGGGTTGAAACTAGCTAGACAAAAGTAAATCCTGGCTAAGTGTATTAATTAGCACCTATACAATTACATACAAAATGGGAAACTTTTGTGCTGATAGATTTTTCTTGCATCTTAAAGCAGTATGCTATACACTACTAAACATCTTTGTCATAATTACTTTGGATCATCTGGTATGTAGATTATGATCTATTTCTTTGTTTATTATCCAAATATGCAGCCTCCTGCAAGTTTCAAATTCTTTTCTGTTGAAGATTGCCCAGGTGAGGTATATGTAAGACTTCGACGCAAGTTTGGTGAGAAAGAGGAGATCAAAATTGAGGCTACAATGTTTGATGGTTGTGTATCTGTACCTAAAACTGGGGATTATGCTGACAAAGAAGACATCCAATTTCATATAAGCTTGCTTATTGACATATCGAAGGGAGAGGGAACTGACGGATTAGGATTTGTGTGCTCTGCTTGGCCAGATTACTTGGAGATAATGAAAGTCTACAACTTTCGTGAGAGCAAATTGCAGCCTAAAGCTTACATGGGACCTAGTATAAGGTATTGCCTCTTTTTCTAGCTATTATAGCTCCATGTGTGTAGAATTTGTTAGGTGGCCTTATGCATCTTTTAATGTTTTATCTATTATTCCTTTACCCCCTGAGATCACTCTTCAAGGGGGATGATAGAAAGATAAGGAAAGTGGAATAGTGGGTGTTTTAGTAGGGTATTATAGGCGGAGTCATGTCTTTTAGTAGGGTAATTATGGTTTGCAGTAAAAAGAAGTAGGTGGGGTAAAAATAGTAAAGAGGTAAACTTAGTGGTCAAAGGGAGTACATTTTTGTCTTCTCAGAAATCATAATTTTTTGAAATGAGTGGACCAACAGTGAACTTCACCAAATTGTGTTAAGGGTTTATTTTTCTCCCTCTTTAAAACATATGTTTAAGGGACATATATGGTTATAAGCGATGTATTCTTGAGATCAGGGTGTGTTTTGATTGATTAATGCATAGTCCCTGGTTCTCTGACTGGCACATTCGTATTGCAATGTGACTCAGGACTTTTGTATTGCCTAATGGCCTGTGTGTTTACACTGTTTGTAGCTTAGTTGCAGGTCATGATTTTCATGTTGATTGTGTTTATTTTTTCAGAACCTTGGACCCCAAGCTCCAGAAGGCACTTCATGAATATTTGGAAGCAAGGGGAGTGAATGATGAACTTGCTATTTTCTTGCATGCGTATATGGTCAACAAGGATAGAACCGAACTCCTGAAATGGTTAGAAAATGTCAAGTCTTTTGTTGAACTGTAGAGTGCCAGATATTCTGGCTCCACTTGGAGATTAACTGTATGGTAATGACATTGATTTTTCTTTAAATCTTTTTATAGATTGTAGGGGTATAGTATTAGAATGTTCTTTAATGTGGTTAATGTGCATATTAAGGTTAAACTTTCTCATGTATTCTGTTTATTTATGCTTGCATGTTTTGAGTACTCTCTATGTGTTGCTGATTTTGCTATATTTGTGTATTGAGATGTCTCAATGATTTTTTGCTTAATGGAAATTTTTCCACGACTTTTGCTTACATCACAAACTTCTCTCTTTTATGCCATTCACACAATTAAGCTTTTCGTCCTTTTCTCCCTACCTACACACCTGGTTCAATCCTTGTACTACATTTTAATTTAGTCATCTAAGTGGGACTAAGGATTATTATTAAGTTATTAGGCTAACACTAAACTAGTTCAAATTATCTGGAATAGGTTTTTTAGTTAGTGATAACTGATTTTGGTTTAATTAGAGTGCTTTTACATGCTTCTTTTTGTAGTTTGATGGAAATGAGTGTGTAATCAATATTACCTACAATCAAGCAAGCTTATTTTACTGGTGGCTAACTGGCAATGGCATGGCTCATGAGACTCTAATACATAAATCATAGTGAAACTGTTGGATTAGATCCCTGAGATTAGTCTCTTTGTTTAGTTGGCTTTCTTCAAATAAGGAAGTGGAGGAGAAACATCCTAGGTTCCTATTTCTCCCACAATCTTGTCACATAGCATTGAGCTAGAACTGTTGGGATGCTTGTTTAAAGTGATTATTTCATCATTGACCCATAAGACTTGAATTTAAGTCTTTGTTCGTGGTAATGGTATTGGTATTGGTTTTTTGGACATGTGAATTCTTTTGTTATAATCATCTGCACTTGTCTTTTGCGTATATCTCTTTGATTTATTGGCATTTTCGAAAAAGAAGTCCGTCACTAGTTGAATGTTAGATTTCAGGTTTGATGTTTTGAATTTCCAGCGCTATATTTGCTGTAGGTCTCATTGTTTCTGTGGTGTCCATTAACCAACTAGTTCTGTTAGCTTTAGGGTGTACTTGGATGGAAGGGAATGGAGGGAAAGAAAGGAGAGGGATTTGGAAGGGGGAAGAATCCCTTGTTTGGATAGCAAATCGAGAGTAAAGGGTTTGGGGTAAGGGCATTGGACGGATTTGATGGATACTTTTTGTTAAGGTTCTAACCTCTCGAAAGTTGAAAAGATTTGAAGGAAGAACTCTCATTTTTCTTCCTTTCCCTTCCTCCCTTCTATACAAACAGGAGTTATTTCACTTCCCTTTCTCTTCCTTTCCTTTCCGTTCCCTTCCTTCCCCTTTCATCCCTTTCTTTTCTCCCAAATTATTAAACAAACATAGTGTTAGAGTTTTGTTCTACTTATACCTCAACAGGTAGCCATTTCCTTTAAGTTTCTAATGCTAAGTTTTGGTTCACTCACTTATGTAGTAGGTAAGATTAATTTGATTGAAAATATTAGTTTGGTGTTTCTCTTAGATGAACTCTGCCGGATGTATTTGCCATTCAAGGTGGCCTTTGTCTATGATTTTGGTGCCCTTTATGTCCATTTCTCTACAAGAGAGCCGATCACATAGTCTGACTGAGGCAGGATTAGAGAAATTTGGGCTCAAAAATATTGTCATCACCGAGATCACTTTTTAGGGTTCCAAATTTTATGTTTACACCATTTTGATCTTGGGCCTGCATGTCCAATTTTGACCGGCCTCGAACTCTATTAGTCTCTACAGAAGTGTTAAGAAAATGTTGCCTGTTCCATGAGCAGCTCAAACCATCGGCAGTTGCAGTTCACCTGAGCAATCTAGCACTAACTTTGAAGTTGTTCTGACTTTTAAGAAACCTGCCTTGGTGCCAGAGGCTTCCTCAATTTGTATTCGTAGGCTAAGCAGTAAGAACACTCGGCTATAACAACTCTTTACTACCCAAAACATAGGTGTATTACCCCTAAAATGGGAAAATTTTTTGACCTTTTCTTGCTTGCTACATGGTCATTCTAACATATAGAATTAAATAATCAAATGTGTTTTACTCACTACGTCCCGGTAATTTGAATTATTTTTCGTATTTTGGTTGTCCTACTTGTTTTGCCACATTTCCTTATTTGGCAATGGATCTTACCACGATTTTTTTAATCTCATCCATACATTTTAATGCTTCTTTTATATCATCAAACCATTTAATTTCTTTCTTCAAAAATTACCAAATTTCCACAATTCCTAAAAACACCACATTTTCAAATTTAATGGGATATAGTACCTATGATATAATGGGTGATACTCAACGGGATTTGCTTAATGATTACAACTATGGAGAAAATTTAAACTTGATAAGGAAATAAGATGATTGTGACCCCATTTTTCTTTTGCCATTTTGTATGCTTTGTTGTTGAAGAGAAATAGAAGGGCCCATCGTAGGTTGTTATGCTTGAGTAACAAGTTAGAATGTCATAATCCTCTGAATTTCTTTATTAAATGGCATTTCTAACGAAATTAGAGGTGTATGAACCCATGTCTCGTATCCTCCAATCTTTAATTTGATACAAAATATAGCATTTGAATCATTTATTAAAAACAAGCTTAGAAGTTTAGGTCATTTATAAATAGCCATAAAGTTCTATTTTATGAGTTATATTCATTGCAAATCAGATAATACAAACATTGTAACCATGTCACCGGTGCTCACTCAAAGAATTGGGTTTTGATTTGTGATGGAGATGATGAGGAGAGAGATGATGAGTTTGAAGCCATTGTTGAAGCTCAAGGTTGGAGATGGATTAGATGAGAGAGAATGAGTTGAATTAACTAGGTTGGGTTAAGGGTCAAAGATAAATAGATTTGGTTAAAAAGGTCATTTAAGAGGTTAGCAATTCATTTTATTTTCTGGTGATTGGAATTCGGTGAGATGGTTACAATATAATGCTTGCACTGATTGATTTATAGTGGCTATAACACATAAATATTGAATTTTGTTGCAAAAGTCTATAAATGACCTAAACTTCACGATTGTTCATAGATGATTATATATCATACACACTTCCAATTGTTTGGGATCGTTAATATGTTATTAGTGGGTGGAAATTGGAAAGTAAGTGTCTAATTGTCTACTTACTATTTGAGATGTTCCACACTATATCAGCAATCTGCGACTTCTCATTCTTCTCATTGTTTAGGTTATTCATTAGGCATATTTCTTTGATAGGATCTCGAATAGGGGAAATTTTAAAATCTAGTGCAAACTTAAGGCTCATTAGGAATTCTTTATCACTTTGTTAACTATTTGTCATCATCGTCATCCTATCCAGTGTATCCCGTCCATAGAAAACTATGGACAGGGTTTGAGGAGGGAAGGACAACGGCAACTCATACCCATAAAGGAGAGCGCGGCTAAAAGGAGTCCCCCGGCTCGAGAAAGATACTTTGTTGACTATGTGTGTTCTGTTTAAAGCTTTATATTGGGTTGCTTAGAGTGAGTCAGGAGTCGGGAGTTAGGATTCAAGACATAATATAAGGGACGGTCCGTATAGATAGTTCATGGACACTATCATAACTCTTTGGTTTCATCTAATAATGGATTGTAGTAAAATAACTCATTATATTATTTATGTCTTTTATTTAATGTGAAGTTGCATATTCCATTTGCATTTAATATTTAAGGGTCAATAGGAAACAATCTTCACTTATGCAAATGTATTGGCCATTCAACCATAATAATTTGCTACTGTATCGGTTATGTGACCTCCCTTGTTTTATTTCTAACTTGGCCCTGCTATATGATGAAGGAAGCATTATACATGTACCAGAAAAGCTTTTAAAAAAAGAAAATCTTTACTTTTGCCATTAGCTAATTTACATAATATCTTGAAAGAGAAGCTAAAAAATTTTCAAGCATATTGTAGCAAACGTCTAATACTAGAAAGGAAAAAGAAAAATTGTTTTAGACAAAAGAGAGTACATTCTTAAAGACTGAGGGATAAATTAAGCTTTGTGGAGTCGTCATGATTAGGTTTTATTGACATATCACCACTCCACCAGAAATTAGTAACCCCTTCATCAACACCGAACCTACCAGCACCGCCTCTAGACGTGGGTCCCACAGGGGCGCTACTGTGGTAAGTGTCCAACACTAGCTTCCCTACAGCAGGTTGTTGTTCAATAGGTAACCTTAACCACCCATGGTGTCCATACACATTTCTGGAAGAAGACATTGCAGGACTCATATTAGAAGGTGGTTGTTTATGAATCATTGAGTGTACCTGAATTCCAAGGGATCTATTGAGGGAACCATGTAGGGGTAACGAGGCAATGTTTGAATAACTTAGTTGTTGTTGATGATGTATGTAAGGATGCCCAAACGCTGCAGCTGTTGCAGCGATTGTAGCTCCTATTCTCTGATTTCGTTTTGCGATAGTCCGCTCTCGTTTGTGAGCGTTTTGGTGTCCCCCTAGAGCTTGCGAGCTGTAGAATTTTCTCTGGCAATAATTGCACGAGAAAACTCTGTGCTCGCTTTCTGAACCTTGAGGAGTTTCTGTCGAACTCTGAGATGATCCTACTTTTATGCCGTCAATCAGATTGAGTTCCCCGTTGTATTCATGGCATGAATCTGATTCATTCCATGAAGCAGTCTCTTTTTCCTGATCCTGATTCTGATCTTTGTCTTGAGATTCGATTGCTGCTTTCTGTTGCTGATACTTCAGTGGCCTGCCAAATAAACGCGGTACACCTTGTGCTGCAGAAATAGAGCTTGATGTTCCTGAAAGACATGGTTCTAGCTCTGTTTCTTCCATTTTAGGATGCTCTTTTCTCTGCTGCTTCTATATTTATACTGAAGATGAACTATAACTCATAACTCATAAGAGTTGTTTCCTATTGGGTTTGAGTGTCTCTAAGTGGATCTAAGTGCAAGGACTTATTTATTCAGTACATATACTTTTTTATTTGACACTACACGTTATGCCTAGTTTATATCTAATCCAAGGGGGCCTCTTTTCAAAAAAAATAAAGAAAGATTTAAGGGGAATTAATTTAAAAAAATAAAAATTAAGGGGCCAAGTGCTAGTCTATTCCTCCTATTTACATATTATTCTCATGAAATACGAATGTCCCACTGATGTTTTGGACATTTTTAGGGATATTTTGTTATTTTAATGTTATTTTTTGAGGGAAAAATGATATCTAAATCTGTACGATTTGAGACATCTCTGCTAACACAAATCTGTGTCAAGAGCTGATTCCTCTCATTCATGAACTGGACCGAGAGTTAAGGTGAAGGAAAAGGATACCAAACATATATATATATATATATATATATATATATATATATATATATATATATATATATGAAGTATGAGAACCGTGAGAACTAATCTATCTGATTAAAAAGTATTACTTTTCCAATTACAAAGGTGTTACTTTTAGGCAAAAAAAGTGTTACTTTTTTGTTAAAAAAAGATACTTTTTGACAAAAAAAATGTTACTTTCAAAATAAAATTTTGAACGTAAATTAAAAAAGGTATTACTTTTAATATAAAAAGTGTTAATATTTGAAATAATTTTTGAAAATTTTTTTGACAGTAACACTTTTTTGCTAAAAAGTAACAACTTTTATTTTGAAAAAAAGTAACAGTTTTTTATCAAGTAGATTGGTTCTCACGGATATGCTTAGGGTTGTTTGTAATTTTCAAGTTATATTTCCGAGGACAAACATTATATTGAAATTCGATAATTTTGCGCATTTATGTTATGGCGAGTGTGTCGATAATTGCTTTGTGTTGTGTGGATTCCTCACATTGGTAGGGTGAAGGAAAGGATGATAAATCCATTTTGGATTTAAACATTAAAAATTTCATTCATGTACTTTTAATAGTAGGGATATATTTAGAATTCTCTAATTTTCAAGTTATTTTTGGAGCAAAAACCTGTATTTAAATTGGATGATTTTACACATCTCTCTTAACACGAGGTCTTGTCAAGAATTGCTTTGTTTTGTGTGGATTCCCCTGATTGGTGAAGTGGACCCATATTAGTTGTAAAGATACTGAGTTGGAGTAGAACTGGACGCATATGATGAGACTTTTTTGTTTGAATTGTTAAGTTTTCTGAACATAAATTTGCCATTAGGCTAAGACTGAAACTCATGTGGGTTTATACCTGTTGGAGGTTAAGGGTTGCTCCAATTATGGGGGGACAAAGGTAACCTTGTACTTGTAGATTAGATTATAAGCTACAAGCACCTTGTCCCATGTCACTTGGGCTTTGTTCCTTTTGTGAATTTTGATGAAATTATACTTTTCTTGCCCTTGCCCTTGGGTGTTCCCTACATTAATTATTTGCCCACTCACTAATAAACTACTTATTTCACTAGCCTCCTTGTGCACTAACACCAAAACTATTTGTCAATTTCTGCCAAAAGATGGTATAACCATTCCAAACCTATTATTGCTATTTGCTAGGGGTGGTAACCTAGCCTCTTCAAAATATATTTTACACTTTTTTTTTTCAATCACAACTCCTTAACTCTGACCAAAATTATTTGAGAAAAAGTAAATCAACGTCCTAAACACTCGAGTATATACTTCTAATATTTCCCGTCTAACTTTCCGAATCACTCGGGCTTTTAGTATCAATATCTTGTACTATTCTTTAATCACAATGTTATAAAATTGATTTTTTAAAACGTACAATATATATGATATCACTTAATCAGGTCTTATCTCAGTGGGAGCAAGTATCGCTTTTCCCAAATTAGGTCATGCGTTCAATTCTCTCACCTAATTCCCCTTCCCCAGTCCATTGTGGAAAAAATACTTTAAACATATTGTGTTTGATCATTCTGAATCACTCAATGTCAAGTGTTAAGGTACTTGGTGTTTCATGTGAATTACATGATGATGGAGGTCCCATTAAATAGGTTTAATTTACTATTGAATGATGGCTGGATGTTGGATATGGTAGAAGGTCAACTATCATGAACTAATTTGGTCTATACTGTAATGATTGTAAGAGCACATAAGAGTCTCAAAATTAGATAATGTGGTGAAGAAAATTAGGATCAAATCGTTTTCTTTTAGGTTTTTGTCTAGGAAATTTTATTGTTTCAGATATTCCTCGTTACTTTTTCAGATGCAGGCTTGTCGAGGTGGTTTCAACTTCACTCAATTCCTTTCGTTGCAAGAACTTCTCTCGCTTTTTCTTGAGTTGGGAGACTCTTTGGTCGCGCTCTCCTTTTGAGTATGAGTTGCCGCCATCCTTCCCTTCCAGACTCTACTCATAATTTTTCTATAGGCGGAGTACACTTGGTATGATAATGATGACATTCCTCCTTACTTTTTTGTGGGTTGCCATGAGTGCATTCAAAATTTCTATTCATATGAAAGATTATCATGTGTCTACTCAAGAGTCAAAAGAATTAGCTATTCTTAATCTTAGATTAGCAATCATTGCTTAAACGATTGTCATTCATCATTAAGATTTGCAACGTTCACTTCTTCTGCAATTCTGTTTTGTAATTGTTGCATAAGTTTTAGTGTATTCTTTCTGCTTTTTACTCCACTTATTTTGTATTTTAAGGATAGCAATGATTCTACAATGGTTGCCTTTTGATATAGAGCAAGTGAGAGTAGGTTGGTATATCGGATTATTAAGTTGAATTTAAGGTCAAATATTTCAAATCGAGTCATTTTAAAATCTGTTTTATACTATGCTCGCATCGTATTCTTGTCGGGTTCTACCATAATCGAGTTTGCATCGTAAATATTTGCAAACTTACTGAACTGGTATTACCAGCATCGAAGAGGTGTAAAAACCACGTTTTAGGCCGCTTCCAACGATATTTTACATTTTTGGCCAATATTTGGCGGTAAACCGCTAGTTACTGCGTAATCGTGACAATTACCGTATTTTTTGGACTATGTTCCTCAATAATTAGGCCAAATTGTAGTAATTGTTGCTCGATTACACAAAGGTCATCTTCATCATCATCATCAAACCCAATATCCCACTCGAGAGTAGGGTCTGGGTGACTAAAATTGACGGACAATTTATACCCGTACTCCCTTCACAGGAAGGACTAGAGGAAAAAGGTGATCTTCAAACATCACAAATTTTTTTACCATCCTTTCCATGTTAGTTGCAGTATCCCATGCATAAATAAGTAATAAAGGAGTGAAATGTGGCCGAATCGGGCGTATCCAAGTGTCACATAATACATCAGACTCCTGCTAGACTGCATTATGTACAGTGCATGCTGATGATTTGTTTATCTTCTGATTCCTCGTTTAATTGTCAGATTGGGTATAACTGATTAATATAATGTAGGGCTGTACAAGCTAGCTATTATTATTCCTATAGGGAAGCACACTTGTGTCTGAACTTATTAGGTCTCTGACTGATTACAGAATATAGTAATGTGTTAATTTGTTTGTTTATCTTTGTGTTATCTTCTCATTTATTGTCAGTTGCTATATATTCTAATCTGTAGTGGTTGTACTTGTAGCATGCATCTTCTTTACTTCTAGTCATCATCTTATTTTCATATACGCTTGAAAGTTGAACCCTTTTGGTGGGATTCTCATCAGTTTGCACTTAACCCTTTTTTTTAATTCATGATAAAGTATGCATGTACTTGTCTCTTTAATAAAGGAAACGTCGGTAAGACTTCACTCTGACTTGGATGTTTGTGTTAGACATATACGTGTTGAAGTATACAACTCGGTCTTTTTCGAAAATTTTCATATCGTTGTCATAACTTAAAAATTAAAATGTTTACGGCCTCTTACTCATGCTTGAATGTCAATGATGTGATATCAACACGATGATAAAAAAGTAATCACGGATCACTAATTTGAATGGGAATATGATTTATCCCTATGTTCCATTGAATTTGCTACATTATACGTATATTTTTGTTCTATTACAATTGATGGAATGTTAAGGATGTGACATTAATACTCTTTGTGAAGATTAACTAATGCATAAGAATACTTGTTATCTTTCTTGTATGCCTGTAATTCTCCTTGGTTAGCTGATTTTCATTTAGGTTTTTAATTTGGTAATTTACAATGATATTTTAAACTATTTGATCTGTTGAACTGAATTGTAGGATGAAGAAAACATAGTATGTATGCCCAAAAACCTTTGAATAAGAAAATCTTTACTTTTGCAATTAGCTAATTTACATAATACTATCCCATTAAGGAAAGAGATGAAGCTAACATTTTTCAAGCATATTGTAGCAAACTGTCTAATTCTAGAAAGGAAAAGAAAATTCCTTTTAGACAAAAAAGGAACATTCTTAGAGACTGAGGGATAAATCAAGCTTTGCGGAGTCCTCATGATTACTTTTGATAGGACTATCACCACTCCACCAACCGCTACTAACCCCTTCATCAACACCGAACCTACCAGCACCGCCTCTAGACGTGGGTCCCACAGGGGCGCTACTGTGGTAAGTGTCCAACACTAGCTTCCCTACAGCAGGTTGTTGTTCAATAGGTAACCTTGACCACCCATGGTGTCCATACACATTTCCCGAAGACGACATTGTAGGAGTCATGTTAGAAAGTGGTTGTTTGTGAATCATTGAGTGTACCTGAATTCCAAGGGATCTATTGGGGGAAGACCCATGTAAGGGTAATGAAGCAATGTTCGAATAACTTGGTTGTTGTTGATGGTGGTGTAAATACGGATGCCCAAACGCTGCAGCAGTTGCAGCAATCGTGGCTCCTATTCTCTGATTTCGTTTAGCTATAGTCCGCTCTCGTTTGTGTGCATTTTGGTGTCCACCTAGAGCTTGCGAGCTGTAGAATTTCCTCTGGCAATAATTGCATGAGAAAACTCGTGGCTCGCTTTCTGATCCTTGTGGGGTCTCTGTCGAACTCTGAGATGATCCGACTTTTAGGCAGTCGATGAGGTTTAGTTCCCCGTTGAATTCATGGCACGAATCTGATTCGTTCCATGAAACTGTTTCAATCTCTTGTTCCTGATCTCGTTCCTGATGCTCAACTGCTGGTTTCCGTTGCTGATACTGTAATGTCCTGCTGAAAAAACGCGGTACACCTTCGTGTACTGCAGAAATTGTGCTTGATGTGTCTGAAAGACATGGTTCTAGTGATGTTTGTTCCATTTTGTAAGAACAGAAAATAAATTTGTGCTCTTTTTCTGGTGCTTCTATATTTACACTACCAAAAGGGTTGCTTTTAATGAGAACAGAATTGTTCACTTTGAGCTGTTTCCTGATTGTTTTTTTTGTTGTTGACAGTGAAACCTGAAACCCAAACACAGAGTATAAGTACACCAGTAGTAGCAGTATAATTCAGGAGGGATTAAATATTGAGTTGAGTCAGAGCCAGAGGAGGAAGAACTGAGGACCACTGCCCAATCAGGAAACACCACGTGTTGAAAGGTGATTTGAGTTTTATTGTATATATTGGAGGATCTAAAATTTTAACTAAAGGTGTTCAAAATAGACACGAGGATCCGAATTTTACCTGACTTCGTAATTGAATTTGATTTGACCCAACTTCAAAAATGATTTTCAATCATGCTAAAAAAGACACAAAATCTGATTGTGAACTGACCTGAATCAATTAACCCGATGATACGAATAAACACCTTTAATTTTAACATTGTGGGGTAGAGCTGTTCAAAATAGATATGATGGCATGATATTTACCAAACCTTAAAATGAATGTGGACGCAAAACCTGATTGTGAATCGACTCGAAACACCTGACCCGAATAAACACCTCTGATGAGTATATTCGAAATTGATTATATACTTCATATGATATTTAGACTAAAACAAAAAATATTGAAGGTTCATGACATTTTTTTTCTAAAGATTAAAACATTTAACCAATTTTTCACTTGTTCTTGTGAAATTCAATATGATTTATATTTTATGGTGGGAAGGTAGACGACTTGAGTGTCATCGTATCGTGAGCCAGTGACATATTTTTATGATAATTTTGTATATATTTTTTATATTAGATGAATTTTAGAGTTTTTGTGTGCCCACTAACTTTTTTCTGAATCTGCCGCTAGGTCTGAGCATCCCTAGCTAAGCCTTTATTACAAGTATTTAAAACAGACTCCACAATTCGATATTCACTCAACCTTGTAACCGAACGCCATTTGACACAACTTTAAAATGGATTTACAATCATGTAAAAACTAATGTACGCACAAAACCCGATTTTGAACCAACCTGAAACCAAAACTTAAAATCAACCGATAATCCGAATGAACACCTATAACCCCTACATAGGTCCGCCAC
Organism: Amaranthus palmeri; assembly: GCA_019776075.1. Classification (NCBI taxonomy): domain Eukaryota; kingdom Viridiplantae; phylum Streptophyta; class Magnoliopsida; order Caryophyllales; family Amaranthaceae; genus Amaranthus; species Amaranthus palmeri. The sequence goes on from JAAKBH010000303.1 coordinate 303,050, forward strand.
TGTATAGAGCACAGTGGCAAAGATGATGACAAGTGGCCGACAAGTTAATTGGGAAGGTGAGGTGGATTAGTGTTGTTAATACTCTCTTGATTGTGGTATTCAATGCTGTATTATTATTAATTTAGCATCATCAAATCCTTAAAGTAAAACCCTTGAGATAAGTATAATCTTAACTTTTGTTTTTATTATGATTGAAAACCAAACTCATGTGACTTTTTCCTAATAAATACTTTGCGTAAAAAAGGCCTTTGAAAAGATAGAACTTGGTTAGGGGAGGTTTTATTGTATTGTACTCCCAAGAAAATTCTGAGCATGTTCAACATGTTCTACTGCACAGAATCTCGAAAAATTGAGGGCCTTAATATTAAATTATGTAGTATATATTAATTTCTAAAAAAATATAAAATTTTTAGAAAAATATCATAATTTTTGAAATCGCACTGAGTCTTCAAACAGTTTGTCAATTTTTATTCCGTCCCTGTGTACTCCTATTATTAAGTGCTGTTTGGCACCTTTTTGTTGCAATTTGGGATTTTCTATTCATATTATGATTATTAATATAATATTATTTAATTAGTATTATTAACAAATTAACCCCCTTAAATGATTCCATGTTGTACAGCTATGTCTAATCAAATTAAACCAAATCTCCTTTATAAGATCTTTGTCTCTCTAATTAAAGATTTCTTTGACACCTGAATGAGGAGAAAGTTGTGGAACTTAGACTACCCCTTTAACTTGTAATCATAAAGTTTTAACTACTAGAAAAAATTTAAATAAAGTAGCCTACTTTCATCAACTTTCTTTTGTTTTTTATCACATTTTTATATTGTTATAGGATTGTGTTTAAATATTGTATTTGGCAAAAAAATATTTTTTTAATTAATGATTGAATTTTAGGTTTGAAACGTTTATGAAGGTGCCTAGATATGGCTAGATGAGGTGAATTCTTAAAAAGCGTTTTAACCAGCCTAAAGGCAAGCATTCCAAATGACTTTGAGTACTTTATGCGATTAGCTATACTGATTATTTGATGCAAACACCTATCGGGTATTTTTTCTATTCTTTCAATTTTCTTAGTTTTCTTTATTTTTTGAAAAAATTAATTTACGTTTTATTAGATTTTGAGGAGCCCCACTTAAAAGCTAGTAGCACCTTCACCCAATACCTGGAACTTAGGCTATAGAGATCCTTATATAGCACTCTACCGTTCCTAGATTGCATCACCCCTTTTAAAACTAAGGTCTGAAAATTAAGAATTCGACATAGTTTTAAGATTTCGAGCTCTACAATCAATATGATGTGGCTAAGTTAACAAAAAATAATATGATTAAAAGCTTTTTCCAACTCTTCAAAGATAACATAGTATAATAGTGAGATCATGTACTCAAGATTTGCTTTATTCTTTTTCCCTAAATAAGATTTATTTAGGTATGAACATCTATGTTACTTGAGCTTTGATCCTTGAGTACCTAACCCTACTTCCCACTTACTCACTTTTTCCTCTTCTGACTTTTTTAGCCCATTTTCAAAACTAGTTAGAAGTAGTTGAAAGTTTAGATTCTTTGAGATTGATTAGTCTCTTGATTTTAGGAGACATCTTTCATATTACTTTTTAATTTGAAACTATATTTCATTTGTAAGTGGAATTTCTGTAGAACATAACCTTTTTCATATACCATCGTGTAACACGATCTCTTCTATTGCTAGATTAGCTTTAGTAAAAGAAATAAATATATTTATATATTAACAATGCAAACTCATAAAGATAGAAGAAGTACGTTAAAAAACACGAGAACACAGAAGTATAAGACAAAACTTCAAATATAATATAAGGCCTCTCAACAATAATACTATTCTAACAACCACTTAGTTGTAGTTTTTTGTTTGGAAGTTGAATGCTAGTTTGTTAGAGATATTTTCATGACTTCAAAGCTTAGATATTGAATTGGTTGTACGGATGAAATAATGGTATAGTGATCAATGATTTATATTTGATCTAGATCTACAACTAGTAGATTTGTATAATTACTAGTACACATGGTGACCATACCTTGGAATAATACCATTTTGGGGTTTCCTTATGCATAATCATTATTGTTATTATGATATTTTACGAAATCTGAGCACATATCTAAAATATTTAGCCTGCTTTGGTTCAGAGAAACTTCAAATTTTAAACGATGTTCTTTAGCTGAATTTCTCATTCCTTTTCGTTAACAATAATAATATTTCTGACTGAGTTCCACGATTTCTACTTGTATGCCAACGATACAAAACGTACAAGTCTATTCCACTATCTATCTAAGCCGGCAATTCAGATTAACATATTTCTCAGAAAATATCATTATCAGTATCTATTTCAAAGTCATTTCTCAAAAGTAGATATACAAGTGGTTGTTCACCTCACCACGCTCCGCCGCGTTACCTCACATCGTATAGTTTGGACCCCTAGATCCTTCAAACTAATACCAATAATTCTAATTAATTAAACAAATCTTTCTCATCTTTCAAGATTCCTTCACTTTAGCACCACTTATATTGGTTATTTCCATGGATGTATTCTATAGACTATAGTGGATAGATTTTAATAATAACTCAATCCGTCCCTTAGAGTTTGCTTCAATTGACCAAAAAATCTTATATGCTTTCTTCGTTTTATTATACTTGCTGTATATCTAACTTTTTACGCAATCAAATGTGTTGTTTAGATCATTTATATATTGAAATATGCCCATCTAAAAATTATAAAAAAAATAATTTATGAAAGCATGCGATCAGACGATTCAAAACACGATCCCACTTGACCATATTTTTTCTTACATATTTGCCGCAATACAAGTACTGAATAAGTTTGAACAATAATTAATGTCAATAGCCGTACAGAAGGTCTTCTAAGAGACCGTCTATGGCATAGACGGCTCTCTCAATAGCCCATCCCAACGGCTAACATGACTATTTAGTTACTCATTTAACAAATGGGCTGACCCATATTTACCAGTCTATGCTATAGACGGTATAGACGGTCTATAGCAAGAATTTGTGATAACCGTAATATAGCAATAGTATTTCAGCACCGATGAAGTATAAAATGACTAAAGGGAGCAAACTCAGCGGGACAGAATAGTAATTGATAATAAATGATGATGGCTAATAGTACTACTACACTTAATATGTCCTTAGTTGTGATTGCTTTGTTTTTAAAATGGAAAACAGTTATGTTATTGGTTGATCCAACACATATAGAGCCACTTTAATTTGCTTTATTTTGTTTTGGTTTTGATAATGTAAGTGAGCTTACTTCCACATCTTATAATGTCATTTCTTTAATCCTATTCCTGTCTACTTAATGCTTCTTTCTTTACTGCTCTTCCTTTCTTTTCTTGTCTTTTTTATTTGTATTATTCTTGATTGATTGATTTCTTCTTTTCTTTGTCTAACAATTGTTAAAACAACAACAGATGTTGTCATAGATCAAGATGCTCATTGGTTAATTTATTGATAACTATTCTTTTAGCTCTCATATATACTACTTTACCCAATTAGTTATCACCTTATTGTCTCGAAAGATGCGTGAAAAGAGATCGAGATGATTTGGTTATTAATGCGTCTGTGAGAAAGATGAAAAATATTACAGTCTATGAAAAGAGAAGTCGTGGACTTGTGGTAGACTAAAGAATATCTGGGAGCTAAGAAAAAATTAGAAATAACATGAACGAGTTGCACCTTTATGAAAAATGAAGACTTGATTAGGGATTAAACTAGTTAGATACGCCGTATTCTATACCATTTTGTATAGTTACAACTTTGTCTTGTTTCGCAATTTTGACCTTTATGATTGTTTTATATATTTTATTTTCTTGGTTTGTGTAGTTATTCTTATTACTTGTCTTGCTTGGTTTTGTTTTGCCTTTTGTTTTCTTTTGCAGTTTTTCTTGAGTCGAGAGCCTTATTAATTGTAGTCTCCTTATCTCCTTCAATATAGGTTAGGTATGCCGTTTTACATCTCTTCCTTATAAACTTTAATCAAAACTTGTATGAGCGGGATACACTAGATATGATGATGATGATTATTTCTTAGTGAGTTGGCATTTATTTGGATTCTGGATTGTTTTTAAAGGAAGTATGGGAATTAGTTATTTTTTTAGTTATGAATTTTTATGATTTATTTTATATATATGTGTGTTTTTTATGAACAATTTTACTAATTTAGATAATTATTTAGAGATAGTAGAGCACCATTTTGGAGTATTTACATCTCTAGCTACCAGATATTTTTTTTTCTTTTCATATACAAGTACAATATTTCTTGTGGGTTATAAATAAAGGAAATGTGAAACACTTTATAAGGTGTTATCAATTGTGTGCATCCTATTATTGCTTTTATCAACTTGATAATTATTTACCATGATTTCATGATTCTCCACTCCTTGGGATAGATCATATCTTAGATTCGTCAACTCATAATTTTCCTTAATTTCTTTAATGACATCACTCATTATAACATAAATACTTGATATTTTCATACACTTCCATCTAAGATCATAATCATGTACCCGAAAAACCGGGTAGTTGTTTGAACAGCCCACAGATATCCAGCTATAATTGATTCAGTTCAGTTCTAATTAAGTTACTAATATCAAAATATTTTCACTTATACTTTGATTCAGTTCAATTTTATTTAGTTTTGTTAAACCTGATATTCGTAAATAAGGCGTTACTCGAACTCGAACAAAATAGTGTTAGTGCACTTAACTTTGTTCATAGTGACTAGTAAGAACATTAGATCCATGCAATTGTCCTGTCCCAAAACATAGCACGCTGTTTGAAATAGACAGTTTTAGAAGTCGTGCAAAATGTCACAATATGAAAGTGGGCAAGGTCAGACTTTCAGCCCCCCAAAGAGTTAACATGCAACATGGTTTTTGGATCTCTATCACTAAACAAAACATATTTGATTTATACCCAACATTGTCGTGAACTATACCTTTTATTTTACATGCATTTGCAATAGCATCTACTTCTAACTTTCCTAGCTACTTTCTCTTCTTTCTCTTCTCAAAAGTGTCTTTTATTAGACCTGGCTTCGATTAGCATGATCGTCGATTATAAGGGCAGAGTAGGCTGTCACCTAGGACCTTAAATTTTTTTAGGGTCTAAAAAGTAAATTTTTATGTACAAACTTGATATTAACTTGAATTAAATTTAGGTATAATTTACAGTTTTTGCTATGCACTATGAGCTAAACAAAATAGTATTATATTATTCATCATGGTTTAACTTTTTAAGGATTCTCATTTCAGGAAAAAAAAAAACTTTTTACAGATTCTTTTTATCTTTGCTATGGGGCCAAAAAATGAGACTTGAAGGCTTGTTTGTTATTAAATTTTGAGTTTTAAATTGTCATGTCATAGTCATAGTAATAGCCATCAACTCATATTTTTCATGTTCGTAGCTATGAATGAATACCTTATCAAACAAATATAATACACTTTTTGTTTTTTATTGTAATCTTTAAACTACTTCATATAAAAATCACAAAGAATTCATATTACTTAGCAAAAAATGTAACTTATATATAAATTTAATACAAATTAACATCACTTATATATATAAAGATAAGTTTTTTAAGCCCTAAAAAATTCAAGGCCCTTGACGGTAGCCCGCTCTGCCCCTCCCAATCGACGGCCCTGGTTAAGGGTCCCATATTCCTTGGTGGAGAGCAAACAAAAGACCCTTTATTCGGTTACCCTTAGGCTGAATGAATGCAAATGAATAGCTTGACAGCCCACAAATATTTAGCTTCTTTTAGTTAAGTCCATGAATTAATGGGAAATACTAAATAGTAAATAGGAGTATCAAATAAGAAAAATATAGCTAGATTGGATTCCTTCTTTAAGGGTTAGATTTTTTGGTAAAAGTTACTACTTTTATGAAGCTCATTTACATTTACATTTGCCATATTTTGCTTCTCTTTAAAGCTATGTCCTCTTTCCAATAATGTTGTATGCAAAGCCAAACATGTTTACTCAATATTCTTGTCCCTATACTTTTATTTATCAATCAATCAAGATGTTAAAGATTTTAGTATCAAACTAAGTTGGAAAGAGAGATAAATTTGAAAACCTTAGCTTTTACATTATGTTGAATGTTTGGTAAATGACGTTTGTGTTTTTTTTTTGTTGGATATTGATTTTTGGCTGTTAGTAAAGGACTAACAGCCAAAAATTTATATCCAACAAAAAAGATATTTTAGGCTATTGGTTGTTGGAAAAAAAAATATTTGGTTAGAAAAATGCGAGAAAAAATATATTTCAGGATTGTCCCACATAGGTGGGAAATCAAAATGAAAATTAAAAGTATCTTAATAAACGAAAGGAGAAAAGCTAATAAAATAAATTGTGTCCCATATTATTTAAGAAATAATATGAAAGTATAATGCTCCCTTATATGAGCAATACAAATTTTATCACTCTTCTAAAAGAAGGGTGGAAGAAATGCTTGTAAAATAAATTTTGTATATATTCAGCATTTTAACAATGTGTTACTAAGAGATAAAAGTTTATTTAATGTGTTTTTTGAGTTTTGATTAATTTCAATATGGGAAATCTTGTTAATTTATAAATAGAAATCTCTTTAATTTTGCAACAATGAAAATAAATAAACTAAATTAGTTATAAATGTGCTGAAAATTATTCAATAAATTAATTATAATTTGATAATTAAACTTTAATCAAAAAACTTATGAAATTTCAACTTGTTTCATTTAAAAAACAATTCAAATATACAACAGTTCGGTTATAAAATCGGTTCGAGTTTACAAAAGTTCGACTAAATCGATTTGTTAGCCAGATAGAGTTTGATTTTCTGCATAATTCGGGTTAGATATTACTCGATCCGGTCGCAATTATATTCAAATAATCTCAATTAATAATTATATGATGATATATGCCAAATATAAAAATCAGTGGCAGTTCAAGTTCAAATTTCTAATTTTCGGTTATCAACTAGTTTTGGTAGAATCTCGGTTCAGATAATATCGGCTTAATAAATAAAAAATATTTTTAGGTCGGATAACTGACGTCACCTTAAAGTTCATATTTCAAGTCGGTAGAATAAAATAAAATAATTTTGACATGATAAAGATTAGGGTAGGAATAGGATAGGGACTGAATTTGCAGAGATATAAGTAGCAGTAAACTAGGGAATGTACAAGAATAAAGGACCACAAAGTTCCAATGACTTAGAAACTATCCCTTAAAGTGAAGGGTATGATCCCTTTTAACAAAGGGATGCCCTTTGAACTTAAGATAAGGTTATACATAGTGAACATTTTTGTTTATTAATAGCTTTTCTTCAACTCAAAAAGCTAATAATTCACTTAACAAAGAAAGATACTATGAAAGATGTAAAGTTGTCATGGTACCCAACAAAGTTAAAGGAACCAAAAATGATGCTAACATTTAGCATCATAAATCTACAAGGCGTGTCCATCATATTATTAGAAAAGTACATGGTCGGTTTTTTATTATTATTAATTTCTTCGTCTTTAGGGGTTTGCACTATCATCATCATCATACTTAATATATGTCGCTCATAGGAATTATGGTCAGGGTCAAGGAGGGAAGAAAGACGGCAGCTCTTATCCGCATAGAAGACTTGAAGAGTGCGGTCAAAGAGTCTCTCGGCTCGAGAAAAAAATTTAGAGAAAGTGTAGCTACCCGAGAGCCTGTAATTTCTTGGTCTCTTTAATTATGCACTATATAACTAAAAAATTTTTAGATATTTAAGTGAGAAAAATAGGTTTGTTCAATAGTCAAAGTGGGTACTCTTTGCCTATCAACCATTAGATTTTGGATTTTTATATTTATCAATTTGAAGTTCATGATTGGAATGTATTCTATTGTAACAAGTTGAAATATCATTCTCTTTCTAATATAATACTTCCTCCTTTCTGAAATAGTCGCTACATAAAAATTAGTATATCTTTAACTTATTTTATATATTATGGTTAATGTGTTATAAAAATATAGTCAAATGAGATCTTATTTGAATCGTCTAATCGAATAGTTTCATAGTATCAAATTTTTATAATTTTTGGTTAAGGATAACTTAAGATATAAATGATCAAAATTACGCATTAAATTGCGTAAAAGTAAAATATAGCAAATATAATGAAACAAAGGATGTGTAATTTTTGAAAGAAAAAAGTTTCGAAATATCCAATGGAGTATTAATACCCAACTATTAGACTAGCAATCTAAAGTCATTTATGTCTTGTTTATTGTTCTAATCTTTATGATTGTTTTAAAAATTTTTTTGGTCATGTTATTAGTCTTACTTTTTTTATCTTGCATTGTTTTATGATTTTAGTCTTGTATTGGGTTGTTTGCCTTTTGTTTTTGCACGTATTTCTTGCTCGAATAGACTCAAATGGTTGCATCCTTTTTTATGAGTATGTTTATATTTTTCATCTCTTTTTAACTCTAATTATAGTTTATATGAGTGAAATATACTGAATATAATAATGATTTAAATGAAAACCTAAAGTCAATCCTCATTAGAGATTACACGTATTTTCAAAAGAATTTCTGTTATTCCCTTAGATTGATGCACCTTACTAAATAATAATTAAAAAATCAAAGATTGTTGCATATGGGTTCACTACCTTTTTATTCCCGTTTGATAATTTCTCCATGTGACAAATATATACGTATTTTTAATAATTCTTTATTATTTATTATTTCGCGTAAGTATTAGTTGGGAGTTTTTTGACTGCGTCCATCTGTCTTTACTTTCTTATTGGGGAAACGGGTATAATTTGTCCGTATCTTTCAGGAAAAATAAAAACCCTCATCCAGACCCTACTTTGTGCAAAATATTGGGAGTGTTCTTTACCTTTACCGACAGAAAGAAAAAAAGAGATAAACGTAAAACCGAACTCAAAATATTTAAAAAGTAATATTTACTCCTTATATATCTAAACAAAATTCAATTTTACCTGTATCGTTTTTTTTTTTTATTTTAAATGAGCCCTTTGCTTGGCTAATGTGGATGTAAGATGCAGGTTTCAGATATTTACAGGTCATATCCTTGAAGACTATTATAGAGCCGAAGGACTCTTATGACCGCCCTCTCCTTCTGGGTATGAGACGCCGTCGACCTTCCTTCCCCGAACCCTGACCATAGAGTATCTATGTGTGGGAACACTGGGTATGATGGTGATGATGATACACTATATAGAATATTAATATGGATAAGAACTACAAAAGATGTAAACTTAGAATCACTCAAGAATTTATATGCTTTCTGAATCAGAAAATGAAATTCTACATTATCTTATTTAAAAGTTTATCATCCCCACAATTTGCTATCTAATCTAATATCTACATCACATTTTCACTCTGTGGTTGTCCAATTTAGCTTCCATGCTTGGTTGCAAATCAATCAATATGAATTACTGCTTCGTTACAGTCATTTTGTCTTATTTGCTTTTAATATGAAAATTAATAAATTAAATATAATAGATTAAATAAACAGAGTGATATAAATAAGAGAAAAAATATAGAGTAAAAATGGTGGGGTTATATTTAAAATTATAAATGGACGATTTTATTAAAACATAACAAAATAAAAAATAAGACATATTGAATACGACGGAAATTGATTTGAAATGTGATAATTCTGATAAAGCTCATATGGCTATGTTTGGTTTGACCAAAAATATGATTGGAATAATTTTTTATGTAAGGATTTTTGGATTTAATGAATATTCTTAATATTGACCATTTTTTATTTTTAAGTTTTTAATTTGCATGAAGTATTATGTGGTTGAGGAAGGAGGATGATTTGCATTTTTTAAAAAATATTTTTCCACCCTTAATAACTCTTTGCAGCATATAAAAACGAGAAATACTTCAAACTTAGTGATTATGATCGATTTATCTCCCACGACCCAGGAACTTCTCTTAATCTTTCTCAAATCGGGGAATTTCTTTTGGTCGCGCTTTTTTTTATGGGTATGAGTTGTCGCCGTCCTTCCTTCCCAAGATCTTGTCCATAGTTTTCTATATGCACAATACACTGGGTAGGATGATGATGATCACGACTATAATTTATTTCTCTAGCTCTTTTATAAATGATAAATATTGACGAGAAAATTCATTATTATCAATCTCAAAATAAAACAATATATCTCTAATAACAAATTATTCTATCTTTTTAATAGTTATATTTCTCTTAAAAAAATTCTCAAATAAAAAGAAGAAATGTAACTATAAAAATACTTGATTGTTAAAGGTGATATTCAAGTAGGCAAGACAATGTTATTCATAATATCTTTAGAACCAAAAAAATTATTTTACACTTTTTGAAACTAATGAAGCACTTCTATTAAGTAATTTGTGAAGTATTATATAAAATTACTTCATCCCCTATCCTTTTCCCCATAATTTAGCTCAATATAAATTATCTCACAATAATTATAATTTAAAAAGAGAATTTTTATTATATTTTTTTCTTTTATTAACCTCGCTTTAAAATTGTCTCATAATAATAAATAACGTTATAAATAAAAATTTGTGATAATGTATATAAGCCAAGGTTACCTCCCTTACTACATTTTTCTCCCTTTGGGAGGAAATGTTTGTAGTTGTCTTATTAAGGGATGCGGCCCATTTTATTAACTGGGCCTTTCTTATGGGCTTTTAACGAGCTTTTTATTCTTATGATCAATTAGGCCCACTATGATAACATGCTTGAAACAAATAATATATTTCCCAGAAGGTCTCCTAAGAGACCGTTTATAGCAAAGACGGCTCTCCCAACAGCCCAACCCAATGATTTTAAATTTAAAAATAAGGTTGATGACTAATCAGTTACTTAATTTGCAAAATGGGCAGTCCCATTTGTACCCGTCTATACTATAGACGGTCTATAGCAAGAATTTGCGTATAAATTATTGGTATATGAAGTGTGGATATTGCACATTTGCATTATGTTATGATTTTCATATTTGTGAAGAGCAAATTTCGTTGAACTATTCAGCCTAATCGAAAGTGTCTTGCGGTAAATCCATCTTAAGTGAGAATTTGAATTTTGTGTATTGTGATGCATCATGTATGAAGTGTAAATAAATATATTTTCACAAACTCTTGTATGAGACTGTCTCACCGTGAGACATGCTTTATACTTGAGTTAAATAGCCCAATAATTAGAACTTTTAGCATAATAAATCTTTTATATGAACTCGTCTCACAGTGATACGATCTCATACAAGAGGGGCATATAATTTTAAGGGTTTGCTAACTCCATTTGAGACCTAGCCAATGTGATTTCGCCTTCAGTTTTATGGTCTCAAATTGTACATAACGTATTACTACATGTTAAGGTTCGCTAACTTCAACGATTATAATTCAAATAATCGTGATTATCGTGATTTTAATCAAATTGAATGGTTTTTTTTTTTATATAAAAAAAGGGATATTTGCCTATTTTTCATATTTGTCCATCTGACTTAAAATATAGAAGCGTTCTCGGGTGCCCCTTTGAGTAGTAACTTTATGTATTTTGTAGGTTCATTCGAAGATCTTCTACCTCCTTCGACCATCTTCAACCACCTTCAACCATATTCAATTACATTCAACTTAAATGTATTAGATTAACTGTCCTATACTTAAATACGTAAACATTACCCTTCGCCTACTTAAAAAAAATTATAACTAAATATCACCCAAAATATTTATCATTAATTTATACTTAATTTATACTTAACTTATTCTTTCAACTTAATTTCTCTTTTCAATAATTTTACTCAAAAAGCAAACAGTATATTTTGATTATAGGTGGTACTCCTAAATGTAAATGCTAGCAAATCTTTTGTCCACAATATTTCAATTTATTTCTCTTTCAAAGTCTTCTTTTTTTCTTAACCTCTTTTTAACTTCATCCATCCATTATTATTCTATCTCTTCCTGCAAATAATTCCTCTGTTGAAGCTCAGACCTTTAGACAGTGACTTCAACTATTTTTTACTGTTTCCCTCCCTCTTTTTTTATGAGTATTATTTTCTTTCTGAAGCAGGGAAAAAACAATTTTCCAAATCAAAAAGATTAAAACTTTCTGATTTTTCTGGGGAATATTTGGTAAAAAATGACTGTAGAGCAAAGAAAAGATGAACCCAATGATCAATTTCCTGTGGGTATGAGAGTTTTGGCTGTTGATGATAATCCCACTTGTCTTAGGGTTTTGGAGACTCTTCTAAGAAAATGCCAATATCATGGTACCATTCCTTCATCTCTTTAAATTTTTGCCCAATTTTTATGTTGGTTTTCTTATTTCCATTTAAATTTATTTGGGTTTTTTTTATGCTATTATTAAAGATTGATTTCATAATTCCCCCCAATTCTGTCGGTTTTTAGGGTTTTAGTTGACTAAATTGATGCAAATTTCTTACTTTTACTGTCTGTTTGTAGTGATTTATCAAGGGTTTCTGGATATCCTCTTGGGTAATTTTGTCTGTTCTTCATTAGTCATTTGGGTGATTATAGAAGATGATTTTGGACAATTTTATGACTATTCAGCATGGATTTGATTTTTTGTTCATTGTTTGGATTTGTGCTTATGAGGGTTTAAACGTTAATTACTATTAGCGATATTCTAGCACCAACTATTGCAAAAATAAACAATTTTGCCGCAAAATAGCACTCAACTCTTGAAAAATTAACTACTGTAACATGTCCATTTTAAATAGCTGAGCTCACCCGCTGCAACCTACTTATATCCTTTGATAAGGGTATGGTGTGTCGTTTTCCTTCCCTTCCCTGATCATAGCTTCTATGAACGGAAACAGGATAGCACTCAACTCTTGGAAAATTAACTACTGTAACATGTCCATTTTAAATAGCTGAGGTCACCCGCTGCAACCTACTTATATCCTTTGATAAGGGTATGGTGTGTCGTTTTCCTTCCCTTCCCTGATCATAGCTTCTATGAACGGGAACGGGATAGGCAGTGTATGATATGTTACTTATGTTTGAGGGTTTTGTACACTGTAGTTACGACAACGAATCAAGCCATTATTGCTCTGAAGATGCTGAGGGAAAACAAGAACAAGTTTGATCTTGTCATTAGTGATGTACATATGCCGGATATGGATGGTTTTAAGCTGCTTGAGCTTGTGGGTCTTGAAATGGATCTCCCTGTTATAAGTGAGTTGTTAAAAACATCTTTTTTTTTATGGTTCAATTCTTAGTATGGAACATGTAAAATTGTAAATCAGATTTTGTTTACTTATTGCTTGTGATAAATTGACATTAATGAATATCATGTCTTAGTCATAATGTAGTAAAGATCGATCTAATTTTTTAATTTCCCGAGTTTTTTTTGTTTATGAAATTGATTAGGACGCAATTTTAGGAAATCTTAGTAAGTAATTTTATTAAACTTGATTCATTTGTCAAATGAGTTTGTCGGAACGGATTCTTCTCATGTGGCTCGTAGGCAGGTTGCTTTTGATCGATATTTGTGTGTTCATTTTTCCTCTCTTGTGGAGGATTGTGTGCGGTTCCTTGGATGGCGATTCTCCGCTAAGTTAACATGCTAAAAGATGAGACCATACGTGATCTTTGCAGTGCTGTCTATTAACGGTGATACCAAGCTAGTAATGAAGGGTCTTTCACATGGTGCTTGTCATTACTTGCTTAAGCCCGTGAGGCTCGAGGAGTTAAAGAATATATGGCAACATGTTTTCAGGAGAAAAACGTTTGATTCTAGGGACCGAAAAGGCTCTAACAGGCTGGACCTGGATTCCAGTGACGGAAATGGAAGTAGAAGTGTAACCTTCAATCAAGATGCAAAGCTTTGTGGAAAGAGGAAGGACCAAGAACAAAATATGGACGAGGATGACGACCATGATGAGAATGAACATGAAACTGAAGACGTTTCTCAAAAAAAATCTCGTGTTGTTTGGTCTGTGGAGTTACACCGCAAGTTTGTTGCTGCTGTTAACCAGCTTGGTCTTGACAGTACGTTTTCTCACATTCGCCTATTTTGTAGATTTTATCATGATATCATGTGGGCTATTAGCTTTTACTTCAAATTTGATGTGTTGTCATATTGACTTCCTACAACATCATGCCCTTACACAGAGGTCATTAAGTGGCTCCCACCCAGGCGTTGTTTAGAGGTCAGATCAAATGCAGGTCGACCCTAAGGGTGGGCAAGAGGGGCCGTCGCCCATGGGCCCATATCAAAAAAGTAAAATTAATGGTTGTAGAAGATCCATATAGGTTATAAATTGCAAACGAAAAGGGCGTAAATGTGTTATTTCGCTCAGGGCCCCAAATTATCTAGGGCCGGCCCTTATTCAAATGTATCCAATTTTACCCGTATTAGTTGTTATCGATAATAAAGAGGTCGATAAAATCATTTTCAACGTTACATTAATAACACGTGCACATGATTTAATGAGTCTTTTTGATATAATCCATTATAATCTGAAACCAAAGAACTATATTGGCTCCATCAGAATAAGCGACAAATATTGACTTCCTAATTCCGATAGATCATACAAATTACTCCATTTAGAAAAGAAGCCTTAATGACATCTGGGGTAATGGAATATTATAGGAAATGAATTCTTTTAATAAAGCTGAGATTGTTTCTGAATAAATGCACACTCGTTACGTCATTCTTTTAGATGTTAGTTTTTGTTATAGCTTGTCTTATCAACTTGGACTTTGTTTTCTCACATAAATACAGAAGCGGTACCTAAGAAAATCTTGGAGTTGATGAACGTTGAAAAGCTTACCCGAGAAAATGTGGCCAGTCATCTTCAGGTAGACTCGATAAAACTCTCTGTTTCGTGTTGTTCCTAAAATGATCCCGTTTCACAGGCTTAAAAGTTGAATTTCTCTATTTCAGAAATATCGGCTGTATTTGAAAAGGATTAGCTCGGTGGCAAATCAGCAAGCTAACATGGTTGCTGCACTAGGTGGACGGGATGCATCCTATCTCCACATGAACTCCGTAAATATCCATGGTTTCAATAGCAATGCACGGTTTCAGAACATCCCTCTGAGATCTATTCCGCCTCCTGGAGTCCTAGCCAGATTGGACACTCCGGCTGGAATGGGCCTAAATGGGATTCCTCCTTCCGGGCTTGTTCAGTTGGACCAGGCCCGAATTGCAACACCGTCCCTCACTGACTTCAAATTCCGGCCGAATCTGTTGGCACAAGATCATACTAAAACTTTACTGATGCCAATATCATTAGAGTACGATCAACTCCACAAGAATAATGCCGTCTTAAGTGGTTCAAGTGATTCGATTCTCAGCCTTCCCAACAGTTCATTGACAATACAAGGGCGTTCCGCTCAAGATAGACAGAGTCTACAAGGTTTCGGGGCATCCTCAGACGCTCCCCCTAACTCGCAGGATCATAACAGATGTAATAGTGATTGGCCTGCTGCTGTCCAATCACAGCCAGTTCCTATGAATCCCGTGGCGAGTATTACAACTCAAAATTCGAACTTGATGAGTGAGAATACGATGCAGAACATGAGTTGTTCGATTAAGCAAGTTTGGGATTCTGAATGTTTGGAAGGCTTAGTGGATTCTTCGATAGGAAACACGCATTTTGCCAATGATCCAAGAAGCCCAAATGAAGTCTCGCATAGAAATAACGGTTTTGATTCGATGGGTCTACCAAGACCGGATTTTGTAACCTTACAAAATGACGAAATGCTATGGAATAACTCGGGAGCAGATATGGCGATAAAAATGAAGCAAGGACAGATTATAGAACAAGGAGGGAGGCCGATGGGGAGTTATACCGCAGGTAACGATGCGGGTTCTTTGGAAGATGTTGTGACGGCAATGTATAATCATGTATAAATATCGGTTTCGTGTGCAGGTATTTGCTTCCTTAAGTTGGGTTTTACAACCTTGAAAGATGAATGTGATGTCTGGAAAAACATTCTTTCAAAGTGTTGTCTTAGTTAAAAATCACCTATCAATATTTATAAGAGATTTATATTGTAGTATTTGCAAATAAAGACAACAAAGTACTAAGAACTCGTATTATCAAAAAAAAAAGTACTAAGAACTCGTTTATTATCGTTTTTTGTTTTCAGTTTTGTTTGTTGATCATGCGACTAATTGGATACATTTTGTGTGATGGTTATGCCACTAATTTGATGTATCGTATCTAGGCTTGTGTAATGGGTCGAAAGTCAGTTGGAGGTCTTGATCCAACCCTCTATTTCAAGGGTTTTAAAAGGGCGGGTTGAGAACAGGTTGGTCTAAAAATAGGCCTTAAAATACAATAAAAGAGTGTATAAAACTCGCTATCAAGGGCAGGGCCTAGAGCGTTGTTTCAATCTTGTCTTGCTAGTTGTTAGTATCTTGATCTCCATTAGGAGCAAACTCATTGAGACGAAAAGAGTATAAGAAGAGATACAATCTTTTTAGAAGCTTTAAACGTTATTTTTTAAATTTACAACCTCTGCTCATCAAGGATAGTCGAACAATTTTGGTTCTACGAGCTATTACGTTTATCACATATAATTTTTTTTCCTAAATAAGAAGTTTTACAAAGAAATATAGCAAATTCATTAAAATTAAAAAGTATTGTTGTCTTACTAGTAAACCAAACAATTTCATTCACCCAATTAAAACCCAATTTATACATTACAAAAAAATTTTTAAAAAAAACAACAAGCCCTCTAAATTTTTTTCTTGACATAAAAAGACCAAATAATCAAGAAAAATTAAGAAAAAAATGAGAAAAAGCATTGAGAAATTGTGGGTTTAATCCAATCCTCACATCAATAGCCTTGTGTTCTTTAGGACTTTGCATAAAATATGCAACTTGTGGTAAAGGAGGAGTTAATGGGCAAAAAGAAACACACCCATTTGCATTATAAGGATGTTGCATGAAATTAACCTTATGAAATGGCATTCTTGTCCAATCAGAGACTATGGTAAGCTCCCTTAGGGGTGGAAGAGCATCCCCCGACCCTTCGAGTGCCTCGATATACGTGCTAACGTACTCGTTATCCACACAATTCTTAGCCATTTTGATCATACTCACTACACTTTCGTAGCTCGATTGCTCGAGTTCACCGGCTGTTAGAGCCACTGAGGCTAACACATATGCATTGCCACTAAAGCCTTGAGAGAGTTGGGGTGTTAGTCTAGTTCTTGTGTCTACTGCAAATTGTAGGCATACCATTCTTTCTCTTCTTAGCCCTAGTGCTTTTGTTCTTGCCTGTATTGTACATGTACATCATACATGATAGTTTACTTATACTTCAAGCAAAATTAAAGATTGGACATTTCACACAACAATTTTAGCTCATTTTACACGAACAGAGGGTAGAGTGGTCAAACAAATCAATCCTAGTGTTTTGTAAATTAGCTGGTTAAAACAATTTCTGGTATGAATAAGTTGTTTTTGAACAAGGCGCTCATAGCTAGCAGTAGGTTCAAAATCAACAGCTAGTCCAATCAACCCATGTAATCCACTACCAACTACCAACTATTGACTTTTTGCCAACACCCACATTCACTTGTGTAAGAGTATATGGCATATTGCATTCCTTGACATGGTATCAGAAGCCAACATGACTAGAGGCTACAGGTTTGAATCTCAATCACCCCTCATTTAAAGTAAAATATTTAGCGCTAGATATGAGAAGAGCCTTCATAGCATCAACACTTCTAGCTAGCTGAAAAGACTCTCATGTGAAAGGGCGTGTTAGAGTATGTGATATATCCTAGAACCTGAACCATCAGCTTAAGCTTTTGATTGATTTAGAATATATAACATATCCTGAGGCCTCAACCAAAAGCTTAATAAGCTGACAGTTGAGGCCCAAAATACGCTATATACTTAAACAACTTGTGTGGAGCATACTTTTCTCTTCAAAAAGCAAAAAGTTACTCAAGCTATATCCAAGTCTACACATAACAAAAAAAAGTAGTACCTTCCACAAATGTGCAGTAACAATCTCAAAGGAAGAACACATTGATGCAGAAAAGTGATTAAGCCCATAAATTCTTCTCTTCAAGTCATCAATCATGGCCCCACTAACATGAAAAGTGCTAAGAACACAATCTTCTTGAATTGAAGGAACAATCAGCTGAGGATTCTTAATGATGTTACTATTATTAGATGCTTTTTGGATAATCAACTCATATAAATGTTGTATTGCTGCAACTTTTGTTATTGCATCACAATTTGGATGATTATTAGTATTGTTAATCTTGAATTTGGGTGTTTGATTATGCTTATTAAGGATTAATAATCTTTCTCTTTCATGTAAAGGTTTATGCCATTCAAGTTCATTATTGATTCCATGGGTTTTGGAAGCCCAAGCTGATATGAAATTGAAGGTTGCTTGACCATCAAAAAGTGCATGGCTTGTTCCTATCCCAATTGAGTATCCTCCACATCCGAATTTAGTCACCTGTGTAGCGGCGAATTCTGAATATTAATATGGATGGTAAACGAGTGAAATTATAATTATAATGATAAATATTTGTGATATGGTGTATTATGTTACATAATAAAATAAGTAAAAGTCACCTGTGTAGCGGCGAATTCAGAATATTATGCATGATAAACAAATGAAATTATAATGATAATATTTTGTGATATGATGTACTATGTTACATAATAAACGGGGTCGGCCCTAGGCAAGGGCAAGAAGGTCTTATGCCCAGAGCCCACGAAAAAAGTAGATAATTTTTGGCTTCATATGCATTGAACTTGAGACCTTGTGTGATTAAATAGTACATTTAACTAATTAAAGCGTTAATAATGAAATTGTTACCTTATTTACAAATTATTGAATTATAAAATGCACGATTATCAATCAAAAAGCGAATAATTAGGGCCCATAAATTATTTTTCTCCCAGGGCGCTTGAATTCTTAGGGCGATTAATAAAATAAATAAAAACAAATTTTAGTTAAATGACTTGAATTAAATTTCCCATCTTGATCATTGATAAAATAATTTACTTTAGTTTTTACCTTTCATTGCAATTTTTGTTTTAGAGAAATAATCACTATAAATGAATGTCTAACAACTTTAAAGTTGATAATTTTGTTATAATTATCCCTTAGTTACCTTTGGCTATATTAAATTAAGATCAAATAATTATGTTATTATTGAAAACCATATTCAAATTAATATTGTTTTATTTGCACCATCTTTTTAATAAAAACATTTAATTCATGTTACTCCTATTTATGTAATTTACCATATGGAGTAACTTTTAAACAAGGGTAACATTGATATTTTCTCCACTGCTATAAATTATTGATTAAATTTTTTGCAAACTATAATTCATTTATTTTAATGTCGTACTATTAGTTCCTAAATCTTATCCACTAGCTTAATCTATATGCAAATGTACGTATAGGGTGCATTCAGGGGCAGAACAAAAATTGACAAATTTATTGAAGGTTCTGTGCAATTTAAAATACTATTATATTTTTCTAACAATTTTGTATCTTTTAACACATAACATACACCACATAATTTAATATTGATCGAGGCCCATAATTTTTCGAGGCCCTGAACATACTCAGAATTTTCTTAGGTGCACTTAAAAAGAAAAGGCAAAGTTAGTATTTCTATTAGCTAAGAAAGATACTAGTAGAAATATAGAACATTACAAGATGGCATGATGTGACAATACAATACTAAATTTTGGCTATACTCAAATCATGTCTTTCATTAATGGAAAACATTACTAAATGGCATGAAGCAAGGAGAAAGAGACTATACTTCATAAGAATCAACACATGATGGAGTATTTGTTCCCCAATTATTGGCTTGCCCCATCTTATATTAATTATTAAGGCTATGTTTTTCACTCCATAATTAATTAATGATAAAAAAATATTTTTTGATAATATAAAACTCTAGTTTATTTTGTTTAGCCAAGAAAAAAATGTTTCTCTTAAGACCACGTTAAATATATATAATAATATTTCATTTTCAGAACACTCCAATAAATTTTTAATATTTTAGAAACACTCTTTGTATTTTCTCTCTTATTTTTTAATATCCTATAATATTAACTTACTAAATACTTTATTTTCTAGTCTTCGTGCTAAAAGCAAATAGAGCTATTCAAACGGATAGAAGAGAGAAGTATGTTACGTTAGTGTTAAAGAAAAGTTGTGTGCGAACTTTTTATCTATAATTAACCACCAAAGTTATTCTATAACATGGTTTCAAAGTAGAATAAATTAATATTATGTACTATATAGTTTACGATATATTTTTTTAACAAAAAAAACTATCTCATACAATCTACTTCTATAATTTTTCATTGGTTATATTTTGTGGATATAGTTTTTCATTGATTTATATTTTATAAAAAAGTCATTTGACCTTCATCAAACTTTTTCCCACTTTTCTCTAGGATGGTGTATTGGTGTTCATTTTTCAACATGTAACCATGCAAGTCCAAAAAAAATTGTCAAAAATTTATAAGTAATCCTCATCTAATGGTACTATTAATTATTATGAAAATTTTCTTATAAATAATTTTATTAATTATGAAAAAATTTCGAAATTTATTATGACTTTATTTGGAGAATGGCTAGAAAAAACCCCTTTTATTAATTATACTTTTAATTCATATAATCAATTACAGTCATCACTTGACAATAATAGGTAATTTTAATTCATTGTTCTAATAGATGATGTATTACAACCTTAACTCAAAATTTGATGCTCCATAATCCAAAACTAAAATTAAAAAATTACAATAAAATTAAGTAATTTCTATTTTCCAATTTACTATTAAATTAATATAAACCATTAATTCGAAAATTTAAAATTTATCTGGTGATTGAAAATTCTTTTCACAATTCACTTTTTTGCAGATAAGTCTATCTCAAGATTAATTCTCTACAAATTCTTACTTGAGACCTTCTTTTGTAAAGATGGCTCTTAAAAGTCTAGTCCAATTTTAAATATATATTGTTACATTTATAAATATAGATTTGGGCTGGACTTTTGAAAGTCGTCTTTACAAAAGACAGTTTCTCAAAAAAGCACCTAATAATTCTCCCTATTTCTTGCATGTAAGAGAATGTCACTACCCTAGAATAAAAAAACATAAGAATTCGTTCCATCAAATTGGTCATAATAATAATTTAATAAAACAAAGAAAGAATAAAAAGTTCTTCATACCAAATATCATATTAATAATTTGAATGATAAATTAACTTTAACAAGCTAAAAGTAACTGATAATTAAATACGAAAATCATTCATTAGCTTGAAGGTTTTTTTTTTCACCGACCTTATAATAGGAGTCTGATATTCATCACCTACGAAAATAATTAATTCTTTGCTCCTTCGTCTATATATAAGGATTATATAGCATATACTTAGTATAAAAATTAATACTCCCTTCGTTTTCTCATGCTTTTTCTATTAGAAATATTCTACTTTAAGGAGAGAAAAACTTAACTAATGTTTTTGAGAGATATATTAAAGATAAAATATATTTATGTGAGATCTTGTTAGATTCGTTTTAATGTATAATTTTTATCATATACTTCCTCCGAATCATTTTAGATGTCCCATTTGAGTTTTCACGGTTATTAAGGGTAGTGTGGAGTCCATTAAAAAGGTGGTTGGATAATTTAATTGATTAAATCAATTGTAAATGTGGTAGTTGGGTATCGGGAATTGGAAAAGTGGGAGTATTTAGGTAAAAAAAAGATATACAAAAAAGGAAATAGGACAATTGATATGAATTTACCAAATAAGAAAATAGGACAACTAAGAAGACTCGAAGGGAGTATATTTTTTATTACTTTTTATGATTCATCATCATCATCATCGTACCCGGTGTAACTAGCTAGCTCATAAAATACTATGATCAGGGTTTGGAAAAGGAAAGAAGACGGCAAACCATACCCATAAAAAAGATGCAGCCAATAAGTTTCTCAGCTTAAGAACTTCTCAGAATGCATATTTAGAAATACTAAGACTTAAAACTCGCTTTAAAAACCGCAAAAAAATAAACAGGAAGAACAAAAAACAACGGAAGAAGTAAAAATTAATAAAACATACCTGAGCAACAAGAAGAGGCATATCAGAAATATCATAATTCCCATTACAAGTAGGTTTATAAACCAAATTTTCAAAAAACTTATTATATTGAGAAAAATTAGGAAGCTCTGAAAACCTAGTTTGTGTAAAAGCTTCAACCATAACAACACCACCATTATTACACCATAAATCAAGCTTATCACCATTATTAGGGTTTTTCCATAATCTTCCAGCTGCTGGGTACCATATCGATAACGTCTCCTCTAAGGAACCTTTCAACTTACTAAATATAGAATCATTACTAAAATTAGTATTATAATTACAAGGATTATAGAAAAATACCATATACATAAGTGTAGGACATTGCCTATCTAAATTAGAAAGTTTCATAATTTTTGTAGATTTTTGCATGATTTTTGGATAAACATTTACCTTTTTTGTTATAAAAACACTAGCCATTGATTTTAATTTTTTTTGGGTGAAGGGGATTTTAGGGTTGTAATTATGGAAAATGATTTGGGTTATATGAGATAGATAATGAATGAGGGTTTTGAGCATTATATATATATAAGGGGAGTGGATGAGATCAATAGGAAATTGATTCCTATAAGAGCCGACCAATGTATATTTATATCATTTTCATCATACCCAGTGTTCCCGATCATAGAAATTATGTCAAGATTTGAAGAGGAAAAATTGACTTGCACGAGTTGAACCTCTCTAAGGACTTGACTAGGGACATGGGTAGTTGGAGGCGTCTTATCCATGTTTTGGATTACTGAAACCTTATGAGTATATTCTGAGGTTCTTATCCTCATTTTTTTCTCGAGCCGGAGGACTCCTTTTGGTCGTGCTCTCCTTTATGGGTATGAGTTGCCGTCGTCCTTCCCTCACCAGACCCTGTCTATAGTTCTCTATGGACGGGAAACACTGGGTAGGATGATGATGATGAAAGAAGGATGCGACAAAAAAGTCCGTCAGCTCGAAAAAGATCCTCAAAATTAAAAATTTCTATAACGAAAAAGGCTGAGCTGACCAAATATATATATTTATAAGTCTATAAAATTCATTTACTTTTCTTTTTAGTGCATGCTTTTAAATTTATAATCTTCTTTTAATTGTTGGTCATGACTTACATTCTCCTTTTATTTTTTTTCCATATATTTAACTTAATATTTTATGTCATTTACAAATCCACCCACTATCCTATATATAATAATTATTTTTGTTGTATTTTTCTTGATTTCTCATGAAATACTTATAGGACAAATTTGGTATGAAAAAGGAGTATATATAACTATATATTAAATTCAGTAAAATGATTAGTACCTTTTTGTTTTTCTTAATTGAGTTCAGTATGAAAAAACGCATTGCATTTATTTGCATGGTACTGTGTTGATGAAATGATTTTTTTAAAGTTTAATTAGGCTAATCATGAAGACATCTTAGTGAAATAAAAAAAATTAGGCTACTTTAAGTAATTAAATTCATTCATAGTCATTTGTTGATAAAATAGGTATTTTATGATTTCACAAATGCACACAAAATGAGCTAAAATACATTTGCACATACTTGATAATATTTTAGAAGTGACATAAATTAATTTTCTAAATATATTCAAAAGCAAGTTACTTTTTCAATTACATACTCCCTAGTCCCTCCACCCCAAAATTACACCAACCGTTCACTTTTTATTTTTGACAAAGATTTTTTTTTACCTAAATACGATATTCACATATGTAAAGACCATATCCACTTATATTATTTAAAATACCCCCACCTTTACAATTATTATAATCACTTAAATATTCCAACTAACACCTTTACAATTATTATAATCATTTAAAATACACCAACTATCACTTTTTTAATATGCCTGTCCAATATGGACAATAAAAAAGAACGGAGGAAGCAGGATCGGCCCTAGATATTTGGAGGCCCTGGGCGAAATAGCATATTAGGGCCTTTTCCTTTGCAATTTATAACTTACACGGCCCCTCTTGCCCACCCTTAGGACCGGCCCTGGGAGGAAGTATTATGTAGATGTTATTTTATCCAAAATATAAACAGAAAACAAAAGTTCATCATCATCCTATCCAGTATATCCCGCTCATAGAAATAGGCAGGGTCTGGAAAGGGAAGGACGGCGACAATTCATACCTGTAGAGGAGAGCACGGCCAAAGAAAGGAGTCCCTGGCTCCGGGAAAGAAAACAAAAACAGTTGTAAGGCAGAAAAGAAAGGAAATGAAAGAGACAATGGTATTGTAAAGAGTGTTGATTCTCCATTTACTGTTTAGTAATTGAAGTGTCCTAAATATTCTGCCATTTTTCTCATGTTCTCCCAGGATTCCTGCTTTCATATTCTCTTTTTTCTTGAGTGCAAAATCATTGTTACACAGTTATTGCCCACTATTTTTCTTCTCTAATTATTTGTTGATTAATTTATTTGATATTTATTAGAGAATAATTAGACTAAAAATAAAAACCAATATTTTCCTCCGTTCTCTAGTATTATTCCCATTCAGAATATTTCACCTTAAAAAGAGAAGAATTTAATTAATGTTTTTAACAAATATTTTGAAGATGAAATATATCTATGTGAGATCTCGTTAATGTATACTTTTTTGTGTAATGTAATTTTTATAATTTTTTATTACGTGTATTTAGAGATATATTAAAGTTTAAAATTTACATTGAAAAATGTACAAAAAGTAAATAGAAAGAACAAAAAGAAACAGAAGAAGTATTATTTTCAATTTACATTTTCACTATTTTATTTGTTATAATAATTGCTTTATTTTTAGTATATATCAACGTCTTACCCCAAACTATATATAGAATTAGTTAGAGCTATATTATTAATATTAATATGATCAAGTCAATTGACAAAAAAGTATTATATGAATATTAAATTTAAGAAAAGAAAAAGCAACATAACCTTTTTATACTCTAGTGAAAGGAAGTCATGACTCATGAGATAAGAGATAGTTAATAATATACTCCTAATTAATTAAAAAGGGATTCTGTCTGGTATGGTTTTTGTACACACATTGTACCAAAAAATAGTAACACAATATTATATAAATATTGTTATAGTAATACACCCTTTATTTATTGATTTAGGGACATTTTTTTATTGAGTCAATTAATTTATTGATTATGTCTCATTTTTATTATTGTCATGTATTTTTACCCTTTTACCCTTACTATAACATTTCATGTATCTTCCTAGTTGCAGAAACTTCTCTTGATCTTTCTAGAGTCGGGGAATTCTTTTGGTCGCGCTCTCTATTATCGATATAAGTTACTGTCGTCCTTCCCTCCCCAGACCATGTCCATAGTTTTCTATGAGCGGAGTATACTGGGTAGGATGATGATGATGATGATGATAATGATGATGAACCTTACTATAACAACGCAACAATACATAAACAACAATACCCTTTATAGAAAAAGTGAGTTTTTCACGCACTTTTAAGTTGTCCCTCATCCTTCTTAGTTTTTGGTGTAAAAGGAAAATGTCGCTAAATCAATGAATAAGAGGGAATATAAAAGAGAAAATGAAAAAGAAAAATAAGGAATAGATTAATTAAGGGGATGTTTGTTAAGAGGGAAAAAAAGAGAGGTGGGAAATAGGAATAGTAAGAAAGTAAAGAGGAATAACATAAGATTAAGAATAACAGGTTGGCAAATAAAGAGAAGGTGAAGTTTGTTGTATGAATAAAAGGCATGCGTGCATTTCAAGCCCAAACTTGTCTTTCTTTGGTTTCCACTTTTCCAGCATTTTGCCGTATTTTTTGTCTTCCAAACTTTACACCTTTTTACCTTTTCTTTCTTGCTTCATATATTCTTGTTGCTACACTTCTTTATTCCGGCTATTATATCGATTTCAGTTCAGATGTTTTGATTGAGTATAGTGTTTCATAATGAATTTTACGTAATTGTTAATTCATTTTTTATGTTTGATCGAATCAAATTCGATTTCAATTATAAGGTCAGGTAAATGTCGGATCATCTAGTCTGTTTTAAGCACCTCTAGTTGTAGATTACATTTGGATTCATACATATTAATACATGGAGACTTAAATTTCGAATATTTATTGGAAATAAGAAAGTTGAAAATATATTCATATATATAATCTTGTTACATTCGTCTCCATATATAAATTTCTAATATGTATTTTTGAAAAATGTGGAAAAAGATGAAATGAAAAAATTGAATTCTTTATCTATGATAAATTGCATGATAGATAAGTTTTCATCTGTTTTATAGTTCTTGGAATCAATTGTGAAATGAAAAAATTAACTTATCTCCTTTAAAGGAAATTTTAGGTAGTGTTTGTAAATGTGCAAGGAAATTATGGTAAAAATATATTATTTTTTTTTGTCTTTTTATTTATATTTTTTTCATTCACTCAATTCATATATGTTTTGCAAAAAACTAATATAATTGCCATTTAAACATAATTTTTTTATATACTAATTTTTTACCGAACATAATACTTCAAACCGATTGGTTGTCAACAACTACAAAACCAAATTATAATTACTTACACAACTGACAAATATACTTTTTTATACAACTATTTTTTCAACTATAAAAAAAATAAATGTAGACGAAGGGAGTATTATGTCATTAGAAGATCTCTAATAATTATTTTTTATTAATAGTAATTATTACTCCCTTCGTTTCTTTATGTTCTTCCACCTTACTATAACGGGTAGTTTCAAAAGTTCTTTCACTTTAGAATACTTTCTATTTTTGGAAAGTTTTCATCTCACTTTTACCCCTTACAACCCACTTTCCTTACTTCGCATTACTATTTAATTATTTTCCCTCTCATAATTCCAATACAATCATTACTTCACACTACTATTTAATTATTTTTTATCTCATAATTCCAATACAATTATTACTTTCCACTACTATATAATTAAAATAATACCCACTATCACCCAAGATTCCTTCTTCCTTAATATTTGTGAAAAACCCAAAGTGGAAGATAAAAAAGGGACGGTATAATATAATATGTAATAAACCCAAGCTTTGTAATTCAGCGAAGAGCCAACGCTTGGCCGTTAAGATTGACAATTGGTAAAGCAGGGGAACAAAACATAAAGGTACTACAAAATATAAAAAACTTAAATAAATCAATTAAAAAAGAATAATTAAAATAAAATATTAAAAATTAAAAACATTTTGAAGTTGCCCATCAGGCCATCACCTAATAAATGAGAAGACATGGATTAGGCTATCCACGAAATGGGACACTTGTGCTCTACAAGTCATATTATTCTTAATTTATTAATTAATTAAATTTATTATTCCTAATCTCAAACTAATTATTGAGTACACTTAATTATTACTTATTGGATGCATATTGGTTGGTTGAAATGCACCGCTTTTATTTTAGAATGTTTTGGCCTTTTTTTTTTGTATTGAACCAACTTAGTTTAGTAATTTTGTCAAAATATATTAGACAATAATTTATTTATATCCTAGACTAGATAATATTATAATACTTAATTACTTATAGTTTGCTTTAGATAAATAGAAGTGATACTCGTAGCATTTGTTATAAGGACAAAATATAAATAACAAGATAAACATAGGTAAAAATGTAATTTATGGGAAACTGAAATATGTCAAAGGAATGAAAAGAAAAAATAATTGTCTTGATGAGATTTAAAGGGTGTGGAAGTGAAATCAAAAATAGAAATGTAATATATCATATTAGATGGACTAAAATGAAAAATGTAGTAGAACTCCAGAAATAGTGGGAGTATAATATAGAGTATTAAAACTATTTCGTATTTGTTACTTTTGTGAGAGACCGTCTCTTAATAAGATAACATTATAACAAAAAGTACATGTTCTCACAATTTGTTAGACTATTTAACCCATTCATAAGACACGCCTTATAGTAATCCCGCTTCATACAATAATTTATGATAATATGATCTATAAATGTTTTTGATTGCCTCCAAATTAGGCCAATCGTATTCAAGATTTGTAGTTCTTAGTAGTTTAATAAAAATATAAACCAGTAATTGATCAATTAAGCTTAGTTGCTTTTCTATAGCTATTTTAAAAATATTACAACTTAAAACATTACAACTTAAAACATTCCAAAATAAACAAGTAGTGATTTGAAATTGTCTTTACGTTTTTCTCATCAGATTATATTCTTACTACCATAACCATTACTTTTATCAAACAATATTTCTTACAAGTCTATTTGACGGCAAAATATCTAACAAGCATAGTTATACAACTAACTACAGTTACGACTAACAGCTAACAACTACCCACATAACTACGTCTAGACCATGCCTTGCAACATATCTAGAAAGATGCATTCACCATTTAAATTGTGAAGATCCCACGGATCACGATGTTGATGACGAACAAACAGTTTGAGAGGTTTCATACAATCTAAGTTCAGATAAGATTAAACAATGAACTAAACCTGTGGTTTAAAAAGTGCTTAATTTCTTTAAATACACTACTACAATGTGGAAGGAATAAGATGCACAAAAGAGCTGGATATTAGTACAAAACTTGACTCGATTTGCCTTCTCCTTTCCGGGTGGATCCATCAGAAATTGTTGGGTCTCTATGGATCGACTGCTTCAGCCATTTCGACATCCTTGGTAGTTTGCCCGGATAAAGAGGTGGATTTGCTTTCTTCTTGGACACTCGCCTGCGTTGCTTCAAAATCCATGTCCTCAGCCTTAGATTGAGTATTAGAATCAAATGGCTGACCTGATTCTGGAACAGTGCTCTGAGATTCATCGTTCTGCTGCTGGTTTTTCGATACAGGTTCATGGCTGGTAGGGTGATTCTGAGGTTCCGAGAAAATTCGGTTGAGCTTTCCACGAATCTCATCTAGCTGTTGAAACATCTTGCCCAAATTCGGATAATTTTCATTGTTTATACAAGCTTTGATGGACACCTTTTCATTTTCAGACAATACTTTGCAGATCTGTGAATAAAATAGAGATTCAAGATACAAATTATAAATGGAAATTTCATGCCAAGAGTGTATCTGTCAGGCCCATTCAATGAACGGTAGACGCTATATCTTTGATATATACATACCTGATTATAATGTTCGGCCAGTTGCTGGCGTCTCGAATCAGTATCATAACTAGCAGCAGTTATTTCTCCGGCAGCTGCAGGAAAGTCGAAAAATGTTATTTTCCTGTCTTAAAGGAAATTTCTGAAAGTAAAATTGTGTTGCAGCCTAACTCAATGCAGGCGTACATTTTTAAGTAGATGGGTAAGTTTAGCCTACAAATCATTACCTTCTAATTTACAGGTTGGAATACTAATTTCAATTAATTCAAATAAAATAAAGGGGAAATTGTCAATAATAAACGGTAAACCAACCATTGCTTGATCAGTTGAAAATAAACTCACATATTGTTTGTTTTTTTTTAAAAAAAAACTCACCAATTACTCAAGTATATTTGCTAAAAATAAAATACCTATTGTTTATAAATCTTCAAATCTTAATCTTCAAAAAAAAAAAATCTTCAAATCTTAAACGTATTTCAAGCAATCAAGAAAAACAGTAAAGGGTTTATTTTCAGCAATGACACCGAATAGGTATTATTATTTTAAAACAAATTGTTGATTTTTTTTTAAGTGGATCTAACAAAGATTAGTTATTTTTGACGATTTCCCCTTAAAAAAGAAGAGTTGAGAGCTAACAATCAGACACTCAAACAATCCATGAATTGCTGTCACCATGGTCCATGATGCACAGCTAGTAGTCTCCAACGGTTATGAAGAGACTGACCCAACATACAATTTGAACCACACTAGAGCCTATTTTTTATCATATAAGAACATAATAACCAATACAATAAGATCCAAGAGTAAATGAGCAATGGAGGAAATGCGTAGCTACCGAAAGAATGACCACAATGAAACTCCAAAATATTTTATCACCCCAAGGCCCAGAGTCTCTATCAAGTAGTACACAACTTTTACAAAGACGATTCCTTTCAAAGGGGACAACCAAGTTTATAAAATCCAAACATAGTATGCTGGAAACAGCACAAGGTCATACATAAATGAATCACAAGATCAAGCAGATCTATCCGGTATTCAAGATATATAGTGGAAACAGTAATAAATACAAAAAATGTCATACAACGCAGGGAATAACATAATTTCTCTAACAATCAGGAAACAGTAATAAACAGAGTCCCATACCAAGCATTTCTAAACGTGGAAGCTTGTCCACAAGTCCAGCAACAAGATCAGCAGTGGTAGACATGCCTCCTGCTTTGTTTACATTTCCAGAATCTTCGGCACAGGCACCATTAGATTTCTCATCACCCTATATTACAATCATTGTAGTAGAGACAAAACAGAATTTAGATTGAGACCAATTGGAATGCAGAGTGATACAATTGAAAGCATATAGAAAACTAATTTTCCTGAAGTCTAAGGCAACTCGGGCTCAACAAAAAGTCACCATATGAAAAATATGAATTATGTACTTAAACAATGTGACAGCTTTTCATAATTGAATTGTTCACCCAAAAGCCCTTCAAGCAGCAAGGTCTTGGCTCAAAGTGTAAGAAACTAAGAACTAACATGCAAAAATTTGACATCATGAAGTGCAACTTTCAAATTTAAAAAAAATACCGAGTGCAAACAAGTGGGGAGCAAAGGGCGTGGGGGTTGTCCTAATCATTAAAGAAAAATTCTATATTGCTACATAAGGTATAGCTCCAACACTAATATAACTTGGACATGGAAAAATATTGAAAATCATCATTTCTTTTTCCTAATTATTAGAAGTCCATGGAGAAAAACAATTGCAGGGGAGAATGTCCGTTAATCATTCGGTATTAAGCATATTATACAGATATCAACAATGACATAACATCATTGCTTTACACAAATGAACTTACAAAGTACTCTTTTTGGTATTCAGCATTAAGGCCTTTCTCTAAAAGCAGCACCCTTTTCTTAATGAACTCAACCTGTCTTCTCTGCATTTCTCGGAACTGATATAATAAAGTGGTCGAATCTGTACCCCCTGATGCTGGCTCAGCAGCGGAACCATTTTGACTTACGGTTCCCTTTATCATGTCATCAGAAGAATCATTAGCCATTTGTGTTCCACTTTGAGTATGATTACCACCAACAATACTAGAAAGATGTATCACTTGAAGATTCAACTCTTGACAGATAGCATCCTGAATCTTCAAGTCCTTGTCATCAAGAATAGCTTGCCATCTTCCATACCCATGCCTTCAAAATAAAAGGGTACGTAAGTCCCTTAATACATAAATAACTAAAATTTTCATTTACTAAATAAAAGTACAATACAAATATGGAACAAGAGGAAGAATTAGAATGATTCAG
This sequence comes from Amaranthus palmeri, assembly GCA_019776075.1. Lineage (NCBI taxonomy): Eukaryota > Viridiplantae > Streptophyta > Magnoliopsida > Caryophyllales > Amaranthaceae > Amaranthus > Amaranthus palmeri. The sequence continues at coordinate 334,524 of JAAKBH010000303.1, forward strand.
AAAACATCTTTTACAAAGCTTTCAACCAATAAGAATTGTATTTCCAAGTTCCAACTATACAGAATTGTAAATAGCTTCTCCAAGACTCATACACACTATCATAAAAAATAACTGATTGTTGAATTATCATGACTGCAAAATAGGGTTGGTTGACTAATCCATTTGAAAAGAGTTGACTTGAGTCTGAGATGACCCAAACTTTTGCGGAGGTAATTTTGAATTTAAAATGAATACTCAAACAACAAATAAAAAATTACTATTTGCTGAATCATCATGCATGAAATGTAGGGTTGATTAATCCATTTGAATGGAGTTGACTTGAGTTTGGCACGATCAAACTTTTGGGCAGTTAATTATGTATTTAAATGAATATGAGTGTAGGTCAGCACAGTTTTTTTCGTGTGGGATATTTCATAGGAGTACTTAATAGAGCTTTTATAAAAATTATTCATGTTCAAATCAAATCCATTTGGCTAATGATTTCAGTTTGAGGGTTTGAGTCCACATATTTCAAGGTCAAGTTCAAAGTCAATTCAAATTGGAGTTAATATATTGGGTATTTGGGTTGTATACTTGTATTTAGGTGTGTTAGGTTTTCATTTGGGTGTCAAGTAAAGCAAATACTGTTCTAGATTTATCTGCTTTTGGTTTATTTGGGTTGGTAAAATCGGATCCAAGGTAGCTCAGATTTTAGGTTTATTTCAAAAACCTGGAAAATCTTTGAATTATCAAGAACTCCTCATTAGTAAACTTTTCATGTCGGAGAGGGATTGTATTGGATACTTTCAGGTCTTAATCAAGTTACAGGCTAGAATATGATGGGTTTCAGGTTTAATGGGTCATGTCAATATGTGTTTCCGAAAACGCGCCCCTAGGCGAGAGGTGCTAAGAGGCGACCACTTAAACGCCTCCTTGAGTCTAGGGGCAGCGCAATACAAAAGGCTCTTCAAAGGCGCGCCTTTTTGTGCCTCGCGCTCCTCGTGTATGCCAGATGTGATTTTTGATAATCAACATGCTTCTGCCTACTATTACAGAATTAACCCTCGATTCTTAGTTGTTTATTGGATGGAAAGCAAAAATATACCCCCCTTTTTGCCATAAAGAAAAAATATAGAATGAGATATGGAAAAGCAAAAACAACCTTGAAGTGCCACCATCTTCACTAGTCAATATATGATTCTGATTTAGATTATAAGTGTTTGTTTAAATGTATCACAAAACATTTCAAGCATCAAAAACCATTATTTTCTTTCTTTATTATCTTACTTTTAGTTTCTATTTCTTTTGTTACTTTTCAAGATTATGTTATCAGCTTATCGAGTTACTTTATGTGCTAAAGTAGTGTTTGCTTATGTTATTTTAATGAGTCTCATATTGTTTTTACTTTTAAGTATTAAGTGTGTATTAAAATTGATTTTGGAGCTTTTTAGTGAAATTGGGCGCCTCGCATACAAAATGCACGCAACTTCGCCTTGCGGCTTGGAAAAATGACCTTTTGTGCCTCGGCGCGCCGCCTCGCACCTCTTAAAACTAAGATGACAATAAAAGGTTGCGTACTCAAATTAATATGGTTTGCTCTCCATCAATTGATTTATAGATGACATCAGCAGCTTTAAATGTTACCCTACATTACAGTCATGCATCATCATTACTATTCATAAGAAAAAAGACATAAGCAGATGTGCACACTACAAAATGATCCATACAAGTCAAGATAAAATAAGTCGATCAGAAGTAGATTATAACATATTTTGGATCCAGGCCTCTGAAAGATTCAGCACACCATTGTTAAGGAGGTCACTGTTCTGTTAATTAGGACAACCATTTTGGATACACCAAATTACTCCATCTACCCTTCATGTTTGCACAATATGACTCAAATATGTGAGATTTTTAAGTCATATGGTGTACACTTAAAGGAATGGAGGAGTACAGCTATTTTATTTCGTTTCTTGTCAAACGCAATACTACGAATTGTATACATGAAAGGAATAAGTATGAAATTTCAATTCATTACTTCAACTTTCAACCAAAAATTTAAATCTTTAATGATCACAAGAAGACAAGTTTAGAACATACTTCAACACTGCTCGCAGTAGTATGAGGTCATGCTCTCTCTTCCAAACCCTTCCACCTTTCAGTGTTGGATAACGTGAAAGAACATCATCTTCAAACAAGGATTCATCTGAAGTTTTTGTTGCAGATTTCACCTGTTTGGTAGAGCAATATGATTATGAAACAAATATCTGACAAGAAAGCACAAAAGTGAAACTGCACAACTAATTTGAGTAAGATGGACCAGAAAATCAAATCTTTCTTGAAGCTGTTGAAACTTCTAGTCTCTAGAAAATATTGCACCAAGTTCACCATACTAGATGGTTGTTTGATATGTAAGTCAATGTCTACAGGCAGATCAATTACTGGAAGGTAATTCGTTCTGAATTTTCGAGATTATTTGCAAAATGTGTTAACATATAGGCAATTGAATTTGTAGCCAGTAGGCAGGGTTTGGGGTCAGATGCTTAGATTTGAAAGGCGTGAGGCGTCATAATAAGCTAAGAGTCCACTATGCCTAGGTTTTAGGTGCCAGGAAAAGGAATGAGTGTTTGTGTGTGAGGCTCCCCAAAAATCTAGGAAAAAAATATATATCAGAGTTGAACTTAGACAAAGAATGAAACAAAAAAAAGGATAGCAGCAAAATTAATTCGAAATACAAGAAAACTTGTTTATGTTTTTAGTAATGGTGTTTAACCCAATTAAAAACAGATGAAGAGAATTACATGCCGGATTTTCACTCGTTAAACATTCCTCATCTTGGGAAAATGTTGAAAAAACTGATAACTATGTCAAATATTGTCAAATGTAAAAGCATGGACAGTAGTATTACAGTCATCTGTGACTTGCATGGACAAGTAACTATGATCTTAATTAAAAGCATTACAGTCATTTGTCTCATTGTGAGGACAGTAGTATTCGCAGCCGCAACAAATTTTTAGTACATTTCAGTTTAACAAACACTAGCATGTTTGCGAATCCATAGTCCAGACAAGCAAGAGAATCCTTTGTCAGTGAGTGATAAGCACAACCATATGTTTAATAAGACAACAACAAAAATTGTGCTATCAAATTACCTTATCCCTAATCAAGAGCAAAACTGCAATTCGAACAAGAACATCTTGAACTCTAAGTCCGTCCTTTGGAACACCATCTGCGAAAGGAAATTGATATTTTAAACTGTTCAACCCCATCTTCCCCACACAACAAAAATTACTTGTAGGAAATACTATCACAGATTTGCAAGTTTACCAACGATGGAATATAGTCCTCATTTGCATAATAATTCAAAAAACGTCCTTGAAATCCAAAAGAATGATTCGTGAAGAAAACAAAGCAAAGTACCTGAAAAGTTTGGTGAATCATTGATTTCCTCAGCAAGATGAGACAAAAAAAGTGCTCCATATCTGTATACAAAGTTGGACAACATAAACGAAATAGGAAACAGAATCTGTATGTGAAAGACATTTATACTGGTCTTTATAACAATAATGTACTCGAGAATTCAATTGACCATATATGTATCACATGCTACCTCAAAGAAACCAAAGAATAAAAGCAGACTAGAGTTCTTGGATTCTATAAATAATAGCAATCTATCAGGTCATGCCTACGTTCAGATCATTCAGGATTTTGTAACGTAAACAGAGAGATCATAAATAATAAGGACAGTTATAAGTCTAAAAGTTCCCTTAATCTTGCAACAAAATAAAATTTTCAATCCAAAGTTTATCAGTGCCATGACTCAAGATACGCAGACAAAAAAAAGCATAGACATTTCACATGTTAATAGGCTCATGTAAATGCGAAAACCCCATGTTAGTTTCAACTTTCCAGAATTCCAGTCACAAGATAGCACTACTTTGAGTCACACGTCTCCCTATAAATAAATCTAAAACGAGAAGATCAACCATCTTTCTCTTGTAGCATGGTCAACACTCAACAGGAGAAAATCAGGCAAAACGAATTCAAAATCCCTCTTTGCTTCACTGAACAGGATATATTAAGACCCTCCTTAGCTGAACTACAAACAATCTTGACAGCATAGTTCTGACTTCATCACCTTTGACTGCTATTTGTACCTCAGAAACTAATGTATCCAAAAGAAACCAAAAGTAGTAATAACCAAATGTTCTTTAGGTTATGCAAGAATGTTGAGCCCTGATAGAATAAAAAAACAGGAGAGCATAGATCTCAATACGTCTGAAAAGATAGTAATAAAAATGTAAAGATCTTATGGTTTTTGCAATTAGAATCTACATGCTATTAATGATAACAAATGTTATCCACTTATTCCAAGCTGTTTGAAATCTAGCAGCAAGGGTTTGTTTCATTTGTTCTCTGTTTAGGGTTTCTTGTCATAAGATTCAGTACATACATGGATAACAAAAAATTCATACACATTTAAGCACACTAATAGGCGAAACAAAAAAGGAGACATTTATACACACAATTAGATGAGAGGGGATAAGAGAAAATGCCAGGCTGAAATACAAGCAAAACAAAAGGGAGTTCAGTTCATCCTAAATTCACAATATGAAAGTTGACTATCATATATTAGATCATACTTTCACTTAGTAAATGCAATCTTCCAAAATGAGTACAACTCAACGGTATCATCACTTTATGAAAAATAGTACTTCCAATTCTGACATAAAATTGATGTACACATACTCTTTAATCTCTTCGTAAGTCTTCTGTTTAAACCGTGGCACAAACTCTGCCCAGTCAAACTCACCAACTCCAAATCTAAAGAAACAGAAATGAGTAGAAGCCAGTCAAGCAGAAAAATGAAAATAATAATTAAACACAAGGAGCTGCATGATTTAATTCAAACCTCATCAGAATTTGCACAAATAAAGCTCTCTGACTTTGATTAAATCCCAGCACTCTGAATGACTTCCCTTCACCTTCCATCAGAGGATAAGCCTCCATGCCATCTACTATAGAATTTGTTCCAAAGAATTTTACTTAATCAGTAATATCCATTAGATTCTTTCAACTCTGTAATTAAAGATGGGGATCACATACCTCGAGCTCTCTTTCTGTAGGACCTTTTGCCAGAAGGCGCTCCAGATGACGTTTCACCATCGGTCAAATCAGCCTCATAGTTGTCGTCTTCACCATCAGAACTAACATCTTCTAAACCAGCCAAGTCATCATCTTCAACGGAAACCATCTGTATGCAGACGACACCGCATTATCAAATGCAGTATCAGCAAACAAGCAGTACAATCACCCGGAATCCCCATCTCATACATACAGTTAACAGTCAAAAACTAGCTTAACGCCGAAAGTAAAATGAGATTGGAAGCGAGGATGTGCAACACATCAGAATGACTTGGGACACCAGAGGAAGGACCATATGGATAAGTGCATTTCAGGAGTTCACGTTTATAGATTTTCCACTTCACCTCAAAATAACTATGAATTAGGAGAGATTAACGTGTACCAAATACTTAAAGGAAAATCCCTAATTTTAAAGGGGATAATATAAATCCACAACGCAAAATTTTTGAGATGTCAAGATAAACTGCAAGGTATTTTTGTAGATTTCAGTCACAACTCACAAGTGTGTTTTGTCAAGCTCTAAAGTCAGCAGTCGCATACATAAACAATGCGAGAAGCCAAGCTAACCAAATCAAGCTAGAACTATATACACATGCATCTAATTTCGTAATCTTTTCAGGAGCTTTGCACAATCATAAGAAATAAATTTCATAAACCATATTAATCACTAAATAAATTTTCAATCGTGAACTAATCACTACACTAAAACATAACAGTTGGAAGTGATCCTTAATCCACTCAATACATATACTTCCTAAACAAAAATCAGAAAAACGCATTGGCATTATATAGAATTCATGATGACCGACGCTAGGGGTGGTTTTGATTCAAGGAGGGGTAGCGTAAAATATCACATATACTGCAGTTTTTAATTGGGTCGGTACTCAAGTATTCCCTATAATTTTAATTAGATTCGTAGCTTGAAAATTTTCAAACAAAAACCTCTTACTATGTATTAAGAGAGCACACCAATTGAGCTACCATTAATGCTATTATTTTTATTCAAAATACTTATATTAGTTTACAAAAAAGGGGTAGCAGGTGCTACCCCTTGCTAGTTGCTACTACATACATTCGCAAGTGACTGACGCAATCAAAGTATTGAGCCTGGTAAAGTACCAACTAACATTGTAAGTGCACAGTAAAAAGAACTATTGATATTAGACTTCTCAGAAATACCTGCTTACGACTTCTCTTTCCTTTTCCCAAAGAATTGAACTCCTCAACTTTGTGCACCTCGTACCTATCTTTTAATAAATCCTCCCAGTAAGTGGATCTGTCTGAATTATTTATAGTGCTTTTAGCCTCAGCAGCAGCCTTTTGTGCCTCTTCCTTTGCAGCAGCTTCAGCTTCATCAATATACTTAAAATTTGCCACCTACATAAAAATGTTTCAAAATGGACCACTTCAAGAACAAACCAACAAAAATACAAGCAACCATATAAGCATGTCTCCATCCTCTGAAGCCATGAGGTGTGCTATAAATAGGATACAAAATTAAGCCAACAGTAACTTACGGTAAGGTATTGTTGGCTTAAACTTGTATCCTATAAATAGCACACCACATAGCTTTAGAGGATGGTGATATGCTTATATGGTTGCTTGTGTTTTAGTGAATTGCATTTACACTACTATAACCCATATGAAAAGAATCAAAATCATTCCCAATTGTGCAAATTAAAACAATAGAGAAGCCATTGACATTAACATAGAAATCTGATTCCCTTCAATAAAAATTTATATTAGTTCTTTTTTTATCATAATAACAATAAGGTGTTTCAGAGATAGGCCCAGCACTACAATAAAAAAAAACCAGCAAATATTTCAAAAAGCAAAAGAATAGTATTTGTTCAGAAAAATATGTGACTTGAATTTTAATGCTACCAACAAAATAGAAAATCTATATAGCAAACAAGAGACAAGAGAAAAAAATAAAATGTATCTCATAAAAACAGATAAGACTACTATACTCAATAACTACAAAAGAAGAAAGCTCAATACACTAAAGCACCAAGCTGCAGAGTAAATTCCAAGCAAAATATATATTTCTTATCAGCAAGCTGGTTACAAGCATGTATAAATAGTACAGCATACAAGTCTGCTCCCAGTCAGAAACTAGATCGGTATACAAACCTTGAATGCTTTAAGGAACCCATTGTCATCCACCTCATCCAGGGTAGTCTCTTCATCTCCAGCACGCTCTCGATCAAGTAATCTATAAATATTGCCAAAAATTGGGCATCCAACTAGAAACATTTAAAATTTGTGGAAACAAAAGAATAACGAAATGAACTGACCTATCAATGGCAGCATCATCATAGTGAATCTGACGGGCCTTTGCCTCCTCAGTTTCATCAACAAAAAGCTCCTTTGAGCCATATCTTATGATGTCATCTAGCTCTTCCTGGAAACTAACAATTATCAGCACAAGTAACAAGATTCCTAATCAACATAGTCTACTAAGCTGATGTGGCAAGAAGGATTTTAAAAATTATTGATTTAACAGAAACCTAACTTCTGCGAAAGTCAAACATATTCTTCAAAGATACAACAAACATGGTGAGTAGTGACTAGGGAGCTTTGTTAAGCATTGACAGAGTAAGATGACTCCATGACAGAGCATGTATAGATTACAATTATATATTACTAGAGCATAACACATGAGAAGAGAAAAAAAATCAAAGAGAGCCAGAAGTTTAAAAGTACAGCTAATTTAGCACCATCAACAGGCTTCACAAGAGCACAAGAAATTTTACTAGTATCCAGCCCAAAATAGCAAGTATGTGGAGATAGAAATTATTTTCTCTTTTTTATCAAGGTGAGTAAGTTACAAAATATTATATCAGAAAGACATCGCGCGGGGGGCATCAGTGACTCTCAAAAGCAAATATACAATCGAGGAAAAACAACTCACGCACGCCCTTGAGCTATTGTACCGTAGTGAAATTTATTTACAAGATAAAGAAGCAAGTTACACTCACAACACAAGATAAAGCTCAACTCCAGCTATACAACCTCAAAATTTCAGCGATAAGGGGAAGTGGAATGCTATTCCCTTGAAAGGATTGGTGGTTTCAAACTTTCTATGAGCATCACGGAATTGCTAACACAGGCATTTTAGACACTTCAGCAAGACAAACTTTAGACAACAACAATGCCAAAGACTAAATCCCAGCAATACGGGGTTGGCTTCATGATCTAAAACAACTTGTATCCTTATAAATGACCTTGTAAAAACCTACACGTTTAAAATAGGCCAAAAAAGAAACTCTACAGCTATATCTCCCATTTGCTTTAATACAACAAAGTCCAGCCTCATCCAGCATGCTAATGATTATTAGCAACTGAAACAAGCTGACAAACATCTTTTGCAGCACTGCTATTTACTTTTATTTATATAAAAGATGACTTAAGGGTTTGACCAACACTTTGTTTGGAATGAGGGAATTGTAGGGAAAGGAAGGGTGGATTTGGAAGGATATAATTTCCTTTATTTGGATACAATCGGAGGGGAGGGATTTGGAAGGAAGAAATTTGAAAGGATTCTAAGTCCCTTATTTTTATTACGAACCAAATCTCTCCAAATGTGGTAAGATTTGGAAGGCAAATGCTATTTTTCTTCCTCTCTCTTCCTTTTCCTCCCTTCTAAACAAAAAAAAGGAGACTTTCCTCTTATTCCCTTCTCTTTCTCTTCCCTTCCTCTCTTTTCCCTCCAAAATTTTTATTCAAACAAAGTGCAAGTGTGTTCCAGTACTTTTGTGTTATGTGGCACAAGCTCAAACTCTAAATTGACAAAATACAACTGGTCTCCAGCTTCATGAATGATTTATGGCATCCAACATTTAGATGTCAAAAAGAATATTCATTCATTTATAGAGTCGACTAGAGAAAAATTGAATGTCATTCAAACCAAATGGAGTGCAGTGCCAACAGTTCAATTGAATAGCATAAGGCAATTTAAGTAAGGTGTAAACATAGTTAAAAGAAACATACAAGCAACAGTCACAACCCTAATCAACCAAACGTTATATCACTAGACATGGCATTGCACTTTGAGGCAACACTTAAATTAAACACTAGATCAGAAATGCATACTCTCAAGTCTTAAATCATGGATAATTTCCTCAAAACTATGACAGGACACAACCAACTGACCAAGATGAATGGTTAATCCTCCTTAAAAATATTTCAAAAACAATATGCTTAAAGTTAAGAGATTAAATTGGATTAAAATTCTATGGTCTTCAAGCGTCTTTCTACAGGATTTTATATGATTATAAATCAGCCTCACATGATATTGTATAAAATTAAGAAAGATTAAAACCTGATTAATATTTTGAGTCTTCAGCTTCCCAACAACTAAATGCTCTAATACCATCTTCTTCTTGGTCATCTGCATCATTCTTTCTTCAATTGTTCCTCTCGTTATGAGTCTATAAATCATGACCTGCAATGATAAATAATTAAATGAATTGTGACAACTTAAGTTCCAGCAACTATCATGAATTCATGATACATCTATTCTGCACAAATAATAAGCAACTGTTTTTCAAATGGCTCAGTGAACAATGGGCTGATGAACAAAACGTGAGTGCCTCAACGGACACTGGATAGCAATAGAAGCTTGAATAATCTCGATTTCAGAAGATGAACAACATAAATAAAGAAAATAACCTTGTTAGTTTGCCCCAGTCGGTGAGCTCTGGCCATTGCCTGCAAGTCAGCATGCGGATTCCAATCACTACATCAAAGCAGAAGAAAACGTTACAAGAACAATCAACAAACAACACACCGATGCGTAAACGATGTTCTTGCAGGCTATTCTCAAGAAATGAATACAATATGTAAAAGCAAGCCTGATTCAAGAATCACAGTCAGCAAGAGCTAAAAATCACAAGTAAATCAAAAGCAATCTAGAGTAGCAACAGGCCACATAAGCCACCATGTATTATTCTGTCTGGAGAATTCCAAGAATCTAAAAGTGAAAGAACAAAACAAGTATGTTATTATTTTTACCCTGCTAATTAATTATTACAAAAAATAATATAAAACACAACCAATCTTCTTCTGGCCCGGATGGAGCTAACAAACAAACATCTCTTAGCAGTTAGCATCACCAAATTTGGATCCTGCTCTTCAGAAAGGAGAAGGATGACCAGGCCCTCAAGAAAATTACAAGTTTATAACTTTATGTTCCTTTTCCTTCTTCTTTTGTATCATGACATTAGCAGTTGCAAAGATTTTATGATTCTCAAATGCTCAACAACCAAGAATATGCACATTCAATCTTCAAAAAAAAAAAAAGAATATGCACATTCCACATTACATTTAGGACAGATACAACGCACAATTTTCATAAGTTACCACTTCTGCATATCCATAAACTACAAAAGTATTCAAACATCTGACACAATTACATACTCTAATCACCTGAGAGCAGCCACATAATTTATTTCCTGCAATATGCGTTAGTACTCATGCAATCCACAGGTTTTAGCCAAAGGAAGTACGGATCCAAATTCCCAACCCTCTCTCAATGTTGTCCTAATTCTTCTAAGTACTCAAATCAAGTGAAACAATTCTTGTTGAATTATTTCTCGATCAACACAGCAAGGAGGTCAACCCTAAAAAGTTTAGCCATAATATGATTTAAGTATTGATCATATCGTATACATCTTTTAAGAACAAATTGAAGCCAGGCAGCACTCCCATTTATTAAATTTGCAACAGAGTGGAGCTAATAGCAACCAAGTTCCAAGCTCAAATTTATAAGCAAACCGACAAAGTGCAGAAACAGCATCCTTGAATGTCAGGAGAAGTCAACCTCCTGGCTCTTTCGCAATAGCTTATGTCTAAATTCAAAACAACATAAGCAAACAAACAAAGCACACCAACAGCATCTTCTCAAATTGAAAAACAACAACCTTCAGCCCCTTTTGTAGAATTGCAAAGCATCTAGACTCTAGAGCTAAACAGAATTAGAGTAATAAAACAAGTACTTTTAAATTGCCAAAACCATCCATTGGTTAAATTATATCACCTTTGAACATGTTGGATATTTACTCCCAATATAAAATGATCCAACTTCTCAGAAAAGATACGGAGTTCCATCGAACAAACATTTATATTGCATGTGCAATACATGGCTAGGTGTCAAAATGTTAGGAAAAGAATCTAAACTTCAATCTGTTTTAAGATAAATCCAAGTGTTTTCTTTAGTTGTCAAAACAAACTGCACAAATAAGCCAGCAATCAGAAATGATTTAGAAATGATGCTTAAAACACAACTCGTACCCATAGCATTCGACCAAAACAGGATAAAAAAACAACTGGCAGAGAAAAAATGAACTAGTCACCTATCATAAATGATAACAGTGTCAGCTGTTGCAAGGTTTATCCCTAAACCTCCTGCTCTTGTAGACAGCAAAAAGCAAAATCTGGAAGAGTTCTTGGCATTGAATCTATCTATGCGAATTTGTCTCTCAGATCCACTGACCTTGCCATCAATGCGTTCATATTGCCATTTCTGGACAAAGAACAAAACTCAGTTTTAGAGTCAGGTTAGGTTAATGGCCTGAAAAATGAATTGTATCAATATCACCATTAAAAGATTCTACTTGTATGGGTAATAATGTTTGTCCTGAATAGAAATGTATTGAAGGAAAAAAATGAAACTTTAACATATTACAAGCATAGGACCTCCAAGATAATAGCATTCCAGAAAATTGAGAGAATAAAAGGGAGAAACGATTCACCTTGTATGTCAAGTAATCTTCAAGTATATCCAGCATGTTCTGAAACTGAGAGTATATGAGAACTCTGTGTCCTTGCTCTTTAAGTTTCACCATCATTTTGTCCAACAACTGCAGTTTTCCGGAAGATTCAAGTAGCTGCCTGTCACACATTAAAGGCCTTAGGAGATAGAATTTATTCGAAATTAACACAAACAACTCTAAAGAGGCAAAGTTAGAAAAAGTTATCCATGATTTAATCTCCAAGTAAACTAATATAAAAACAAGACAGAGTGTGCACAAGGAATCATAATAGGAAAAATTACTTGAAAGACTCATTTGAATCTGGTATAACTGGCTCAACACCCTCCAACATGTAAGGATGACAACATAATTTTCGCAACTCCATAACCACATTGATAAGAGAGATCTAACAAATGAAAAGCACTCATATTAGATTCTCTTTAATGTTTTTAAAAGCAGAGGTAAAAGAGAAGTACCCTCACCTGCCCACCACCCTTACGAGTCAGAAGCTCATAGTTACGAGTCAAAATTGCCTTATAATATTCCTTTTGCTTACTACTAAGTTCAACACGTAAGATGAGTTCTTTCTTAGGTGGCATCTCCTTCAAAACATCTTTCTTCACCCCTGAAATCACCCGAAAAATGTCAACCATAATTAAATCTACAGGCAAGGCGCCAAGGCCTACTAAACACATGGATGAAATTATGACCAACATTCCACAAGTACACAGCCTCTCAAACGATTTATCAAAGTTGACATGGAGCAACAAACCCTACAACTCTAAATTCAGTCTCCACCAACATTATAAAAGTGTGCCTTTTTTCTTTTCAGAGAGAAGGAAAATAGACAACTAAACCCATACAAATGCTTACACTTTCCAAAAAATAGATAGTCAGTAATAACTAACCAGGATGTCAACTTCTAGCGCAAACAAATCATAGAATCGCAAATAGATAGTCAGTAGTAGCCAAAAGGTAACTCATCTATTTGCAAAATCTTGTATTTCAGATGATACAACAGCTACTTATAACACCGATATGTAGGCCTCAATCTACCCAAACATAGATAGAAGGGAAAAAAAAACAAAATGAAAAAGAATAGGGAAGAAAAATATTTAAAATAAAAAATCAAAAAGGACGGAGAAGAGAAACAAGATTCAAGAAATAGAATTGCAAACAGCGAAATAGGGGAGGGAATATCTTTGGACAATGAAAGATTTGATGACTGAATAAATGAAAAGCAAGCAACAATAAAACTAAAGCATTGAACACATTTGAAACGATACATAGTCTGATCTACATACTAGTGATCCAAATAAGCTCAACACATTATATCGTGAGGCATGTTTTGATTCAAAAAAATTCAATAAAGCCCCATGATTAGAAAGTTTAAGACTCGTACTTCTAAGAAGATGAGGTGCCAACATCTTATGAAGCCGTGAAATCTGTTCCTCTTGGTTAATATCTTTAAACTCTTCCTGAAACTCTTCCAAACTTCCAAACTGCAGATCATTCATTATGAAAATAGTTATGAACTGTGGACTCATAAATATATTTAAGACATCCTTAAGAAAGACGGAAAATCAAAATCCAAAAGCTTTGTAAAGAAAGATTGACCTTTCCGGCATCAAGAAAATGCATCAACATGAATAGCTCATCAAGGTTGTTCTGAAAAATTGACCAACGGAACGTGAGAATAGAAGCATAAACTGATAACATATAAATTCAACCAAGGCAGATAAGATAAAAAATGACCATCTACAAACAGCCATCCCATAAAATACCATAATTTGCTGATTCTTAATCCAAAAAAGCCACAATGAGTTACTGAATAGCAGATCCCATACCAGAAAAAAGAATAAGAAAACATAGGCAACTTGTTTTCCCAACAGTCAAAAGAAAAGTAATCATCCAAACCAAACAGACAATAACAAATTGTAGCACATAGAACAATAATAAAAGAGGATGAGAAAATAAAATTCAGACCACAACTTCCACTACAACTTTTAACCAGTATACAAAAATTCCGTTAGCACAACTAAAATGATAAAAGAGGAAGTGTGAATCAAATTTATAACTTTCAGCACGTGAAGGCCTCATCATCTTCCTACATGATTTGAATCCAATCCATGAATAAAAATGTCTTGCATCTTCAAAACTACAAAATTGCCGATGAATAACTACAGTCCTAATTCAAGGATATGATAATGAACCTGAAGAGGAGTTCCAGTTAAAAGCACCCGATGTTTACTTTGATACTGCTTCAACATAAGGAATAACTTTGAATCCTTGTTTTTGAGGCGGTGACCCTCATCCACAATCTACAAAAACAAAAACGGAGATGATTTATACAAGAATCAAAAAAGAAAAACACAAATCACTCTTATTTTCCTGCACTAGGCTTTACCTGAGCTCTATATCTACAAAAAAAAATCAATTGAGTTTTAAAACTGAACTGCAACAAACAAAAATGTAGCAAATTACCATACACTCCCATTTAATTGGCTTCAGAGATGCAGAATCAAGGTTGATCATTTCATACGAAGTGAGGAGGACATCAAATTTGATCCTATCTTGTTTGCTTTCAATTGGAACCTGACCAGATTTCTTTTTCTTGAACTTTTTAGAGAGAGACTTTTTAGGATAATAAAAATCATATTCACGTATAACACTGCGAGCTTGTGAAGAACCAACATACATAATCTGCAATGATCAAAGATTAAAAACCGTAAAAACTCTACTAAAACAAAACAAAAAAAAATCAAGTATTCTGCTCCTGGATTGGTGAGGATAAGACTTGAGGGTTGACAGAGAAGAAAGATAATGAGTAGTCCTCCAAAGAAGTCCCAATACAAACCTTCATGTGTCCCATTAGTTACTGATACCACACCAGTTTAAAACTAAACTATATAAATGGACTGTCTACGCTGATGATCTAAAAAGATGAGCACATTTGGCCACGTGAAGATTAATGGGACATACAATGTGACAGAATCGTACTGTACAATACTAAGTTATTCCCCCCACAGCAAAACATGGGCCAGAGGTCCAATCTACAAAAGACAGAGAGCCGGGTCATATTAATTGCTCTAATCCTCATGTTCGAAAGAAGCGAATACATACAACATTCAATTGTGGTGCCCAAAGGGCGAATTCACGTTCCCAATTACGCAGCGTTGACAATGGCGCCACCACTAGGTGGGGATAAACTCCTTCTTCAAACAGAGATGTCAAGAAAGCAATACTCTGAATAGTCTTGCCTGCAAGCATCAAAATTTTCATAAATGGTATATTTACACGGCACAAACACGGACTGAATTTGCTAATTCTATTATATAAAATCAGCATCCATGTGCACAAAACTGTACAGTCTACCAAAATGCAGCAACTTACCAAGGCCCATTTCATCAGCAAGTATCACATGCGTCTGTTTGGACCATGAGAAGCGTAAAAAGTTCAGCCCTTCGAGTTGATAAGGATGCAATGAGCCTTCAAGTTAAGCAGAATCAAATGTTACATTCAATGAAAGGAACAAAGCTGATAATAACAGGAATTTGAAATAATACAAAAGCAAACGACGAAAAAAGATTACAAAAAACAACACATAAGGCACAGCAATATAATATACCCCCAGATAGAAATTCTGGACTCTGTTCATACTGTTGAAATTCTTTCTGTTTCTTATGGGATTCTGTTGAATCACAGGTGTTTTTCAGCTTATTAAAATGTCTGCGACGCCGAGACTGTATTTCTCGAAATCTTTCAATTTCAGGCTGAAATGCTGATATATCCGACTCAGATTCCCATGAACACTCATCATATTGCAATTCTTTCCACTTCACAAAATACTCCTTTTCATCATCATCTCCTCTACATAAATCAGAATACACCTTTAGAATGACAAACTATGACGCAAAAACTAAATTCTATGGATAAAAGTAATGATTTGAAACATGAAAATTATATTATACAAGTCAGACAAACACAAAATAAGCAAATATAAATAGCTTTTTTCATATTGGATGTCAAAATTAACAAAAAATTGCAATACAGATATCTAAAAAAAACAGTAAGTAGAACAAAGTAAACCGTATCGAAAAACAAATGCAGGCAAACAAGAAAGATGAAGAATTAATCACAAGCAAGCACCATGGCAGTATGGCACAATCACTGGCGTTATGGAGATTACTTCTGCTAGTAATTCACTTCCTTTACCTTAGCCAATGCCCTGGTAAAGATTAGAAAGTCTAGTTCACGTAGTTTATCCTTGCAAATGCAGAGACTCCACATTAGCTGTTACTCTAGACTCTAGTCCAATAATATAGAGGGAAATGTCCTAGAAAGACTTCAATAGGGAAATGTCCCAGATATGAGTACATGCCCCAACTGTCGAAACATAACTTACATTTGATCCTACGCGCAGTATCAGGTATTCATAACCACATTAAAAGGATTATCATAAGTGCACTATAGTGAACTATGTAATACAGGTGAAATGAAGTTTAAAAAAAACAAAAATTTGTACACCTCATGACCTGACAACCAAAACTAGTAAAGAGGTGATCTCTAAGTTTTGATTCCATAATGGGCCTAAAAGGTCTCTAACATGATAGAAGGTTAGAAATCACAGCATTTAAGAAGAATTATCCAGCATGGAAGTTCCACGTTCCAGACTCCGATTATTGAATTTCTATGTGGAAGCCTGACTTATATGTGCATTTAAAAGTTGGGTTTTTCTATCCTGTGCCACATGACATGGAATAAGACGGTTAAGATTCCAATAAAAATTGACAAAAATGAATAAGACTCCATTGAAAAACGTTGTTCAAGACATAGAAATCACAATATTCTCTTTCCTCATTGATTATGTTTAATTTTTCCAAATTATTTGTAAATTTTAAATGTATCTTAAATCGTTTATCCAATGACTAGTGACATAAGACACAAATACCCTTAAAATTTTCTGAATAGCCTAAAGATTTTCATTAAATTTACCATTTCATATACCAGAATGATGCAACAATATCAGGAAACAGGAGAATGTTATAAAAAAAGTGTCATAGAAAACATATCCTAGATAACCACATCACTAAAGCTTTCTCAGCCTACAGGACAATAGCAACAATATAGAATGCGTAAATGTTTATTATGTAACCAAAGGCATAAAGTTACATTAATCACTAGAAACACAACTTTCTCAAAGAATCAACCTGCAAGCAAGGATCCGATCAACAGTAGTCCATTCGGGTCGAATAGCAACATAGTCATCTTCTGAATTATTGGCTGATGACATTTGCCTATGGAAGTTATTGACTTTGGTCTTCAGACGAGGAAGTATTTTATAGGCTTCTATAAATTGTTTCTCAGGCACCCTGTGACATAAAACCACAAGAACTTACCTAGTATTAGCTAAAGTAAGAGGCAAAACAGAGTGGAAAAAATACAATTTTTTGATCAGCTAACTAGAAAAAGGAGAAAGCAATTGAACGACTCTCCAATCAGCCAATGCGAAAAGCGGAAAATACACTCTAAGAACACTTACCCAACCCACACAGACGCACATATGACACCACGAGCAAGCGGGGGAGGATAATTAACTAAATTCCTCAGGTAATGCACACATACATTTAATAGCATAAACAAGAGGGATAAATGGGTGGGTGGGGCATTCTACTCAAGTCCTCAAGAAAGCCTGAGATAAACAAGGGAGATGGGGCTCTTGTGTAGCAAATAAATGAGTAAAATGAGTACCATGAGCAATGCAGGTAAGAGTATCCCTTCCATTTTACAAGGTATTGCTTGACAAATATTTGCTTCGAACCCAGTACAGAGGAGTCACCATCCTCAGCTGCAGTAGGGCGCACTTCATAATCCAGTATTTTCTCAATGTCGTAGAGAGGACTAACCTACAAGACCAATAATATTTCTAGTTCTAAATTTCAATACAAATTAAAAGTCAAAAAGAAGCAATAACATAGCACAAAGCATACGCATTCAGGACACTTCCAGCTAGCAGAGAAGGGTGCTTTCAACGGTGGAACTAAGCACTTCGGGTGATATGCATAAGTACAAGTTTCACACTCAATCAAAGCTCCGCTTTCCCCACATAATTGGCATGCGTCTTCTTTCTGCAAAAATAAGAACTCTTATCAATTGAAAACAAGTAAAATTACAGTGGATGTCACAGAAAATGCCATGAAAATCCTGTAAATCCTCACAAATTAAAAGATACTCTAGAAGCCCAATAAACACATTGTAAGTCAAAAAATGGCATAACTCGTTCACGAGCCAAAAAGATCATCTTGAAAACAAATCATGCATTAAATGTATAGTATGTATACCATAGGATACAGATCACACCATCAGTTCTAGCAAAACAAGAACATACAAATTCGTCTTACACCTAACAGATTTTAGAAAAGGAATTTTTCAAAAAACACATGTTCATGAGACCTTACAATGGCTAAATAATATAAAAGCACAAACAGAGAGTTACACATCTACGAGAAAAGTTCAAATATATACTAATATGTCATTTGCAATGAACATGACGCTACAAGATATTGGTAACCTTGCATTATATCACATATGTATGTTCCTTCAGCAAGAAAACATACTAGGGGCCAAGAAACATAAGCTGTCCCGAAGGTAAAAAGGTCATCTTAGCATATCACATACACCTGAGCTCAAAAAAAGGAGCAAGCTGCCTACATAACATATTGTTCTTTCAGCACCAAGCACTGTGTTCTAATGTGTATCATTAACTTGAAGATACAACACATGATAATGCTCTAGCTTTAGCATGATAACAAGGAGTTTGGATGCAGCTATACAAGATCAAAGATGCAACAAAAAATGACTAGAACGTACTTTAGATGAACAAATGATATAAAGGTATGATTTTTGTATATTAATCAAAAAGGTTGAATTTTTATATCCGGGAGGGTATAAGTAGGATTTTCAATTTTTTATTTTCCAATTTTTTTATTATAATATCGATTTCGTAGGCAGAGATCTTTCATTTCCAAGGTTTTTTCATTCAAATTTGCTTCTCTGTTTTCTCTTTTTCTTCATTTATTATATTTTTTTAGGAAAAACACCAAACGTTTAATGAATGTTAAACCTACTCTAAGCTCCAGCTAATGAAATAGGAGTACAAGAC
The DNA here is from genome assembly GCA_019776075.1 of Amaranthus palmeri. Lineage (NCBI taxonomy): Eukaryota > Viridiplantae > Streptophyta > Magnoliopsida > Caryophyllales > Amaranthaceae > Amaranthus > Amaranthus palmeri. Next base: position 353,565 of record JAAKBH010000303.1, read on the forward strand.
ACTTGACGTGTACTCTACTTTATCAAACTTTATCTATAGTTTGTACAACAAAGTCAGAGCTTTAATACCAAAACATTAAGTCATTGGTCGTCCACATAAATTCTTCTTCTTCATTCATCCTGACTTTCAACCATCTCAATGTGTAAGTCTGAACATTTCATATCCTTTTCAGTTTTCCACCTCTGTCCTCCAAGTCATCTTCGCCTTCGGTCCTCCTTGACATTTTTTTAGGTCTTCTGAGTTCCAATTTTCTATCTTTTTATCGCGCTAATATCCCAACATTGCAGCTTCTAAACTCTTTCTCATACATTTGTTTTGAATTCTTTCGCTCAAGGTACGATCATCCATCCATCAAAGCATTCGCATTTCGGCAACTTTTATATTCTTACTGTGATCCTTTTCCTTTAGCTTAAAAGGCCCACCTTGATCACAAAATCATTCAATAGTCACTCTTCATTTGAAACACTCACACTTAATTCACACTTAATTCTATGGGTCACATCTATATAAATGTCCCCACTACTCTGAAATATGAACATAATGTATTATTCACTTAGAGCAATTTCTTTCTCTTCTAGCTTTATAGTGTCTCTCGTTATGTTATGTATTCCAATGTTACACCCCGTATACTATGTCTTGCTTCGACTCAATTTGAAGTTTGTGACTCTAACTCTTGTCTCAATTATTCTAACTTAGCATTTAACCTCTTCCAGATAGCATCCACCAAAAAAATGTCAACAGCAAACCATATGCGCGAAAAAGAAAGGGGCTGAGGGCCGAGCATTGATAAGGGCAAATAATGATTGGAAAATCTTATGATGCTTATCCATGTATCCTAACATTCATCTTTACTTCTCGATACATATATTGCATTATATAAATGCATTTCTTAGAAATACCCCACTTTGTCATTCTCCACCAAAGAACTTCTCTTAGTACCCTATCGTATGTTTTCTCCAAGTCAATGAAAATCATGTGCAAGTCTCTTAATCTAGCCCTATCATTTGTCTCGTAAAATGAATTACTTCCATTGTAAATCTACTTGGCACAAATTCAAATTAGTTCTCTGATATGCTGGTGCGTCTCCTCATACGAATCTCTCACTCTTTCCCATGACTATATTATGGATCATGAGTTTTATTTCTTGAAATTTGGAGCAATCTTGGATATCTTCTTGTTCTTGTACATAAGCACTAAAATAGTTCTTCTCCAATCATTGGGTATCTTGTTTGTCCCCCAAATCTTGTTGAATAGATCACATGTTACTCCAATCGTCCCTAAGCATCTTCATACCTCAATAGGTATACCATATGGCCCAATCTCTTTCTTTGGCTTTATTTACTTCAAAGTCTCCCCCCACCTCTAATTTTGTATTCTTCCTATAAATTCTCTATTTCCACCTGAGGGAATATTTTGTGTCCCCTACAACAGTTTCATTCCTTATTCTTCATTAAATAGCATACACCATTCATCAATCCTTAATGTTCTCAACCTGAACTAGAATATTTTAATTCTTATCATTAATACACTATACTACACCAATAGCATTACTTTTTCTTGTCTCCTCTTTCCTTCTTTAGAATCTAGCTTGTCAAACACCTCTTTAAAAGTCTTTAACTTTGCCTCACGAACTACTTTTTTATACTTAGCTAGTTAGCTAAGTTTTACTCATTTTTGTAATTTTCTAATGCAAGATAGTAATTTTTTTTCTTTTCCTTGATAATTGTCTTGACCTAATCAGTACACCACATTGTATTCTTCTTTGCTGCAAAATTACTTCTGATTCTCCTAAAATCTCCTTAGTCATTTGAGTGAAGCAAATTTTTATCTTTGTCCAAGTATACTCTATATTTGAAATCATCTCCTAATTAGCTTCTTCAACAACTTTCTCGACAAAAAATTTAGCAATATCCTCTTTTAATTTCAACCATTTAATCCTACGTATTCTTTGGATTTCATTACCTTCGGTCTAGCTTGAACACAAACATCTAGTATGAGGAGTTTGTGTTAGGTCATAGGTGGCTCACTCTCTTAAAATAACCTAACAGTTAGACAATTACCTTTATCTATCATCCTTGTCAAAAAGTAGTCTAGTTGGGTTGCATTTACTCTAGTTCTAAAAGTCACCAGTTCATTATCTCTCTTTTTGAAACATGTATTAGCAACCAACAACTCGTAGACACTGAGACATACCCCTACCTCTGATATAGCTTCTTATTTATTGGCATGTTTTGCACTATATCATCGAAATACTCCCAAGTTTTCCTTTTAATTAATTTCTCTATCCCTAATTGCGGTGCATAGGGGGTTATGACGTTCAAAATCTCTACATCATATACAATTGACAGTCTTACTATCTCATCGTTCTTTTTGCATACCTTTATTACATCCTTAGATATTCGTACATCCATAATAACACCAACTCCACTTTGATTTCTATCTTGTTTAAAGCACTAGAATTTATATTCTTTCCTATCACTTACTATCGCTATACCCCTATCTCTAATCTATTATGTTTTGTAGGCATAACATGTTAATTTTCCTCATTTATATGATATGCACCAATTCTAAAAAAACTTATCGATTAAGCTACCAATATTTCAAGATCCCATGTTTATTCTAAGACCATTGGTTTTCCTTCGTCTTATGCTTAAACTCAGCACCCTTACTCATTTGACACCACACACGGACAATGTGATGCGTCGTTTTGAACGACATCCTATTGTAAGTAGTTTGCCTTGCTCATTTGACACCACACTCGGGCAATGTGGTACGTCGATCTTGGACGACAACCTAGCGACCTTTACATGCTTTTCACTAGGCCCAAACCTAAGAAGCGTAACCCATAATCTATGAGAAAAAAAATTAAAAGCTATCACTTTACCCATCAATGGATCTCATCTTCTCCAAACCACATTTCTCTTTCACATAACATCTTCTCTGCCAAATCCAAATATCCACAATTTATTGTTGGCTCTTTCTCATCAATTTACCAATCAACTTTCATGTCTATTAAACAAAAAATCAAAATCAAGCTACTAAAATACCACCATCATCAATAGCCATATCAACTTTACTAACTCACCTTATAGCTATAAAAAGAATAATCTTTCATCTATCTTCAGAAGTCTAATCAAATTTTAAGCCTTGTATGCAAATATGCTTTAACCTTGTTGTCAAGACCCTCCAACTAAAAGGGATATTAGCATAGGATGAAACAGGATTCGAGCTCTTCTAGGTTCGTTAAATTTGTTGTTGATGTGGGAAAAAAAAAGGTTAAGAGTTTGTGAAAGGTTTATATACTATACATATATGTGTGTGTGAGAATTTAAAGTTAATTTGGATTCAAAGTTAAAGTTTAATGGAAAAATTGTGCATTGTTGCTTGGTTATGAATCTCAAAACGAAGGAGCATTGCCAAATGAGGAAGAAAAAGAATAAAAAAAACAGGGCGAAAGAAAGAAACAACCCTAGCCTTTCATTTTTTATGAAGCCACGTGTCATAATCTTGAATAGGTATTGGAGAGTCCAGTATAAGTATATTTTGATACTGGAAAGGATCCACATTCTAGCAAATATACCAAGATGCAAACTTACTAAGATTGCACGGATTCTAATAACTACATCAGTATCATTCTAATTAAACACATTGGCACACTACAACGTTGAGCATGATCTTGCACGTAAGCAGACAACAATGTAAGAGAAATTTAAAAATAAAATATTGCAGCCCGGAAATTGGAAAAGCTATGAGTAAACTAGACAAATCTTAAACTAACACCAAACAGATCCCTCTAATTTAAACTACAACTTTATGAAATAAAAGTAATAAATAATTCATCAAGTGTCACATACTGCATCTTCTCTATCTATCCTCTCAGGCTTCTCTGCAGGTTGCCCCGATTTTCCACGCCCAACATCAGCTTCATCATCAGATATATCAAGGTTATACAAAGGTCTTCGCTCCGATCTTACACGAAGCCGCTCCACCAAGCTACTCATCTTCTGCAGAAATGGAAAAAAATATATATATATTAAAACTCCACAAACACATATCTCTTTTGAACGCATAAAACCTAACCAGCATATCCCAAAACTACCTCCTTCTTAAAATAATCTATAACTAGTATAGCCAAATAAATAAATATATAAATAAAATTTCACCTTCTCTATGTATAACAGATAACCCTAACCCTAACCCTACCGCTAACCGTGAAATTAATAATGCTTCGGAAAACGACTGATTCATTGCTCAATTGCAGCAAAATCCTCAATAGTTACATACAATACACAAGTTTGGCACAGAAATAATCAAAAATCAAAGCAAATCCATGCAAATGCAGATCATAAAACATAAATGAACAAACACTAACGCAATACCAAATTTTAAATGCCATTATAAAAATCTCAATCAAATCAACACCAACAAAAACCCTAACAAAAACATAACTCCTCATTCCCGAAATTCGGTTTTAAAAAACCCTAGTTTTTCCCCATAAAAAAAGAAGATAAATTAATCAACAAAAATTGAGATTCCAAGAGAAGAAAAGGAGCTTACTACAAGAAATTTACACCGCCGTCGAAGAAAAAAATATGGACAGAAAAATTCGTCAGTAAATTTACTCAGTCGTCAGTTAAGTTTCTCCGGCGAGTGTAGAAAGAGATTTTTTTTTTCTTTTCTTTTTCCTGATTTTTTTAACAAAGGAATAGTTTACTTTCCCTTCCCTCTCAAAATGACTTTGTTAATAGTTAAACTTTAGGCATAATCTATAGAAAAGAAGAACTTAGAAGTAATATACTTCTACTTTTAATTTTTAATAAATATAATAATATAATATAATATACTTTATTCTGGGGCAGTTGGAGGCGTCTTATCCATGTGAGACTTTTGATTCCTTTAAAGTTCATTTTGGGGTTATTTTCCTCATCTTCTCTCGAGCCGGAGCCGGGGGACTCCTTTTGGTCGTGCTCTCCTTTATGGGTATGAGTTGTCGCCGTCCTTCCCTTTCCAGACCCTGTCTATAGTTCTCTACGGATGGAAAACACTCGGTAGGATGATGATGATGATGAATATAATATACTCTATTCTAATAAAAGTATTCTTTATTATCTTTTTGCTTTAGGTTTTTAAATATATATTTTTAAAGGAGAAATTTCTTTATTATAAGGTAAGTGGCAGAAAAATTTGGGTTATGTGCTGATCGAATGCAGAATGTATGCTTTAGCAGAGACATATACCTGATTTTCAGTGAAGAATATTTCTGATTTTCAGTGAAGGATATATTTTTGTTAAAGAGAAATGTTCTGATAATGGCTGAATTGAGATTTTTAGATATGAAAGAGTCGGTGAGTCGGTGACTATAATAATTAATGAAAAATAATGATAGTTTTAATGAATTGGGACCCATTAGAACTCATAATCAAAGTGAATCTTCATAAAATTATAATACACAACACAGAATTTTAGTTTCCTTATTATGTTATTAATTAATACTACATCTTTATAGAGTTCACACTCGAATATGCTAATATTTTCTCAAATAATTTGAGCTTGTGTTGAGTGTTATAGTTAAAGTTTTGATACCGTGAAAAAATTAACTCTAATTAACAATTATTCTAAGAAATTTAGTTGATGTTAGTAGTCTCGTCTGGTAGAGTCATAGTTATAGTCTTCACATAACGTCCTTACAGTCCTGTAGGAAACTTCTCATCACGCAATGCCTCAGTTGCCGCTTTCCAATTTAGCCGACCTACTAATTTGAGGAGTTACATCTTCAGCAATCTCCCTATCACTTTGGTTAACCAATCCTACGCTCATAAACTTGATCATGCTTACGATTACATCTTGTCCAATGATCACCTCAGGGTCTCTTTCCTTCTCTATCCCATTAAAATTGCATCTCATATATTATGTTTTCGTACGACTTTTGCGTAACCATGTGCCTGCAAGAATTGTCTTCCACTTCTCTAATGTTATGTTAGCCATCTATCTAGTTTTTGTTGTAGCACAATATTGTGAGCAAAAGGCATGCATTACTGAACAAATTTCCATATATATAGATTGGGGAGCTTTTCTATAACTGTGGCGGAAATGAAAGCATTTAATGCCAATAGAGTATATAACAAATCTTAGTTAATGAGACTTTCTCCTTACTTGTTGATGCTCTTGTTCCTTACCTTTTATATGTCGCTCTTTGACTCTTTTTACTTAGTTTTTACTTCTCCTTTATTTTTATGCTTAGATTTTATATGCTTAGTTTTTATGTATATTTATTTGTTAATTATTGTTATAGGTCAAACTTATGGTGCAGGCTAGCGAGTAAAGGCTGGATAAACTTCTTCAAAGGATCAATTTTGAGTCAGAGGACTCTTTGACTACATCCTCTTTTATGGGTATGAATTGCCGTTTTTCTTCCCTCCCTATACCCTGCTTAGAGCTCCTATGAACAGTATACACTAGGCATGATGATGAAGTATATAACATATGTTGTTTTTTTTTTTTTAAATCAAAAAGGAAAACCCCAAATCCCAACTACCCCTAACACCTATAAATCTAATCTTCTTGATCAATACCTTGTTCTGTTGGTATTGCTAATGTTTGATATGTGGAGTACTATTATTTGTTTGTTATACACTTATCTTTTCCTCTTCTCTTTGAGATTGCTACTGACAGTGACATTTTCTCTTGCAACACGTTACAACAATAGCAATTTCAAAGGATCAGAGGAAGTACTAGCTTAACACTGAAATATGCTAAAATTGTTGTTGACAACTTATATTGATTGCGACAACAAAAGATGAGTGGATATATTAACTCGTATGTCATTCTTTTATGTTACTCATATGCTATACAATTCATTATACTTGGGCATTTAATCAAATGATTCTAATTTCTAATCATGACTGAGACAGACCCGAGCCTAAATTCTTCCCACTTATATATAAGAAAGTTTATCCCAAAACACTCATTAGTGACCATTCAAACACTTTCCAAACCATTAAAACTACTCCATAGTCCTCCTTACATTGTAAATTTGTAAAAATCCTCCAAAACTAGACACATGCATGATGCAAGCTCAAAAGAAACAAAATCCTGCCAAAATGTGAAATATGAACATATAATAGTGAAGAATCCAATATGTAAGAGTAAAAGTGAACATTGGTTTTCTATTAATCCAGTAAGAACAGAGTATACAGAACCAAAAATCAAAATAAGTATACACCATCAGAGTTTAGCTAGTAAAACTTCTTTTCCCGCTCAAACGGATTCGATATCTCCATCTATGATCCTAAATTGCAAAGCAATTTTACTCTTTTTTCGTAAATCTAACTGACAAAGCTTTCAAAAATGAATACAAATCTGTATAAACATGAAAAATTCAGGTATTTTAAGAGCTATCTATTCAAAGGCTCCAACTGAACTTCCCCTCGGTTAGACAAATGAGCCTCTTCTTCGGCATATGTGCCATTCGGACTCAAGAGATCGGCAGAATCATCTTCTTCGTTGCCTAGAACCCACTCGCCTCGTCCTGAGCTCCTATCACCGTGTTGCTTTTCCCGGTATTCCAAATATACAACAGTCACACCACCGAACAAAATCCAGCATATCAAAGCCCATGTAAGGCCTCTTACGTCCTCTCCATACCGCTCCCCTAAATGTTTCATTCCGGTCAGAAGAGCTGCCATGCCTATAATGATGGCTGATCTGCCGATAATTACATGGGCGTATTCCCATATCACTCGTTTCAACGAAGGAACCTCACCATTAGACGGTTTCTTTGGCCTTAACAATGCATTAATAGGTTGAGAACAGGCTAATATTATAGCAGCCATTCCGAGCTTGACATGTACAGATATTATAAACAAGCCTTTAAGCTCCGCAACAGCAAAGAGAAATCCGAGCAGGACAATCGACAATCCTGAATATTGCAAATATACATGGATTTGGTACCAACCATCGCCCTTTAGATGTTTCAAATACCTTGCAGTGAGTACCCCACCAGGTAGCAAAATGCCCCATGCAAGAAACATCATGAATCCATGAACGGCTAACACGGGTCTCAAGTCTTGTTCCACTTCTGCTGAACCGCGATTCAGCATTACCCTGAATGGGCGACTGCTATGAGCGGAATGCATGTTTTTCTCGGTCAAATTATCACTCGACCACCTAGCTCCCATAGCCCATATGACTTTCAGAGGGGTAGTTGGATCTATGGTGTTTTTGCATTCGGGCCTTTCGTCCTTTTTAGGACATGATGGATTAAGGGGACGAGTAAACTCCAAAGTGATGACACCATTTTCGGATTTGCATCTCACATATGTGAGATCCTCCTTTGTCGGGTGGACGTTAGAGGCATCTCTACCGTCAATCCAATAGGTGTCAACCCTACCTTTCCCGTCATCATCAAACCAAGCAACATAAGCGAAACTATGCACCATTTCACTACCAAACCCAATTGCAAGATATCCACTTTTTCTTTCACCACGAGCTGCAATGGATATCGAGTTTTCAGACAAGGTCCAGAAGAAGCTAACTTGCTGATCATCCAAAATTACACTGTTATTATACATGTCGGATAAACCCCCATCCACCACTTGCACCTTCCAACCCATTTTCTGCTCGTATACCGATTGATAGTAAACTAGATCTGGGGTGTTCCTATGAGGTGTCCAAACCAGTTCCTTTGGACTAGCAGGAACACCTTCAAATTCAGCTCCACCGGCGTATATAGTCTCCGAAACATTCCTCTCGGTTGCATTTCCTCCTAAGGGGTCCGAAGTTATGTAAAACGGAACATCATGCCCAGCTTGCACTGCAAACTTCACAGGAACACCTCGTTCCACTCTCAATAGTGGAGCTTCCTTCTTGTTGATGTAGAGAACCTTCGATGGATTTGGAGGGTTCGGGTAATGCAAAGCGGCCCCAGAAGTGACAACAAGCGGTGCATTGGCATCTGCAATGACAATATCTTGATCTTCCTTATCCTCCGCATCAAGAGGCCCCGTACAATCATTTATATGCTCCGAGACATTTAGGACTAGATACCCGTATGTGTCGAACCGAGGACCACCATGATTTTGGGGAAGGGAATACGGACGGAGGTAATCTGGTGGCTTTATCCGACCTAAAGCCCAAATCAAAGTCACATTCTCCTTCTGATTGACAGGAACATCATTCTTTGGGTCGTTCGCTTTTAGCGGACGTTGGTAGCGTATAAACGATACACCATCTTTCCGATGCCCATACACTAAACGTGTATTATTCACTGAATCAGACCCATCATACAACGAATCAGGACAAACCCCACGAGCAACACCGTTTTCATCCACCGAACACTCACTATAGTCGGTGATATAGAAATCCTCCGCAAAGGGCATACCCTCCTCAGTAAACCCGGTAACAGCAACATCCGAATGAAGCATGTATCCTGAAGAAGCATTAGGGTTTGCCCACCCAAATGCCATATAGTTCTGAATCCCAGTCACTGCCTCTAATCCAATATCAATCACATTCTCCTCCTCACTCAAAGTCCATCTAACCCTATACTTTGGGGACAGAACCTTACAATTATCAAACATTGTAGGTTCTGTATAATGCCATTTCTTCACACTTGTAGCATTACTAATACTATCACTACTTGGTGCAGGTGCTGGGGCCGAAACCTCGGACCCATTAATCGAGCTAGAAATCACAACATGCCCAAAATCAGAGGCAGTAGGAGAATCCCAAACAGAAACTACTTTAATCTGATCCCAACTAACATTACTCCTCAAATGGACTACAAAACTATCATTCTTATAAGTCCTATTCAAATTCTCATCAGAAATAATAAACCCATTTGTTAAATTAACAAAATTATCACCCTCAGCACCCCACCAATACACATGATCAGACCCAGATAGCATATCAAATTCACTAACCCTAAAAGAACAATTATCAAGTATGGTAAAAATACCTCTTAATTGATGTTGCAGCATTCTAAATTCAGACTTAAAACCAGCCAAAGATGTATCATTTGAGCATTTTAAATCATCAGAACTAGAGGCTGAAGAAATACAGCAAAGATGCAATAAAATGATAGACATCAAAAGGGGTTTTAGAAACCCAATAAACAACCATTTTTCTGCCATGGGAAGGGACAAACCAAATTAGATCTGGGCACCCTTCCCTTTTCAACAAATAACCCTTAAATTGTCTCGATACCCTTTTCAATTCAACATCAAAACAACCCAAAAAACGATTCCAATTACCTTAATAGGGTTTATATCAAAGGGATGATGAGAATCTGATCAAAGCAATTAAGGATGGTAAGAAGGAGAAAACAGCAAAATAGTGATTGCCCACCAAAATTTTAAAAAAACAGATGAAACCCTATAAGGATTTAGGGAAAGAAGTACCTTGATAAGTGAAAATGGCGGACACCCAGAAAAAAAAAAAAGGATTATTAATGCTTCAATGGTGTGATCTTAAGCATAGATTGGGGAGGGGAAGGGAAAAGAGTCAATATGGTTGGAGAAAACCAAGAAGGAAGGAAATAGTGGAAAAGAAAAGAAGAGATTCTTGGTAAGTTGGTCAAAAATATATTTTATTAAAATTAAAAATTTCGAGTTTGAGGAATGTTGAAGTATGTCAAAAGCGGGGGACAGCAAATGTGGCCGGATTCATGAAAATGAGAAACGAGGAAGAAGGTACGAGAGAGGGGTAAACGATCAAAGAGAAAGAATTTTACGAGACGTCGTCATAATGAGACCGTTAGTTTGGACTGGTTTTATTTGCGCGTGTAACAACTTGAGTTTTTATTTTATTTTTTTTTTATAATTTTTAATTTTGATCTGAAATGTATTAATTTTGACCTTAAAGATATTAATTTTCAAAATTGATACCTTTTAGATTAAAATTGATAAATGCCAAGAAAATTAAAATGTTGTTACACGCGCGAATTGGGCTGACTCAAAGTGACGGTCTTATAATGAGAGCGTCCCTTCCAAGGCTTTATGAATTTTTAAAGCAAGGTAGGGGAATTAGCTAGATAATAGAGTTTCACCATGAAACAGATCCATATAATTTATTTATTTTTTTATTGATCATTTTAAGATTGTGAATGATCATTTTACGTTTATACGGGCGAAAACGAATTTCAACAAATAATTCGGGATTATTAGACTTTGAGATACGGATAAATCATACCCGTTCTTCCAAGGAGGGAGTAAAGAGAGATGCGCGCAGTCAAGAAACCTTCCAACTTATGCCTGCGCGCGCTCGGTAAAAGTCGAACCATAAACCTTCTGCTCCACATGCAGATTCTCTATTCATTGAGCCACAAGCGTTTTTTAATAAAATGTGTTTGAGTATAACTTAAAATAAAAATTCAAAAAAACTATTTATGAATAAAAAATTAATAATAACCAAGTTAAAATTACATTCCTAGAATAGTTTGGAGTTGAAGGAGTTGTACATTGGCACTCAATAACATGTGAAGTTAATTATTGATAAATTATTTTATTAATTCATTGTATATTATAAGACAATTAACATATAATCTGTAAATAAAATAATACAAAGAGCAATTTATACTAGCATTTTGACTCATATAAATATATAATTATTCAATTTTGTTTCCAACTCATTAAGACAACAATTAGAATGGTTTGTCTTACTTTGACCGGAAATATTAAACTAAGCATGGAATCAATCACCAAACAATGATTTAAATACAAGAGTCAAGTGGGTTTCTCACTTAGCTCGGTCCTTAAAGGCGAGATATTTCCCTTCATCTTCTATATGGGAGACTAAAGTGGGTTTCAATCCCAGTTACGCTTGGAGGAGTATTTGGAGTTCACGGTCTATTCTTGAGTTGGGGGTGCGCTGGAAAGTTGGGGACGGAAAATCCATCAATATGTGGAGCGAAGCTTGGGTTGGAGGTAATGGCACTGGGAAACTCATAACCCCAGTCAGAATTCTGGATCACAATGTGACGGTTGATGCGTTTTTGGATGTTGAAAACCAAAGGTGGAGAACTGAGGTAATGTCAGAGGTGCTCTTTCCTGTGGATATTGAGCGCATTGTTCAAATTCCAATTAGTACTTCTGGAGCACAGGATCAGAGAGTGTGGGCAGTAAATGATGATGGTATTTTTAGAGTTCGTGAAGCGTATTCCCTTGCTCTTCAAGCTCAATCAGAAACTTCTAGTTCGTCTGGGAATGACGCTATATGGAAAGCTGTGTGGAAATTTAATATTCACCCCAAGGCAAAAATCTTTCTTTGGAGAGCTCTTTGGGATATTCTCCCCCATGGATCGAACCTTAGAAAAAAGGGTATCGAAAACGTGGGCTGTTGCTCTAGGTGTGGCGGTGTGGAATCCAATATGCACGTCCTTAGGGACTGTGAATGGGCAAGGAAGGTGTGGCTGCTTCTAATACCTGCTGCTTCTGATATTCCTGATCAAGGATCGTTTCGAGATTGGCTGGGTTCGATGCTGGGACATAGAAAACAACATGAAATGGAGACGTTTGGAGTTTGTGCGTGGCAGATTTGGAGTGCGAGAAACGACTTGTGTTTCGAAAAAGTTTCTATTACTCCTGATCAGTGTTACAAAAGAGCTTCTGACATGCTCTTGGAGTACAGGAAAGCTGTTTGCAAGTTTGATAGGGGCAATAATCAAAGGCGTGAAGTTCGTTGGTGTCCTCCTGAGCTTGATTGCATCAAGGTTAATGTTGATGCCTCTGTCAACTTTAAAGAAGATAGGATTGGCATTGGGGTTGTAGCAAGAAACAAAGATGGGGAAGTCATTTTAGCAGCATCCAAGACAATGTGGCCGTTTATTTCAGTGGAAAGGGCCGAGATCGAAGCATTCCAATGGGCTTTGAAGATCATTCAAGACAATCAATGGCAGCAGGTCACTGTAGAGGGAGATGCACAGAACGTAGTTCGAGCCCTCAATGGTTCTATTGTTCGTGGCTTTCACAATCAGATACTTGTGGACAACATCCCTCATTCAGCAAATGGAATTCAGCAGATTTCCTTTTCATTTTGTTTCCGTGAGGCTAATTATGTTGCTCACCGTTTAGCTAAGTGGGCCTCGGCTAATGTTTGTTCTGATATTTGGAGAGATGGTGGTCCTACGTGGATCATGGACATTGTTTTTTCTGATTTAGCCAATTAATGAAATAGCCTCACGTTGATCCTCAAAAAAAAAAAAATACAAGAGTCAAGACTCAATTTTAAAACCGATTCGAAACATTAAATTAAAATCGACCCGAAAATTTAATGGTGTACACTTTTAATATGAAACCGTAATTTGTTGCTGTATATTTTATTTTTAGGTTGTTTAATGTATTGTTTTATTCTTATTTTTAGTTTTATATGGAACTAAAATTTAAAATTATGATAATTGTATTACAAAAATATATATATATTGGGAAATTTTTTAACTAATTGACTTAATAATGTATTGTTACTTGTTAGTACTTGTTATGTAGGGTACGTCAGAGGGCTAAAATAAAAAAAATAAAAAATATATTACTTAATTATGCCATTTCCCGTGTTCTAGATTCGACACTTGGTACTTGTTATTTGTTACTCCCTCCGTTTCTTTTTATTCTTTCCGTTCGCTTTTTGCATAGTTTTCTAAGCAAATTTTAAACCATAATATCTTTAAATACACATAATAAAAAATTATAGAAAGTATATAATAAAAAAGTATACATCATGATGAATCTGTCAAAAACATTAATCAAATTTCTCTCTCCTTAAAATGGAATATTTTAAATGAAAAGAACGTTGTAAATACGAAAGGAACACTTGTTAAGTTGTTAATGAAGAGTAGTAAGGGGAAACAATATCTTCCAGGCTCAATATGTGAAAGTATTATAAAGTTTAAACATACAAGAATGGTCTTTGACAAAGTTATATTTTGGCATTACCCATTTTTTTATATTCTTAATTAGCAAACATAAGAAAATGTTACCATTTATAATTAATACTCCCTCCGTTGTCCTATTGAGTTCCCATAGGGCATGGTCACCGGAATTAAGAAAAGTGGGGAATCTTTAGATAGTGGAGATAATTTTTGATTGAATACTAAGGATCACGCATCAAAGATAGAGATAGTCATTTGAAGTGCATCGATAAGATTTTGGAGTCTAATATTTCAAATATGTTTGAAATCAAATTTTGGTTATCATGGATTTTTTAATTATTAGATCAGTTCAATTGCACGATCATAGATATATAGATATAATATATATATATATATAGATATATATGATAGATATAGATATATTATATATAGAGTATCTATATCTATATTATATATATCTATATATATATATTATATACTATATCTACTACTATCTATCTATATATATATACGAGATCAGTTGTTCTTTTATGCCTAATTAACTTTGTGCTTTTTCTTAGGGAGCCCAGATTGCTGACGTGGGAGGCTAATTTCACTAAAAACTTCAGTAAAATATCTATATAATAAGTAAATAAAACTATGAACCTGACATCATGGTTTAATTCCAATCCTTTTGAATCTAAGGATGTACCAATAATTCAAGCCTCGATAGAGCCGCGCTTCAATGGTTATATTATACTTTTTGGCAAAATATTTTAAATATATATAAAATTCAAATTTCGTGTTAGGCAACATTTTACTTGTTACCAATTTTAGCAAATAACTTCAATCGTATTAGCCCTGAAAAACAACCCACGTGCTATATATATTCAAAACAACTATTGAGAAAAATAAAAAATAAATTCTCAAATTGAATCGAATTGATATCCCTCTGTTGTGTTTTTCTCAAAATCAATACCAATATGTATAAAAGTTCAATTTACGGTTAATTATTAAAATCTTCACTAATATTAAAGCCTTTAATCTTGAATTACCAAATGCAAAATTTGTGTTTTTATAAGTGATAAGTGGTGGGTAAATTTCCGTTTTAATTCTCATTTAAATAAAAAATCTAAATTAATTTCATGATGCTTGAATATTAAAGTATTATCATGAATTTAGGAAAAATTATGAAGTGTTGAAGATTAATAAAGTTATGTGCGAAAGATTAAAGAATAAATTGAAATTGGGGAGTAAATGAATATTTGATATTGGGGAAAAATTGAGTTACAAGTATTAATGTACAAAATTTCATATTATTGATTATTCATTATTAAATATTATTATTATTATTATTATTAAATATTATTATATTATACTATATTGATTATAGGATTTTTTTTCTCCTCCTGAAGCATCCTACCACTTCTTTTAAATTGTTCGCAAATAAAAATCGATTATTTTTAGAATTTTGACTTTTCAAGAAAAAATATAATAATTTATGTTATGTGATGGAACTTTACTTTATTTAGTTAATATATATAGCAACATACCATTTTGATTATTCCATGTGGTAAAGATTTGTAAAAAAATCTTTTTAAGTTTTGGTATGATATTTAGTTCAGTAGATATAGCATTAAACAATTTGATTGTTCCATGTGTTAAATCTTTGTAAGGATGCTACATGGACTTTTTCAATCTTTATAATTGTATGACTAGTCTAAAAATACATATATACAATGCACAATTTTCTTAATATTATTCCAATAAATTGTAATAATCTATATAATATTATTAAAATTCTATAACTTTTTTCCATCGATTGCTTGGGATGAAGATAAATTAAGTTAATTTCATCCTTTTCTCGAAAATTCCATATGTAAATTTCCAAGCAACCTCAATCTTGTGTAATTTCATTTAAAAAATTAATAGCTATGATAACTTTTAACTTGATTGTATATGACCAGATTAGAAAACAAAAACTAATATAGTAATTAGAGTGATATTGTAGTTTGAGATAACTACTTTTTGTAAAATTATTATTTTCAGTTTTAGAAAAAAAATTTACTTTTTAAGCACGTAAAATAACCTTTTTGTGTAGTACAAAATACTATTCATATTTGTAGATGTATATAATCTTCTTAATAAAAGTTGTATAATACTCCTAAAATGTTGCTCAAAATGCAAATTTTAAGTGCAATAGTATCTAAAAAAAATAAATAAAAAATAAAAAAATAAAAAAAATAAAAAATTAAAAAATTAAAAAATTTTAAAAAAATGCAATAGTATCACATACGATAATACGAATAAGTCTAAGGTGGACTTGGTCCACATCAAATTTTGGGTGGACCAAGTTTTCACTCTCACTATCTACTCTACTTGTACGCCCATTTTCTACTTTCAAATTCTTTTGAAATAATAGGAAAAAAATAAATTAATTTAATTTTTTTTATTTTTGATGTACATTTAAATTTTTTATTTAAATTTTTAAAATTTTAATTTAAATTTAATTTTAATTTTTTTATTTTAAATTTTTTGAAATTTTTTTAATTTTTTTAAAAAGTTTTAAATTTTTAATTTTAATTTTAATTTTAATTTTTTATATTTAAAATTTTTTATTTTTTTTCTTTCAAATTTTTTTTTAGTTTTTTAAAATTAAAATCTTTTTTAACTTTTCATTTTTTTTAAATTTTATTTTTAGTATTTTAGTTTTTAATTTTTAAATTTTTTAGTTTTTATTACAAAAAATTTTAAGTATAAGAATGAAAAAATAAGAGTAGAGTGAAATAGAGTGGAAGTATGGTGTGAAGAGTGGGGAGGGGAGTAAAGTAGATTAGAGTAGGGTATAGTGTAGTAAACTGGAGTGTAAGACTTGGTCCACACTAATATTGAAAACTTAACTAAATATGAAAATTGAAACTATCATTTTAAATGATTACGTATATCTATATATGCAATACCCTTCTAAAAAATTTCTGAAAATGCAAAGATAAGGTGCAATAGATTACATAAGATTCAAACATTAAGTAAATAAGAATACTTAAGGCTATTATTTTCGAGTTCTAAAAAAAAAAGCTATTATTTTCGAATAATTACTAATTTTGATATGCAATAAGTATTGTCATTTGGACTTTTCTTCAAACCTCTAGAATTTTGCTATTTGTACAATCGTATTAAAAGAGTGCTATATGAAATTTAGGTTGTTTACCGAAAAACGGTCTTTTAACATGAGTAAGAGTAGCTCTTCAAAGTTTAAACTAATAATATTGTGATATACTCCCTTCGTTCCATTGAATTTGCATCATTTTCCATTTTGGTTCGTTCCACTCAATTTACATTATTTTTCATTTTGGTTTGTCCCACTTAATTTGCATCATTTTCATTTATGGACAATGATCCACTACTTTCTTTTAATCTCATCCATACATTCATTCTCTCTCTTTAATTATTATCACTTTTTTAAAACTAATTCACTTTCTCTTTGATGCAAATCAAATAAGATAGATGTCTTTAATTTTTCAAGAAGCTCTCGTAGCTCAGTTGGTTAGAGCACCCGTTTAGTAAGCGGGAGGTCTTGAGTTCGACTCTCAACGAGAGCAAATGTATTTTGTCAAAGATTTTTTTTGCATTTTCCACGTCGAATAGCATACAAATACCCACCGATAAACTTGAGACGAAAATTAAAAGACTTCTAGAGCGAGAAACGACTGCTCCTACAATATTTTGTCCGAAACTTCATTTTATTTTGCTGAGAGAAAAAATGGCGAGTGAATCAAAGAATAAGCAGCAAAACCCTAAAAAAGCTAACTTGTTGGATCATAATTCTCTGAAACATCTCCTTGATGAAACTGCTACTGAGGTAACTCTATATACTTTTTTTGATTCGTATATTTCTAGGTTTTGTTCATTTTGTTTAAATTTCTGAAGACACCCGATCTGTGGATTTTGGTACTAATTACGCTGTATTTGTATGATTTTATATAATTTTCGGAAATTGGTGCTGTGATGTGGCGAGTTGTTCGGATTTGTGGAATTGATTTTCCTTGACTATAGTCAACGCTCATGTCGAGTAATTGTTTTACCAAGAGAAGAATTTCGGTTAATTTTTGATTTTGTTTGTTGATTGATTTTAGTGGTGAATGTCGAACAAGAGTTATTTGCCTTGATTTACAATTTCAACTAGAAATGTGGGAAATAGATTATGAAATTAGATGTTTTAAGAAACTGTATAAGATGTTTGGAAATCAATAACATTGTCTTTTACTACCTGGATACAGCCATACAGGTTACGCTGATGCGCAATTAGATGAATTTCTCCTGTTGATGTCTTTCTAATTAGAGTTTCTTTTGTTTTCTTACAAATTAGAATGTTTCCATTGCAGCTGAATTATATTTTCCGCATTGTGATAATTGTTTCAGGTTGTTAAAGGTCGTGGATATGTAGAAGATGTAAGGATGAGCAATGTAAGATTGTTGATGGGAACTGTGATCATAATCATTGCGTTGGTGGCACAATTTTACCCTAAGAAGTTTCCGGAGAACAAGAACTTTTTGATCGGTTGCATCATATTATATCCTTCTCTTCAGCACTTTTGTCTTTGTCTGCTTTTTGATAATCACTGTTATCACTGCTGGTTATATTGATTGAAGCCAATTGTGCTGCTTATATATTAGGCTTCAATCCCGTTTAATCCATTATTTTGGTCAACATGTCCACTCTCAAATATATAGTCTATAAATTTGAACAGGTTTTTGTAAGATGACAGAATTGTTTCACTACGCTTATATTGTAAGAGGTTCATAACTTCATATGCTTATATGCTTTAGCCGCTTTGTGAAAAAGTTTTTTTTGTTGGTGACTGAGAACTACTATTACTCAATCAAGTGTTTTCCTTCTTTTTATGTTGAAAAAACGTCCCTGAAAAGGTCATTAGTAAATATTGTAAGTGTTGGTTGCAATAAATGGTAGCTCTAAGCCTCTAATTGTCTAAACTGGTTATACGTGTAATGTGCTTTATTGTGACTTTCGACATATTTAGAGCTTTCCCACTATGGGGTCAGTATCGCTGTCATCTTAAGCAAGCGTTCTACTTGTTAAGACTTCTTATTCTTACATGTATCAATTATTATGCATGCTCAAATGTTTTACTCTAGAGTTGCACGAAAAGTAGGAGAGTCGGGACTTTTTATTCCTTTACAAATAGTGAGGAGAAGGTAATTGGTTCATGGAAAATCTTATAGCTTTTGGGCTTGCATGTGAGTCGTTTTGAGTAGCTAGGCAGAAGAGGTTCAGGAGCTGGGATGTCTTGAGAGTTTAGATGGGATATGGGAGTATATTCAGAGTTCTCTAGGATAAACTTGTAAACATGGATATCTTTTGTTTTACTAGAATTTTAGCAAGTGTATTGACAGCTAGTCCCTTGCTATTGAATTGTTTATCCTCTGTGTTTAAGCCTTTGAGACCTACTTCTATGCCATAAATCTGCATACGTATATCTGGGAACTCAATGTTAGGAACTGGGATTTTGAGGGCCGGAAGAGGTAGAATAAACCTTTTCATTGTAATGAATGTTTATGAATCTGTTCTTTAACTAAGCTACAGTAATTGATGTTCTGAATTGTACTATGGAATATCGTTTTATCCTTGACTTTCCTGCACATATGTTGTCTTCTGTGGTTTGTTGCAGTTAATCATATACACAAAGGAAAAGAACGCTATCATGTTTACCTATCCTCCATCGGTGAGTTTTGAAGATCCTTTTATTTGATTTTATTTGTTTAGTGTCAACTTCTTGATCTGAAATGAACCGGAAATAAGTTGGGGGAGACAAGATCTCAGTACGTCTTATCTAACTTCAGTCTTGTGGTTCTTTGAGTTGAGTAATATAACATGTGTGCAGACATGTGATTCTTCATGGGGTGGCCTCATAGTTGTCATTAAGCATTCTGTAACTCTAGACTTTTCTGCTAAATTTCAGAGCAATAATTTTTCTGTTCATGTTCGAGTTTGGAGATGCATTTATAACTTGGATGCTACATTAATTATTTGCTGTCCAGGATTATAAAAAGGAATTTTTATCTTGAGGGTTCAGATGTTCAGTAGCTTTTGTTCTGGCGATCTGGTCCATGGGCCATGAGACAAATTCTTTCGACATTTGGTTATTTTCCTGTTTGTCTTGAAACGTCTGCAACTTTGGACTTTAAGAGCATAAATATTTTAGTGTGTTATCTTCTAGAGTAGTTCCTCATGCAAAACAGGTTTACTGAGGCTCCCGTTTATGGTACTCCTGTAGTTTAGATAAGCCTGAACTAGAAAGTCATTGAGATCTGTGTAGAATAGCAATGACACAAATACACAGTTTAGCCTTACTTGGTAAAGAAAGTTTCAATAAAGTATCTTAGAATATTTTACTATCTGTTGCATAACAACTAATCTACGATCGCTGCATATGGAGTACTTAACGTGTCATTGGCTTATGTTTACTTGTTAAAGTTTATGTTCAACCTACAAACTACGAAGCATTTTGTTAGGAGATGTTTGGTATGAAAAGTAAAATTAAATCAAAGCTAATTTGTGATGAGGAGTAATTATTATTAATTGTTTGGTACAAAGAGGGGTAAGGGTATGAGAATGGTGGAGATCAGATGAGGAAGATGAGTTTGCTTTTTTATTTGTTACCTCCTATGTTTGATGTAACAAAGTAAGGAATCACTTTTGGCAATAGAACGTTACCCACATAGACGCCAAAACAAATATTAGGTGATGAATTTGATTATTTGGTTCCATTTATAAACCTTCAAAAACTGCTACCAAACAATCCCTTGGTGTAGCCCATCAGAATGACTGTTGAAAACTGAGAATATCTCTGCATTTCTTTTATTTATGGCAGATGGCAGATACTTTTGTGATCCACAGGGTTAAAAGCAAGTACCATAGCTTACAAAACTGTTAAAATTTGAATCACATTCAACTTTGTTGCCTGAACTAGCTTCTATGTTCTATGTGTTCTTGTTTTTTTACTTTCTTTTTCTACCCCTTTCTGTTAAATGGCCATACATGTGCTTACTTATGACTTATGAGGAATAAGTGGGCAATTTCCAGTACTGTTCTAATTTCAATTTGTTTATTCATTGATAAATGTATGATTTCCAACTTGAACTCGTCCGTCTAGGGATCCTACAACGCGACTGGCCTTGTTGTATCTTCAAAATTGCCAAGGTTTTCTGATATGTATACCCTGATAATCGAAAGTGCTGATCCGAAATCAATCTCCGCCAACAAACCTGTTGAATTGACCAAGAGTGTCACCAAATGGTATCGTCCTACTCCTTACTTTGATATCATCATGAATCATTATTACTCTCATTTAATGCCATTCTTCCCGCTGATGCTATAGGTTCACCAAGGACGGAGTTTTGGTGGAAGGTCTTTACTGGAAAGATGTCGAAGGATTGATAAATGAATATAACAAGGAACCTAAGAAGAGCAAATGAATAGGCAAATGAGACCTTTTTACAAACACAGTTGAAAAAGCCGAGTCCAGATTAACATCTTAGAGATGTAGATTTCAGTAGAACTGGTTGTATGTTCAATACGGTTAGACATGTTAAAATTTCGATAGTACTTTTTATCTTTGATGATTTTGCGGGAATTTGAAGCCTTAAAATGATCGACTTTTGCACAAATTGATGGTTTAGAATTTTGATACTTTCAAACATATCATCTGCAATTATTTCAGTTTTCTTCTTCGGTTGATCACAAGTTCTTGTAGAGACTATATCTCTAATTTGGACTGATTTATTTTATATTTTTTGAAATATTGTAAATAGGCATTTAGAATGATATAAATAGGCATTTAAGATATTAAAAGTAGGCATTAAAGATACGGTAAATAGGCATTAAGGATAATGTAGGTAGACATTAAGAATAAGGTAAGTAGATATTAATCTTTAATGAGTTGAGTTTGAGATACGTCTCTCACTCTCTTAAAGAAATGGTCTTTCAAGAGACTAGCGGATACCTAAAATATAAATTATGATTAATGAAAGGTGTCGCAACTACATCTATTATTTTGAACGCTTAATTCCATATAAATTATAGGGCTGAAACATAGAGCGAGTAAACAAAAGGTCAAAATGAAATTACAACACAAGTTATCTCCGTAAATTTTATAGAAAACAAATCTACCATCATTGATATACACATGTATTTAAAATTGCTCGATCCATAATCTGAAAATAAAATAAAATAAAATAAAAGACAATTATGAAAAACAGCGGAAATACATTAATAGTGCGATATTTATGCATATTTTGAACACAAATTCTTAAGAAAGATGGTCTCTTTTAGAGACCAACTCTAATTAGGTCGGTCTATAAAGAAAAATATAGAACTGGTGATACATAAATTCTTTTGAGAGACGGTCTCTTTGAAAGACCATCTCTTATTGGGTTGGCCCATAAAAAAAATGTGAAGTAAGAGTAGAAAGTAAGCTTTGATGAACTGGGCCTGAGAAACATCTCTCAGAAAGACGTTCTCTTAAGAGACTAGATGTTTTTTTTAAAAGGTATTTATGCATAATAGTTAGGCCCTCGTTTTACTTGTGATTGTGAACATTCAATTGCAACAAGACAACAAGGGTTATAGCTGTTATTATACGGGTAACGTTATAAGTACTCGGTCTTTTTGAAATATCTTAGTCGGTGCTTCTAATTTCTTATTTTTCATTTTTTTTTTGCTTACAGAGACTAAATAGTTGGGTAAGAATTAAGATGGGTTATGAGTTATTTGAAAAAAAAAATATTAAGAGTAAAGCCGTGGATTAATATTTGTACACAAATTCTTGTATAAGATGATCAAATTATTATGATAGATTAAAATGAAATATAGAGGATAGAGGATAGAGTATATTGCCTTATAATTCTCCGCATGTATATATCTATGAGTTGAGCTTACTTAGAAGTTAGATGTGTCTATTTATGACATGTTTGGGAATAATGATTTCATTTGAAAGTTTGGAATTGACTCAATTTTATTGTTTGACAAAAAAATGAATTTTAAATTTAGATTTGGATTAAATTCCATCATTGTTTTTAAAGTAGTTAAAGTTGAGAATTTGAGAATGAATACCCAAGCCTTGTCATTCTCAAATTCTTATTTATGATTTCATAATTGAAATCCATAATTTAAAATGAAATACTTATTTCCAAACATTACATTAACGAATTTGAAGAATACTACAGTATGCAATATCAGAGATTATCAGAAGATCGAGTTGGATTATTAAGTGATGATGATATGAGCCAAGTCAAATTGTACGTGTATGAAAATAGTTCCTAATGTGTCGGACTAGTTATGCAAATCCTTAAAAATAAACACAAAATCTTACAAGAGACGGTCTATAGGATAGACCACAAAATAAAATGTGAAAATTTTAATAGGCGTTTTAACCAAAAGTTATAACGCTCTTACACATAACTAAGTCTTATTTAAGAATTCAAGTTTCATTATTACTAATATTTATTTTCATTTTTTTTTTGTTTTACTATTTTAGCTTTCTAATCCAATTGCAATTAATTTCAATTTGAATTAAATTAAAACTAAAACCAAGGTAATTTAGTTTTTAAAAAAATCACAAACCAAAATTTAATCTTTGAAATTAATATATATCTAAAATTCCCTATTTTCTTTATGAAAAAGAGGACAACCTTGGATTTACGTAGTTACCTTAAGTTGACTAAATAACATGAATTTTTCTTATTTACATTATACATTGTTTTACATTACGTTGACTAAATAACATCTTTACATTTTTTTAGCCTCTTTGACAGCGCTCTTCTTTATGGATATGAGTTGTTGCCGTTCTTCCCTCCCTAAATCCTGTCCTGACTGTCAATAATTTTTTGTGAGCGAGATACATTGAGCAGAATGATGATTATTATTATTTTTTAAAAAATGGAATATTTATTTAACAAACATGCAACGTGGCACATCATATGGAGGTCCATTCTCCAAAATCTAACCCTACCAAAAGAAATGAGGTGGTGGGATCATAAGTAATAAGTATTTTAATGGTTTTAGTCGGTGTAATGAATATGGGCTGCTACTTCTATGGCCCATCGTTTTTTTATCCTACTCTGTAATACAATAGTTTGGGCCAATGCCTGGGTTTCTATTAGGGCGGTGTGCAGTCTTATCATAAATTATTCGGTCTCATCGAATTCACAAATTCTTGTAAGAGACAGTTTTTTTGAGAGACCATCTTTAATTAAGTCTGACCATATGTATATTTTTTTCAGTGAGTCTCCTGAGAGACGTCTCTCACACCCAGTTCATCAAAGCTTTATTCTACTTTTACTCTACATTTTCTAATATGGGTCGATCCAATCAGAGATGATCTTTCAAAAAGACTGCCTCTCACAAGAATTTATGTTTTTTTGAAATATTTTACGCATGCATTAAATATAATGTAACTAGGCAGTTTAGATATTGTAAGTAGATATTAAGATACAATAAGTAAGCATTAAAAATAATGTAAGTAGACATTAACTTTTAATGGGTTGGACCTAAATGACTCTTAGAGATTAGCTGCTTCGAATTTGTCTCCTTTAATCATTTTATGTAAGACTTTTGTTATCAAATAGAGCAAAATTTAAGGGACAGAAAAATAGAATGAAAATTATGTTACTTTAATTGTCTTAATATTTTGCAATAGTGTTTTTAGCAGTGTTTATCAATTGGTATTAATTTGAATTGTATTCTTAATCTATAAGTCAATTTTGTCTGCATAATCTGAATATAAAAATTATTAATATTAATTTTTTGTAATTTTTTATTATTTATATATAATTATCAACAATTAAATTAGCATATTGAATGTTAAAAATTAAATAAAGGTAGCAAAACTTTAGGTAAATAAGGAGGATCAAACAAGTTTCAAGTGTTCAACTGTCTAAGATAAGACTGCTACACTACAAATTTTGAAGTTATTGGAGTTATAACTTTGATAGTAAATGCAGGAAAAGCACTCAATTTATTTATTTATTTTATTTTAAATATTCATGTGAGATATTTCTACACTTTAAATAATGATTTTATATTTCTATAATATGTATTTATAAGTTATATGGGACGTGTTTTACATGAGAATGTCTCATACGATAATTTGTATGTTTTACTATTTTCCTATTGTATTTAATTTTTTATTTTAATTTCTTTTGATGAATTTTTTCGTATTTGATTTTCGATTTGACCCTACCTTTTTACAAACTATATTCTTTCTTTTATTTCTAAATAATTTTTTTACTTTTAATCCATTATATATAATTCTGTAGTTTTCGTGTCAAAAGGCAATAGAGCTAAACGGTTGGGAAAAAAATAATACAAGGAAAGCTCAGGTCAACAAAAGATTGTGTCAAAATTAATTAAACTTACTTTTTTATATAAGAAATCATACTTACTTTTCAACTACGACAAGATCTAATTCTCTGTTCTAACTATCTTAGTTGAGATTTAAGTATGGATGTTGGAGTTATGGGTGTGGTCCATGGTGGAGTATTGACCAATATATAATATTCCTCCTTAGATTTTTAAGACATTTATAAATGATAAAGTATTTTTTATAATTTTTTTAATGCGTATTTAGAGATATTTAGACTCGAAAATTGTTTTGAAAATATTTATGATAATGTATTTATGATGAATGCATTTGGCATAAAAAGTTTTAAGCTCTACGTTAATGTTCGCTAGTGACAAAAATGTGATAACCCAAGTATTTAAATATCCTAAAATCCTGTGATTTCCAATTACCTCAAAACTTTTTTATAATGTTAATAACTTAATATGGTAATTTTGAATCCTTAGCTAATATTATGATCGATTTGACTTTTAATCAATTACTAATTAAATTATTTAATTTTTTATGATAATTCCTCTGTAATAATTATTTTGAAAATAAAATAATATTCAATTTAATTCAATTCAATTTAAAATAATTAATACAAACCCTAATTAAGTTGCGAACGGTGGTCAATGTTCACCAATAAAATTTGATGAGGCGTGCATGCATCATTTTGTTTCTTTTTGGAAATAGGCGTCATTCTATTTTATTACATTAATTTCACAAATAAAGTAGTATCCATTTAATACTCTCCCATTCGTTTAAGTTGTCCCATTTAATTTTTTGATACTCCCTCCGTTCTTTTTTGTTCTTCCCATTTACTTTTTGCACAGTTTTCAAAGCAACTTTCGAGCCTAAATATCTCTAAATACGCATTATAAAAAATTATAAAAATTGTATGATAAAAAAGTATACATTAGGACGAATCTAAGGAGATCTCATATGGATATATTTTATCATCTATAAATGTCTTAAAAATCTTAATCAAATTTCTCTCTCCAAAAATGGAATATTCTAAACGAGAAGAACAAAAAAGAACGGAGGGAGTATTATTCATCGATTATTTTTAAATTTTCATTTTATTCTTAATCTATTAACGTCAAAATATAGTCAAGTGTTAGAGTATATAACATATTCTGGGGCCTCAAGCCCTCAACTATCAACTTAATTAAACTTTGGTTGAATTCGTTCATTAACATGATATCATAAGCTAACATCACCAGAGTTTACGAGTTCGAATCTCAACCACTCCTAATGATATCTTGTTTGATTCGTCTCAATGTAAATTTTGTTAATATCGAATTTCTATAATTTTTAATTATGCACAATTAGTAGATATTTATAATTGAATTAGTGCATTGGATAGTATGTCAAAACTAAATGAGAAAACTTAAAAGAATATTGTGCAACATTAGAGATAATACTCTAGATAATTTTCTTATTTAAATTTTCTAATAGAGTAATAAATATAAAACGCACAAATTAAGAAAAACAAAGAATTAATATATATGGAAGATTTATAGTAGTAAATCATAATAATGTCGCAAGCATGTAAATTGAGAATTTCGAAATCAAAAGAGATCTACTCGTGCAAAATCATGCTTGCACAATCATAATGCTTTCTAGAAACATTGAAGGTTTCGAGTATAATCTTCGATTTTATATATATGCATATTAATTTTATGAAAATAAATTTTAAATAACGTTCTATTATTAATGCCAAATTGCCAATGTACTCTTACGGACTACGGTTACAACAAAAATTAAAAATGACTTAGAGCATAGTAGGTCTCAACTAAAAATAACGACATGAAACAAAAATTGACAAAATTAAGAAAATGAGTCAAAAAGGTCGTGTTTATCTCAATTTTTTCTATATTTTATATCAATTTTAAGTAATAAGTTGATTTTGAATTATAATTAATTTATTTTTAGTTGATTTCAGATTAGTTTTATGTCGACTTAAAATTTTAATGTGTCTTTTAGAGGTGTTCAAAACAGATCTGATAGACACTCGATTTTATAACCGAGC
This sequence comes from Amaranthus palmeri, assembly GCA_019776075.1. Classification (NCBI taxonomy): domain Eukaryota; kingdom Viridiplantae; phylum Streptophyta; class Magnoliopsida; order Caryophyllales; family Amaranthaceae; genus Amaranthus; species Amaranthus palmeri. The sequence continues at coordinate 380,833 of JAAKBH010000303.1, forward strand.
CCAATTTGACCCGACTTAAAAATGGATCTATAGTTCCAATGTGAACACAAAACCCGATTTTAAGCCGATCCGAAATACCTGACCCGAAATCAACCCGATGACCTGAATGAACACCTCTAGTGTCTGTTGAAAGTATAGTGTATTTTAGTATTTGTCATTCGTTTGAGGGGTGGAGTATATTATTTTTTTTTCAAATGGTGATGGAGTATAATATTATTGATTTTGTGAAATTGTTATGGAGTGTATAAAGTAGGTCGTGCAAAAAGCGTTGTTCATAGATCCAGATTAAGTGTACGTTTATTTGCGGCTTATTTGGTTTCCGTTAAAGATTTATATTTTAAAAATTTTGAATTATAATAAATTATATTTAAATAACAATTTATTAAATTAATGTGGAGTTATATATGATCAGAGGTGGGGCAAAAATTGACAGATTCTTTAAAGACTCTTTATGGGCCCCTATTCAGCTGAATTTGTTGAACATGGATGATTGCTATTTATATTGAATCTTTATGCCAATGTTATACTAACAAGTACTTCTTTAAAGTTGCGTAAATTTGATTTTTGAATTCATTTCAAGTGAAAGTTACTTAATGATACTAAAATACTAAAAGGCAGAAGTATGAACTGCATGATTTTCAATTCAATTAATTTTAATTATTATTATGTAATGTAATTTAAGTATCAATGCTTTGCTTAATGCTATTATTTCTTCATCTATTATCCCAATGAATTATCTTAAATCTATATATTGTTTCATAAATTCTTTTATTATGAGCCCATTAATATTACCTAAACACTTGTTTTGTTCTTTTCTTATACTCATTAATCATTATTAATTTTCAAGGCGAAATATTGGGAGAAAAATAAGAGTATTGATATGAAATTTTAATTTTTTAATCATAAAAAATAAATATTTTAAGTTTACCACTAAACTGTCAAAAAATTAACTATCATAAGCCAAGATAAATGTTTATAGATATGATTTTCATTAATCCCTAATAATTTATTTGAATATTTAGCGTCAGGTATGAAAAAAATCACACATTTACAATTCTAGCCAAAATTCTTTGACGATAACCATGTTGTATGATTTTTAAAACTTTCATTAGATACATGCTATGGCAGGAAAAAAGTTTGACTTGCCCTTATCATCAGATCATCAACCTAATATCCCACTCAAAAATAGGGTTTGGGTCAAAACAGGTGACAAACAATCTATACTCGTACTTCCTTGAGAAATAGTGTCAGAGGAAAGTGGCAAATAAAGATTTTGTCTTAGTTGAAAAATAAACACCTATTTTTAGAAAAGATTATATGTTATTTAGTTATTTAAAAAACATTGAACATCCAATAAACTTTATTATTGGGAAATTCCACGTGGTAACCTTGAGGTTTTGGGTTTTCCACGTGGTAACCAAAACTTTTAAAAAATCCACATGGTAACCCCGAGGTTTACCAAAATTTTCCACCGTGACCTTTTCGCACATAAAAATGTTAGCAAACGTTAATTTCAAAGCTTTAAAGCTGTTTAACGCCTATATATGTGACTTAACATTTCAAATGTCATCCGTTTTAACATTTTCCACCAAAACATAAACCCCAACTCTACCATTCTTCATTCAAATCATATTTTTCCCCCAAATCCAAAAATATGGTAGAGTTAAGGTTAATATCTTGGGGGAAAAGGTTGAAACTGATGACATTTAAAATAGTGAGTCAAATAAATAGGCGTACAACAGTCTTATTGCTTCGAAATTAATGTTTGCTAACGTTTTTATGTGCAAAAAGGTCACGGTTGAACAATTTGGTAAACCTCAGGGTTACCACGTGGATTTTTTAAAAGTTTTGGTTACCACGTGGAAAATCCAAAACCTCAGGGTTACCACGTGGAATATCCCTTTATTATTTTATTATTTGGCAAGACTTAATTTAGTACTCCTATTTTGTAATTGCTTTTCAAATTCATAACTTTGTATTTGGCAAGACTTAATTTAGTATTTTGTAAGACTTTATTATTAATTGCATGTTTTTCAATTGTCTTAAACCTTGATTAGTTATTCGGCCCAAAAATAGCAATTCGGCCTAATTCGGTCTGGGCGGTTCGGTGCGGTCTACCTTCCAAAATTGCGGTTCGATTTGGTTCGGTCTAGAAATATAATTTGGTTCGATTTGGTCTGAAAATATGAAGACCGAATAAAATATGGTTCGATTTGGTTTCGATGAAAGTCCAAACCGTAGTCCGAACTTTCACCCCTACAGTAAAGATATGGTAAAACAAGATAACAAAAATCCGACATCTTTAATGACCATAGTTACTACTATTAAAGTATGTAATATTGCAATTGAAATGTTCAAAACAAACCTGATGATCTGAATTCATCTAACTTTGTAACTAAATTCGATTTAACCCGACTTTAAAAATGATTTACAATTATGTAAAAAAACAACATGAATACAAAATTATATTTTAAGCCGACTCAAAAAACCTGACTCAAAATTAACCCGATAACCACACTTCAATATCAAAGAGTTTTAAGTTTTCAATGGCAGAAAATGTTGGAAGTGTTGGTATAATTTGCTGTACCAAATTCCAATGTCTCACATCACAACAATTCTTAAATTTATGAATGGAACAATGTATGTGTTCTTACTTAGTTATTTTAATATACTAAGAGACGTCTTTAATAAGCTCCCCCATTCCTCACTGTCTCCCATGCTTATTCTTTCATTAACCATTTATAATTAATAAAAAATACTCTTAATTATCAATTTTCTTCGTTTTATCATGTTAATTAACTATGTTTAGAATGTTTCATTTTAAAGTTATTTTAAAATATTTTCATATACGTTCAAAAAAAAATATAGAGTTATCTGATAAATGATTCTTTGATTTGTATCGATATATAAAATTTAAATGGTATTTTTTTAATAATTTTTCGTAAAACATATTTATAGATTATTGAGAATTATATTTTTAAAACTATCAAATAAAACAGATGAGGTATTGTGGTTAAAGTTTATTTTTAAATTCTTACGGTGTCAAAATTAAAATTTAATTTAAACCTTAAAATTACCTCAAAAATAAGAAATTCCAAAATTTTCAAACTACTCACAACTTTCAAAACTTCTCCATTTATGTATGGACTATAGAGTTATCTGATAAATGATTCTTTGATCAACTTTTTTTTACTTTTGAATTTTGGTTAGTCAGTTAGTCAAATATAAAAAAAATATAAAAAAAATAATATTTCAGTCAATCGAAAAAATTGGCTTTTAAGCCAAAGAGAAACTTGTTAACTTTTTTTTTAAATAACTATTAAGCCCATTTTCCTCTAATAAAACATCCAACATCCAATAAATAAAATTTAGTAAACATTTCCTTACACAAGAGACTTATCTAGATAAAAACAACCAATTAGTCTCGCTACTGATAATTTTTGCGCCCTAGGCGAAAAATTAAAAAATAGCCCTTATTTAAGTGAAATTTCGATTATTTTTTCTCTAACTATGTAGTTTAGTAAACATGCGCTTTACTAAAAGCTCAATGCTGTAAGTTCGATCCATGCTAGAAGCTACTTATGCAGATACTAATTTTTAATTATATGAATTAACTCAATTTAGGCTCCTTTATAAACTAGACCCCAGACAAATGCACCTCAAAACCACCCTTAAAAACGACCCTGCAACCAACTCTATCAGCTACTTAAACAAACTGAAAAAATCAACGAACAACAACTAATCAAAAAATAACCCTTCAATGTAAAAAAAAAAAATCATAATTTCCCAAAGTACTAATTTTACAACCAATAATTAGCATTACTAGTCTCCACTTCTCCACTCTTGAGAATTCTTATTTTCCCTTTCTATCCTATAATTACTTAATTAGAAACCAAATAAGCTGTAACCAATAAATCAAAAATCATTTAACTCAAAAAAAAAAAAATAAATAAATCAAAAATCATTTTCAACATAAATAAAACCTTTTAAAAACTTGTATATTGTCATCATCTTAGCTCATCACCCAAATGGACCCTTAAATACTCCAAAAACAATAATACTACTACTTGGTCTTTACTTTTTTCAACATCTCCATCCTCCATTTCTTTCCTCTTTTCTTCCTTTCCCACTCCATCCCACTCATCACTCCACTCCTCAACTTCTCCTCTGTTCTTCTCTCTAATTTGTTGTTCTTCTCTCAAATTTGCTGTTTTCTGGGTCTGTTTGTGCAATGTAGCAAAAACCCAGAAAGAAAAACCTGCAAAAATGGCGAAATGTCATCCTTCGAGAAACGACGTCGGATCTTTGATCCTAAATCATGAATCTTCACATAGTCATAATCATCACCATTGTCGAATTTGGAGCTCATTTTCATTCCGTAAATTATTAGCGACCGTTAGTTGTGGCGGTTCTTCCATTTCTACCAAGATTAAATCCTCAAAAACCCATGTTAAAAAACCCGGCCCCAAGCCCGAACCAAACCCAAAACTCAATCCCACTAATGGGTTAACCCGACCCGAGAGTGGGAAACTGGTGGATCTTCTGAACTTGTCTTCTTCTTCTTGTTCTTCAGGGAGAAGAGAGAAAGTAGAGGTGGAAAAGGATCTTGAAGAAGTGAGGAGAAAAGAAGTGAGATTAGAGGAGTTAAGAGAAGCAGTGAGATTATTGAGTGAGAATGATGAAGGAGAGAGAGAAAATGGCGCTAAAAGAGTGAGAAGTTTGGCAAAGGAAGATAGTGAAGCTAGGTCTACTTTGGCTATGCTTGGTGCTATTCCTCCTTTGGTTGCTTTGCTTGATCATCATCATGATGATCAAGATCATGATGAGTGTCTTATTCAAGCTCTTTATGCTCTTCTTAATTTGGGTATTGGCAATGATTTGTGAGTATTTTCAATCTTCCTTTTGTATTTAATGTCTTAATTTGAATGTGATTAAATGGAAGTAGATATGTAGTGTTTGGCAAACTGGGTAGCTGATACCTGATTACAATGGCTAATTTAACCAATTGATTTTTATTGAATAATTTGACCAGCTCATTTTATTAAACCATTTGATCAGTTGATTTGAACCCGCTGCTATGAGCAGTTTGTTTAAAAACAATTTAATTATACCAATAAGTTGTTTTAACTTTTTAGCCTGTTTGACCATCCAATCCTATATCAGAGTAAGCTAAGATTGTTCAATAAGCTATTTTGCCAGACAGCTACATTGAGTGCAATGCATGTGGTTTATGGGTTAAATATGTTTTTTTTTTTAAGAATTTTTGTAAAGAATTTGAAGTGGGCTATTCAATAAATGATTTTTAATGCATGTTTCTTATAGGAACTCCATTTGATTTAATCATGTATAGTTCAGTGAATGAGGAAAGAGGCTGGATTGCCTGGAGAAATCTTCTAGACTACTAATAATAAAAAAAAAAACAATTGATATTAATTTTTTCTGAAGAATTTGAAGTTTTTAGTTTCTGGGTTTCTGATTTGATGGATTGAATGCATGTTATTCTTGAAAATGAAAGTTAATTTGTTTTGGGTTAAATTTAGGGTGAATTTTATTGGAAATGAGAAATGGGATTCATGTGGGCAAACTAAAAAGGTAAAATAATAGGAGTAGAGAGTGTTTTTTTGTACTATACTATGGGGAAACCTTTTTTTTCTTTGGTCATTTTCTTGAGGTAAATTGGTTTTTTTTGTTCTGTTCCTTGTAAAACTTATGAAAGAGTAAATACTTTATTTTGACATTTACTAGTGCTGATGTTAGGCTGTCACAATTCGTCAAATAGTCACCTTGCGGGCTCACTTGTGTGGACACACCCCGTGGCATCTGTTGGCTCGAGCCCATAAACCCACGGGTAATGAGTGTTGACTTGCATACGCACTTGATTAGGTTCTCTGTTTCCCAAAACAATACGGTATTAGGCGATTTACCCATCAATTATTATATACAAATTACGGGATTTTCCTCACGTGTGAAGTATTTCCAACATATTTCTACATCATTCAGTTTTCTTGTGTGGTGTGCTCAGTGCTGTTGTTTTCATCTGTTAAAAGAGAAGATTTTTGTGAATATGGACTTCACTTTTGATTTTGGTTTCACTTGTTTGGTTACTAGTTAGTGATGATAGAAATATGTGGGGTCTTTGTTTAACAAATTGGTAATTTCTATGTCAGGAATAAATCAGCAATAGTTCAAGCAGGAGCAGTTCATATGATGCTAAAGAAGATTGAGTCCTCAAATGGGTCTTTACAAGCGTCTGTTTCCGAAGCCATTGTTGCAAACTTCCTTGCATTGAGCGCATTAGATTCGAATAAACCGATCATTGGAACATCCGGGGCAATCCCTTTTCTCGTTAGTGTCTTAGAGGAATCGGAGAAAAAAACGAGCTCACAAGCAAGACAAGACTCTCTTAGAGCACTTTACAATCTCTCTATATCACCCTCTAATGTTGCCTATATCCTAGAGACTAACGTAATTCATTACCTCATAAGCTTATTGGGAGACATGGAAGTGAGCGAGCGAATTCTCTCGATTTTAAGCAATGTGGTATCAACCTCCGAAGGCCGGAGAGCAATCAGTGGTGTACCGGATGCTCTCCCGGCCTTGATGGACGTCTTGAATTGGACCGACTCACCTGGGTGCCAAGAAAAAGCCTCGTACGTTCTGATGGTGATGGCTCATAAATCATACCGAGATAGGCAAACTATGATAGAACTTGGCATTGGATCGGCATTGCTAGAGTTAACTCTTTTAGGTAGTACATTAGCGCAGAAAAGGGCATCGAGAATATTGGAATGTTTAAGGATGGATAAAGGGAAACAGATATCTCGAAGCTTTGTTACTGGTAAAACCAGCGCGCCTGTTTCTGCTCCTATATACGGATCTTCCTCATCTACCGCTAATCTCAAGGAAGAGGACGATATTATGATGAGCGAAGAGAAAAAGGCGGTCAAAAACTTAGTTCAACAGAGTTTACAGAATAATATGAAACGAATCGCTAAAAGGGCAAACTTGCCTCAAGATTTCGTTCCTTCGGAGCATCTCAAATCGCTCACTACAAGTTCAACATCAAAGAGCTTGCCCTTTTGACACTTATCGAGCAATATGAAGTTAGTGTTCTCTCACAATATCTTTGCATCCATGTTTCATTTGCTTCGTAGCGTGTATTGTTGGCATTGTTATACTGATATTACATGTTCATATACGTTAGTCGTGTTTCGTATTTATGTTCGTATGTACGATTTAGCATTTGGGTTGTTTAGAGCTTAGAAGATCTTTGTATAGTAGTGTCCTTATCAAGTTTTCATTAATGAATGACTGAGAATAAACTAAATAGCAGAATGTAGTCCTTTTTGGTGAACGCGATACACAAAGCTTAATGTTCTTCAAACTTGTTGATATGCCCGAAATTTATAATTGGCGTCTTATTTTGTCGATTAAGCACACGAAAGCGCTGTTTATGTGGATGTGTTTTGGATAGAAGACGAGTACATGGCGTAATGAAACACAATGGTTTACTGTTAAATAGCTTATGCTTCTATGGAGTATTAACTAATCACAAATTTTTGTATGAGACGGTCTCACTGTGAGACATGTCTTATATCTTGTTTTAAGGTTGTCTCGCTGTAAGATGGTCTCATATAAGACGGGCTGTTAATTAATTCGGTTGTAATCTCTGAATCATCTGAACTTTTTACACTTAAATTAAATGTTAATTGAGTGATTAATTTTGGAACTGCTGCAGATAAGGTTTTTTGGTAAGCAAAATGCATCACAAAAAGGAGAGGAATCTAGGTTTAGGCTTCTGGATGGGTAATTAATCAAAAGACTAAAAAGTTTTCTTCTTTAGGTAAATAGAATATTTACGGTTTAGTCAGAATTCAGTGTTATGGGTTACCGTTGGTGGCTGGTTGTTGGTTGTTTACGAGTTCAAAATATGACTCGAAGTGTCAAACATGATTTAAAAAGCTTTTATAAGTAGTAACTTTTTGGTTTCGGCATTCGGGTCAAGTGTTTCGGGTCGGTTTAAAATTGAGTTTTGTGTTCATATTGGTTTTTACATAAATGTAGATTCATTTTTAAGACGGGTCAAATCAGATTTAGTTATAAAGTCGGGTGTCTATCAGGTCTGTTTTGAACACCTCTAAGCTTGTCCAAACATTTTTTCTGTATATTTAACAATTAAAAGTCGTTTGTCAAACAGACTCGCAGATAAAGCCTGCACATGGCAGCTAGATATCTTTCATCCTTCCCATTTTCTCTCTACTTTCATGTACTTGGTATAGTGTCTAGCTGTAAATATGCTTCTGGAATCTGGATCTGTGTAAATATGATAATGCCTGTGCCATTTTGTTCATTAGCAAAAATTGTAGCTTTATTTAATTATTGAATTCTTCTGTTATTTATGTCAAGCCATGAATATAGGTTAAACTTTAACAGCACACCTATGTGGATATTATATTAATAGTATGTTATTATAGTTTGTTAATTGTCTATTTCTTATAAATAATATAGTTCTTTTAGCTATAGTGAGGTTTTCAAGTCTAAAATATACTTCACTTCATTAAACTATAGGCATAGTCATGTGACTTGAGGTTATTAGGTTTTGAAATATGCATATTTTGATGCATTTTAAAAAGCTAGCAATTAGCAAACAGAGGTGTTCATTCAGGTCGATTTCGGGTTAGGTATTTTAATCGGTTCAACGTTAGGTCTTGTGTTGATGTAGTTTTTTACATTATAATCATAATGTTAACTTTATTTTTTGAAATTTTAATTTCTTAATTTATACTCCCTCCGAATCATTTTAGATGTCCCATTTTTTTATTTGGCAAAATCATATCAATTGCATCATTTTCATTTTTGTCTATTTTTTTACCTTAATACCCTACTTTTCCAATTCTCAATACCCAACTACCACCTTTATAATTAATTTAATCAATTAAAATACCTAACTACCACCTTTTAAATGGACTTTACACCACCCTTAATAACCGTGAAAAACCAAATGGGACATCTAAAATAATTCGAAGGGAGTATAAATATATCAGAAAATTTAATAAAGTTATACATCGTACGAGCACACAGTATATAGTTCCGTACTAATCCAATGGGATTCATGTTTTAACCACACATACACATTCTAATACAAAGGACATGGTTTTAGTCTTCTAGTAGTTCTTAGAATACAAAGACAAACTTATCTATTCCTACTCCAAAGAAGTAAATAGCACATACCAAATGATAATATCCAAACTAAAGTTATCTAATCTCCCACGTGCCAACCCCAAAACCACATCTAAAAATCCCACCACACCAAATCATACCTCTTCATTCGAATCATCAAATCAATCACAAATAAACTATTTCAGGTCGCTTTAAAATCAGGCATTATGCCTACATTGATTTTTATATAATTTTAAATTCACATATCATATCCCACTCAATTACAAAATTAAGTAAATGTCAAATTATCAAATCTATTTGAAACACCACTCAGCGAAAAAATCTCCATTCTCCTCTCATCTCCCTTTCATTCATCCCCTTCAATCTCAATCAACCTCCCCAAAAAAACTCCATTCTCCCTCATTTTACTTCATCCACATAATTAAATCCCTCATCTAAAAAAATGTCCATCAATTCTTACACATTCTCTCTCCAATAACCAAATCAAAATCTCTCTCATTATCCTCTTTTCCATCCATCCATATTCAACCATGGCTCTCCCACAATTCCTTTCATCTTCCACCATTAACACTCCTAAACCCACCTTAAACCCATCACCGTCACTCTCTCTGTCGCCACCGCCGTCGCCATTCTCTATCTTCCGTCGTAACCACCATCGTAACCACCATGTGGGTTACCTCCGTTGTTCTGCTTCGTCTTCTTCATCTCCACAACCTCATAATAACCCACCATCTTCCAATCCATCCCCACAAAACGACATCACTGAACTACCAATCTTTCCTCTCCCGTTAGTCCTTTTTCCAGGTTCTATCCTCCCTTTACAAATCTTTGAGTTTCGGTACCGTATTATGATGCATACTCTTCTTCAAACCGACCTCCGATTCGGTGTTATCTTCTCTGATTCGTTAACGCAATCTTCCACCTCCATAGGTTGCGTCGGCGAAGTTATTAAACACGAAAAACTCTCTGACGACAGATTCTTTTTAATTTGTAAAGGGCAAGAGAGATTCCGTATCAACAAGATTATACGGTCGAAGCCCTACATAGTAGCGGATGTTGATTGGTTGGAAGACAAACCCAGTAACTTAGATGGGAAGGAAGATTTGGAGAGCTTAGCGAAAGATGTGGAGACTTACATGAGGGATGTGATTAGGTTAAGTAACAGATTGAATGGGAAAGAGGAGAAAGAAATTGGGGATTTGAGAAGAAATTTGTTCCCGACTCCATTTTCGTTTTTTGTTGGGAGTACTTTTGAAGGTGCCCCAAGAGAACAACAAGCTTTGTTGGAATTGGAGGATACTGCGGCTAGATTGAGGAGAGAAAAAGAGACGTTGAGGAATACTTTGAATTATTTGAGTGCTGCTTCTGCTGTTAAAGATGTTTTCCCCAGTTCTTCATGATGATTTCATGGCGGAAATGTAAGACTTATGGGATGTGAATAGATAGGTAACTATTTCTTGAAAATACTATTTGATTTTGGTTTTTGTTGTGATTGGAAATGAAATGTATGTATTGGTATAAAGATGTAAATGATGGTTATTATTGATGCCTAATGGAAATTGAAGTAGTATTTTTCAGTGATTTTTTTGTGTTCTTTTGGGTATGATGATTTATCCAATTTGGTTAGAAATTATTGGCCATTATCTGAATTGGTTGAACTTAATAAGTAGGAATCATGTATGAGAGATTTGCCTTAATGATTTATAGGACATTATACATTAGATTTAGCTATATGATCTCATGTGTCAGACGATACACGAATTAAGGCTTTTTTCGATCACGAGAGCCTTGTGATGATGAGGGTGTTGGTCTGTCTTGATTTCCTTCCTCCCCAGAGCCCTGCTTTTAAGTTGGATTCATGGGATGCATTACCTTCCTCCCCGCACACTGTATTTAAGCTGGACTTATTGGGATGATGATCGTTAATGTTATGAGATGCATTCTGTCATGTATGGGACATTTCTATTGTTGGGGTTTGTGAATCCTAATGTTGATGCTGCTTGTGGGTAGCTAAAACATTTGGAATGGATTGAAAAATGGAGTAATGATTTGTTTTCATGAAGTTAGATTGTAAGTTTGATTTTTGGTTCGAAAAAGATTGTGGAAGCTAAACAAAGGAAAGAGTACTAATTGTTTTCTGGCTTTGTTTGTATAATCAATCTTTCATTTCCACCAATAACAAAACCTCAAATTCCTCAAAAGCCCACATTAAATGAGGTTATCTCACTCCACTTTTCTTTTATGTGCACAAGCCTCCCTCTAAGGACTTCTAAAGCCCTTTGACTAGCTTTTAAAGTACATTCCTTTGCCTTTAATTTGTCTAATACGATCAGGTTTCTCTCAAACTTAGGTACATACCTAACATCACCAAGACTTCTGTTGACACCTCCATGTGTCGTAATTATAACATTTTCAATACCTTTTACTTGCACCTTTGCATCATTTGGTGAAGTAATAAAGCCTCCATGATACATTCTAATCTTAGAAAAATTTTCTTTTTCACAATAAATATGGAATGAGCATTCGGAGTCAATAACTTATTCTTACTATGAACCAATCCCTCATCAACTAATAGAGCTCCAACATTGTCATCATCATCACCCACAAAGTCTAGAGCAACATTTCCGCTACTCTCACTTTATGTTCTCCTTCCATTTTCCCTTAAATTCCTCAATATCTTAAGGTCCTCTTTCATCTCTTTGCACATTATTTGTACGTGCCCCTTTCTGTTACAATATTAACATTCTTATGAGCAATTTTTTGATATATTTTATCCTTGGCTCTTCCTCTATTATAACTCTCATTATACGACTCATCCCAATTTTTTTCTTTCCATTCTCTTCACACCATGGATCTATCATTTTCTCTCTTAACATCGTCAATGCTTGATCAAGAGTAATAGAGTCCCTACCTATGAGCAATGCTTGGACTATGTTTTTATAGTTCTTAGAAAATGAAGCCAAAAGGAGTAAGACTTTCTCCTCGATCAATTTTTCATCGTTATTATCAATCGGCACACAAACTTGTTGAATTGTTGTATTTTATAGTTCTTGCATTGTTGTATTTTCGTCATTCAAGAGTTGATACAACTACAAACTCAAGCAATGTTTTTTGGTTAGGAATTTGGAAGCATATATGATTTGTAGTTTTTCTAACTCACAAGGATTGGCCTCCTTCAAGTAATGATACTTGATTTCGTGTACAGCGGCAAGCCAGATTGTGCTTACCACCTTTTTCTTCCTCAATGTACATCTTTTCTCCTCGATATTATTTGGCTTCTCCTTCTCAACCACATCATGGATGCCTATTTGCACCAAATAATTCTTCAAGAAGTTTTTCCATATAGCAAAGTTGATTCTCCCATCAGACAATAACCTCGCTTTTCTTCGCCAATTTGCTCACGACGCACTCCCCATTCTGATACCAATTGATTAAAGCTTAAATGAGATTTAACAATGAAAAGCAAGATTAAAAGAAAAAATAAATAATGGGAAAAATGAACACACTAATGTTTATTTGTAATTGGATTCAACAATAGTTTCTTTACATATGAATTAGACCTACTCTATGTTGAGTGTTGTGATTCTATGAATGATGTATACCTTTTATATTAAAGTTATACATCATTGTAGAACACAAATTATCTCTACATCAATACAAATAACTTCTACAATAAACATATCAATAAACAAGAAGTAATGTATCCCCTTCAATGCCCAAACGTACAGACACCGACTGTTGGGAATCCAAAGCACAGATGCTCGAACGAGCCAACAAATCAAAAAGGTACTGCCTGCTGCTAGCATATGTTCTCGATCGAGCACCCTCTGGTGCCTTCAGTTTGTTGTTTTTCTGTTGCCTTGTTCGAGCAACCCACTTCTTATGCCTTAGTATAGCTTCATTTGCCTCACATTAATCACTATATTAATCGTCCCAAACCTTAAAGCATGACCACTCCACACATCAATATATTCCTTCTCTAAAGTACACGATAATGCATGTTTGATTATATGTTCAAAATTGACGTTATTGTAAAAGTTTTGGCACTTACACTAACAGCTTGATTTATAATCATATTGTGCTTTTCGATTATATGCTGACATCGACAATTAGACCAACTCAACCTAACTGGTGCAACGAAACGCAGTGCTTTACTGCTAACTAGTCTATGCTTCTATGGAGTATTAATAAATTGGATTGTAATCTCTGAATCATCTGAACTTTTTACACTTAAATCAATTGTTAATTGAGTAATTGATTTTAAAAATGCTGCAGATAAGGTTTTTTAATTTGGTAAGCTAATGCATCACAAAGGGAGAGGAATCTAGGCTTATGCTTCAGGATTGGTTATTAATCAAAAGACTAGAAATTCAGAGTTTCTCTTCTTTAGGTAAATGGAATATTATATGGAGTCTACCTTGTTTGATTATCTGAAAATATTAGTTGATAAGTTATTTACGTTTTAGTCAGAACAATTATGGGATAGCTTACTGTTGGTTATTGGTTGTTTACGAGGGAAAAAAATGAGTCAAAGAGTCTAATATCATTTAAAAAACTATTTATGGTAACTTGATCAAACATATTTTCCTTTTCTTAAAATCAAAAGTCAAAAAAATCATAAAAAGTCATTTGCCAAACAGACTCATATATAAAGGCCGCACATGGCAGCTAGTTATTTTTCATCCTTCCCATTTCCTCTCTACTTTAGTGTACTACTTCCTCCGTTCTGAAATACTTGTTACATTTTGTTTTTGGACACTTCATCGTTTAAGTTTATTTTATATATTGCGGTAAATATATAAGTAATAATATAGTCAAGTGGGATCTTGTTTGAATCTTCTAATCGCATACTTTCATAATATAAACTTTTTATAATTTTTAAATGTGTATAATTCAACGTATGAATGAACAAAATAGCACATTAAATTGCGTAAAAAAGTTAAATTTAGCACAGAGGAAGTACTTGATATTGTGTGCTGTAAATGTGCTTCTGGATCTGTGTTAATATGATAATGTCTCTGCCATTTTGTTGATTAGTAAATTGTAACTTGATTTAATTATTAAATCCCTCTATTCTTTATGTCATACCATGTACATAGGTTAAACTTTAACAGCAACACCTATGTGGATATTAATTAAAAGCATGTTATTATAATTTGTTAATTGTCTGTTTCTTATAAATATATTCTAGTAGCTATACTTGGTTTTTTAAGTCTAAAAATATATACTAAATTATGGGAATAGTCATGTGACTTACTGAGTGATTAGGTTTTGAAATATGCATATTTTGATGCATTTTAAATGGCGAACGAACAGTGTTCATCCGAGTCGTCAGTGTCGAATATGTTCAACGTTGGATTTTGTGTTTGTGTTGCTTTTTACATAATTATATGTTCATATTTAAGGTCCGGTCAAATCAGATTCATTTACATGGTCGGGTAAATATTAAATTATCGAATTTGATTTGAACAATTTAAGCTAGCTCGTTGATGTTTATTTATTTTTTTTTTTAAATCTTTAAGCATTTAATTTGTGCAACTGGTTGGTTGGTATGCTAAGCTAGTGTTGTGAAAGTCAATAATTTTTGAGTTTGGTGCATAAACCATCTAACTCTGTAGATGGTGCTATTATAATAGATGGTATAAACGGTAATGATAACGAAATTATAGCCTAATCTTAGTTGATACAAAAAATTCTGTGGAATAATCGTAATTTGTAAATAACCATAAAATGACAAAAAAAAATAATAAAATGAATAAAAATCAAAAAGATAAATTAAAATGACAAAACTCTCACCCTATTGTATCTTACCATACGAGGGTGATTTGTTAATCTCACAAATAAGTAATAACCATTGTTTACTAGGACCTTTTCACAGGAAAATCGATCAATTCAATTTCTTTCTCATTTATTATCAAATTTTGACATTGTAATTTAATTGCAGTGTAGGATAGAGGAAGGGAAAGGCTAGTTGTGAATCGATTTTAAGGTCATACCTATGAAAATAGTACTTATTTCAATCGAGATAAAATCTAATTCTTCATCCTCTCCCTAAATAAACACTACATTTGTAAATAATGCAAATTTAAAAGTACAAAATAATTACACTTTTTAGGAGAAATTATTAGTATACCATTACTTCTATTTATGACTCATTAATCTAATACTCGATTACACTTTACTTATTCTGTCCCATTGAATTTGAAGTATTTTTCATTTAGTTCGTTTTACTTAATTTGCATCATTTTTATTTTTAGACAATGGCCCACCACTTTTTTTTAACCTCATTCATATACTTCCTTCGTTCTGAAATACTTGCTACATTTTCGTTAGCGATACTATTTATCATTCAAACTTAATTTATATATCACGGCTAATGTGTAAGAAAGAATATAGTCAAGTGAGATCTTATTTGAATCGTGTAATCGCATACTTTCATAATATTAATTTTTTATAATTTTAAGATGTGTAAAATTCAATATAAAAATGATCAAAATAATGCATTAGACTACGTAAAAAGTCAAATATAACAAATACTATAATAGAACAAAAAAAGTATTTAACTCGCTCTTTATTTATTATCACTTTCTTAAAAATTCTTCTCATTCTTTTTGATTCAATCCAATCAGGAAAGATAAGTATAAAGAATCTTGAAAATTTTCATCTACTACTTCTCAAAATAATTTAAGAGTATATTTTCAAATGAGCAATTATAGCTCCTGACTCCTGTCTCAAAATGAAGGTCACAAATTTGGATCAAGTCATAATACTGAAGTTAGCTGTCTCTGACCAATTTGACATTAGACCTGCTTATTGCTTAATAAATGTTTATTGCTTTTACAACTTTTTAAACAGTACTTCATATAATAGCTTGTATTTTGTAATCCCTCCTATCATTTTTAAACAGTATGAGAAATATATAAATAAGATAAAAAATAAATAAATTAAAAGTGTGAAAGAGAATTAAAATTTTAAGTGTAGGACATGATCAAAAATGAAAATGATGCCAATATAATAAAGCAAACTAAAATGAAAAATGTATCAAAATATGTGGTGACAAAAAGAGAATACTAGGTCTTAGTATCATGAAAATTAGGAGAAATATCTTCTCAAATCACAAAACTAGCATAGACTTTTTTTATTACAACAACGTAAGTTAAAAAAGAAAAAAAATTAAAATGAGAATTAAATTTAAAAATTTTTTCTGAAAAGTGATATTTTTGGTAAATAAAAAACTTTAGTATTAACATCAAGGTATGGAAATTTAACCTTCCTTATTTGCATCAGTGTAGAAATGAGGCTCACCTTCTATAAAGGGTTTCCTCATCCCACTCTCAGATACTTATTCTTTAAATTAATACTTCCTCCGTTTTTTTTTACTTGCACCATTTCTACTTTTTACACTATTCATCATTTGATAGTGTTTTGCATAGTGCGACTATTAAACGATAAAAAAACCTAGTCATGTGGGATCTTGTTTTATTCGTCTCGTCGAATACTTTCTTAATATCAAATTTTTTATAATTTTTAGTTGAGTATAATTCTAGATATAAGCGACCCGACAAACGCACTGGACTGCGTAAAAGTATGTTGGGGTGCAAGTAAAAAAAAACAGAGGAAGTACAAAAGTAAATTCACAAATTCTTGTGAGAGACAGTCTTTTGAGACCATATCTATTGGGTTGACCCATTAGGAAAAATGTAGAGTAAATATAGGCAATAATCTTTAATGGATTGGACTTGAAAGATATCTTTCAAAAAAATGATCTCTCAGGAGACTAGCTGAATGAACGAGATTAGTAAATTTCTCGCTTAATCATAGATTAGTGGAGAGTAGAATAGTCATAATTTCACACTTAATCAACTACATTGATTTGGACATGTAGTGACCAAAGAGGAGCCAATACAGATACTTCCATATCATTAATCATTGGTGCATTACAGCCTTTTTTTAAATTCTAGCTTTTGCCACTTTCTTTTTTTACAACTTGTTCAATGTTCTATTATTTTAGGGTCCATTACCATCATTTCAAGGTCCCTACTCTCCCTATGATCCATTTTTGAGAACCACCTTGCCCTTGTGTTTATATCTTCTTAAGTGTTTATTGTTCGGACTCTTTACTTTATCTTAAATATTCGTCTGACTTTTCATAAACCAGCCAAGTCGAACATCTATATGTGTTGGGATAGTTTATTCTATATCAACAAATTAAAGATAGCGTGCACGCTTTATAAGTAATTGAAGCTCTTCTTTCCATTGCTAAATGCTTTTAGGATGATATACTTATATCTTTTTGGCTTATAAAGTGTGTGCACTTTGTGCTTTTATCGCACTTGTCTCTCACTCGTATTGTATTAGTTGTAATTTGTAAATAACGATATGAGAGCTTTTTCTCGTAAACAATGCAAAATGAGCATGTAACGTATCCCGACTTTGACTTGCATCATGCCATCAACCATACCGTTCTTCTGAATTTTTTTTTCGTTTTTCTAAATTTTATTGAACTTAATTCTCATTTATTTTCCATTATTGCAAACAATAATGTGGTAACTTCTTTTTGGTAAATAACAAAAATAAGCCAAACAAACGCGATACTCCCTCCGTCATATTTAATTTGCAATATTTTCCATTTTGATACGTCTCACTTAATTTTCATCGTTCATACAATTCATTTTCTCTCTTTATTTATTACCATTATCTATCTTTTTCTTAAAAAACAATAATTTTCTCTTTGCTTTAATTATTCAGACAGAGGGAGTAGATTCCTTTTAACAAATTCGATGGTTAAAGTACAAGGTGGGAACGAACAAGGTAACCTTTAACATGTGTGAAAGTAAAGAGTATAGAAAGTAAAAGTCAAAATGAGTCAGAGGAAACATGGTAAAAACTTGTTGTTTTGTGTGTGCTCCATAATTCTAGGTCATTTTGTCAAACTTTAACAGAATCACCCTTATGGTAACGTTTGTTTTGGTTTGTACCATAAATTAATGTAGCCTAGAAATCCCAAACCCTATGGTTAGTACTTTTTAGGGAATATGAAGAGAATACTTTAAATATAAATAGTTGTGAAGAACGTGCTTTATAAATGGATTAAATAACCCATTTAGTATATATTTATGAAAATATAACTTTCTTGTTTAAATCAATTTACTGAGAGATGGTCTAAGATAAAATTAAGTATAGTGAAAAACTATACCATTTAGCCTCCATACACAGTTACACAGAGTGTGGATTTGTTGGTCATAATCTGCGTTTTCGATTGATTAATGAAAATGTTTACTAAGGTGAATGCTCGATCTACCTTATTTCTAATTATCATAAACAACACTTTTTGGACCATAGACATACGACATTATTATGGACCCCTCTAAATTAATGAATATCAAAAAGAGTTTAGTTGATGTATTAGACAAAAGACAATGATTAGCAAATCTTACAAAATGAGAAATATAAATATTGAAGAAAGCTAATTAATGTCACAATTTTCAACTAAATAAATGTAACATTAGTGGGTTCCATTACATATTCAAAAACATGTTCTTGTCGAAAAAAGTTTTACAATTATTGAAGAAAACCAAACCTTAAAAATTTAAAATAAAATAAAATAAAAAATGAAAATGGTAGCTAGTCATATAGGCAGAGCTAGAGATGGTCGGAATCGGCCATTGCCACCTCAACTTTTGAATATTTTTCTTTTCTGATACCGATTATAAGAAAATAATATGAAATATAGGTTTTCAAATAAATATAATCTACTTTATTCGCTCCACTTTCATCTTACGTATATTTTTTTTCCTTATCTAGAAAGTAGAACGGTAATTATTGTATGAGACAGTTTCTTCATGAGACACTTTTCTTATATGGGTTAAATAGCTCATCTCATAAATATTATGAAAATGTAAACACCTTATTTGAATTTGTCTCACTGAGAAACAGTCTCTTACAAAAATTGCTCAAAAGTCGAATCATAGAAAGTGATGATCATGTGATCTGTCCACGAGTTTGATTACTATAAGTCTATAACCATTCCCCTGCAAAAAGTGGGCCTTTTGTGCCCCAACTAAATGGCCCGCAAGTGTCCCTATATTGTTTATGGGCCTTTTGGGTCTTAAACTTGTTGGATAAACTATCATGTAAAACTTTTATTTTCCAGTAAGTCTCATGGGAGACGATCTATTCTATAGACGGAATCCATGAAGCCCAGCCCAAAATATAACATAGTATATTTGGGGTTATAATAAATTATTTGAGGTTATAATAACTTATATTTGGGGTTATAGAATAGTATATTCGAGGTTATAATACATTACATTTAGGATTATAACATAATATAATTGATATTATAATAAAAAAATCAGTTAAGGGAAATGGGCTAGCCCAATTTTGTGGTCTATCCTATAGACCGTCTCTTGTGAGATTTTGTGTTTATCAGTAAGTCTCATGGGAGACGGTCTATTCTATAGACGGAATCCATGAAGCCCAGCCCAAAATATAACATAGTATATTTGGGGTTATAATAAATTATTTGGGGTTATAATAACTTATATTTGGGGTTATAGAATAGTATATTCGAGGTTATAATACCTTACATTTAAGATTATAACATAATTTAATTGATATTATAATAATAGCTAGTCTCCAGCGAGACCGTCTTTTTGAGAGACGTGCATTAAAGCTTATTGCCTACATTTACTCTATATTTTCCCCAATTGGTCAATCCAATTAGAGATGGTCTCTTTCAAGAATTTATGTTACACATATACGAAGCATGACTCACGGTGAGACCATCTCATACAAGAATTTATGTAATTCTTTTTAAGTGTTAATTCAATAATACATAGAAAAGATATTTCATACTTAGATTTTTAAATAATTTTAGAATCTCTCGCTCGGAAATTTTGTTAATATTGATACATCAATTAAAATAGTAAACAAGAATATATTTTAAACTTGGAATCATATAAGCATTAAATTTGAAATGTATCATCAAATCACATTTCAAGATATATTATTTAAATCTTTTATTTTTTTTCTAATATACTCTTTTAAATATATTATTACTCTTAAGCGTTAGTTAACTTTTATCTTAACATTATTTTCAGAACTTTTATGATTTTATCTTATTTAATATGATAATATCTCAATTATCTATCATATTCTTTCATATAAAAATTCTATAAGGCCTGAGAGAAACGTATTATAATTATAAATAACCATATATTTATACTAAATAAGCTAAAATTATCCAACAAAGTATTTTAAGAAAGCACCTTTTATTTTTTTAATCTTTATAAATAATTTTATTTTTTTAATCTTCATAAATAATTAATAGGGATAAACACAAAATACGGACTAGTATATTATAGGCAACAACATGTACAGATAATTGCTCTAAATTTGATAGCAATTTGAATTATGGAGCTCCTTTGGAGTGCTAAGTCACATCCTATTCAACTATTGGAATGGAGACAATTAAACAATGACGTGATAACAAATAATTTTATTATACTTATGTTGTTTCATGAAAATAGTCTCCGGTACATTCCGCTCATAGTAAACTATGTTTAGAATCTGGGGAAATAAGGACGGCGACAACTCATACTCCTGGAGGAGAGCACGGTCAAAGAGTCCCCGGGCTCGAGGGAGGGTTACATAAGGTCCAAGTTCTTCAACTACTGGGAGTATGGGACCGAGTGTTGCTGCGACGAACTCCGAAAGTCTTGTGAAAATCTAAAAAAGTGTATGTATTCTGTGTAAAATCGAAAAAAATATGCAGATAAAATAAATAAATAAGTTAAATATATTGATGAGAATTAAAGAAAAAATTGTTATCATAACCAAAAATAATAATGTGATAAATTAATGAGCTCACCTTGGATGACACTATCTCACCATAAAACAAACCTATATAGTTAGCCTATTTCTTTAATTGATTATATTTAATATTATAAGTAATCAGTTTAAGTTCATATAAGAGAACACTTAAAGAGTAAACAAAGTTATCACCTTTAAAATTATTAGTGATCACTTAAAGGTTATGAGTATCATTTTAAAAAAAAAAATTGTATAACGGGCTAGCCCAATAAATATGATCTCACCATAAATCGTCTGATCTAAAAATTTGTGTTAATTCATTCAGCTAGTTTCCTGAGAGACCATCTTTCTGAGAGACGTCCCTCAGGCCCAATTCATTAAAACTTATTGCCTACATTTACCCTACATTTTTTCTAATGGGCCAACCAATTAGAGATAGTCTCTCAAAGAGAGCGTCTCTTATAAGAATCACAAAATCTCACAAGAGACGGTCTATAGGATAGACCACAAAATTGGGCCAGCCCATTTTCCTTAACTGATTTTTTTATTATAAGACAAATTCCTGTGAGAGACGGTCTCTTTGAGAGACCATCTCTAATTGGGTTGGCCTATTAGATAAAATTTAGAGAATATATAGACAATAAGCTTTAATGAATTGGGTCTAAAAGACGTCTCTCGAAAAGACGGTCTCTCAAGACAAAGCTAAAAATGGCCAGCCTGGTTATTAGCTACAGCCTACAAGGGAGACAGGCTAGGAGAGAGCTAATACTCGAGTGGGCTTTTAGCTCGCACAGCCCAAACAAAATAAAACATGGTCGGCCTTTTGAAGGATTATGAAAGAATCTGCACACAGATATAGTCAGTCTCCTGAGAGACCGTCTCTCTGGCCCAGTCTATTAAAGCTAATATCTACTTTTTACTTTATATTTTCCTTTATGAGCTGAATTAATCAGAGATGATCTCATTTTTAAATGATACAGTCTCATGGTGAGACTATCTCTATTAGCTAGGTTGTTGAGCCACATTTAGTCTATCAAGGTGATCATTTACAATTAAACCCAATCCTTAAAAATATTACCAATTTCAAATCTTGAAACATTCATTTTAAAACTTAAAATATTTACGACTTAAAATATCTACTTCAAGTCTGACCTTTCTACTCTAGGGCTTAATTTTATTTTTTTGACCGAAAATTTCAATCGTTAAAATATCCAATTCAAGACTTAAAATTACGCCATAACACCAAGACTTAAACTGATCACTCCTTAGTTTCAAAGTTCTCAATTTCAAACCTTTTGTTGTCCTATTTAGAAACTTAATTGTGATTTTCACATTTGTTTTAGCTCCACAAAATTTTTCAAATTTAATTAATCCAGCAATTTACATTTTCATAGATTTCGTGCAAAAATAAATGAGACAATTGTCTTCTGCCGAGGAACATAAAATTTAATACTTATTCAATTCAACAAATTTAATTTACTTAAAATGAATTATAACTTTTTTTTTTGAGATGAAATGAATTATAACTTGAACTTCAGAATATATAGATTATCAAATTTATTTAATAAAATTTAGAAATCTGATTATGACTTTCAATAATCTCCTTTGAGCTATAAATGTTTTACATCCAAAATTGGAAATTAAATTTGGCCTTAAACAAATTAATATTTCTATAAGGTTTTAAATTTCCTTTGTAAATTATCACTACAATCTAAAAAGTTTAGGCCCAATATACATCATCAATTCTCATTTAAAACAATACCCAAAATCTCATAAGAGACGGTCTATAGGATAGACCACAAAATTGGGCCAGCCCATTTTCCTTAACTGATTTTTTTTTATTATAATATCAATTATATTATATTATAATCCTAAATGTAAGGTATTATAATCTCGAATATACTATTCTATGACCCCAAATATAAGTTATTATAACCCAAATAATTTATTATAACCCCAAATATACTATGTTATATTTTGGGCTGGGCTTCATGGATTCCGTCTATAGAATAGACCGTCTCTCATGAGATTTTATTGTAAGATAATTAAAACTTCGCATTCAAAATAGTTGTTTTTAGTTATTTGTTATTGACATAATATTATAGATTCATATAACAATTAACACTTGGGTGTGTTTGGGAAAATAACTTATTTTGAAATAAATAAAGGATTTGTTCATCTAATCATCCAATAATAATGTATGAGAAATTAGTTGGTTGAAACAATTTTTTGTTATGAATAGACTGTTTTTGAAAAAACTACTTACACGCACCAACAAATTCAAAATTAGCTGGTCAAACCAATTAATATAATCAATTAGTAAAAGCAACTATTGATTATATAATGACTTACTAATGTTTCAAATTTGACAAATCAAAGAGATTTTCTTTAGACCCACTAAGGAGACCCTAGACCCATCAGATTCGGAGGGTCTGGGTCCGGGTCTGAAAATTTTGGACCCTTAGAGTCCGGATCCGGGTCTGGATCTCAAAAAATTAAAAGGGTCCGGGTCCGGGTCTGGTTGGACCCACTCCAGACCCGCCCCATGACCATCCCTAACAATCATATTCAACTATAAACCGCTTGTCAAATAATACTATAACACTAATTTTTAAAAACACAAATTCTTGCTATAGACCGTCTATAGCACAGACGGTTAAATATGGGTCAGTCCATTTTGCAAAATAAGTAACTGATTAGTCATCAACCTTATTTTTAAATTTAAAATCATTGGGTTGGGATGTTGAGAGAGTCGTCTTTGACATAGACGATCTCTTAAGAGACCGCCTGTTTTAAAAATTAGGTTGTTTGCATGGACATGTAGAGTCGATAAAAACAAAGTGGTGAGAAACTCGTGGTGCATGAGCTAGCTTTGTGTTCCAATGTTAACGGGTAGTTGGGAGGGTCCGAAACACCACAAATTTACCAATCGGGTCGTCATTTTCATGCCCTAATGATGTGGTAACCTTATTGCTTTCTGACAATCTTGTCCAATTTATAAAAAATGGGCCCAAAAGAATTTGAATGTACTTTTATGGTTTGGTATGCTGAGGTGGTTAGCTAGATTAGAGCATGAATGCTATCTAACCTTCATTGGGTTTGGGATATACATATACTTACATCAGCTAGTCTCCTGAGAGATTGTCTTTCTGAAAGATCAAATATACCGTCTCTCAAAAGAATGTGTACTTACATTTGTTAATGTGTATTTAGCTATTTTTGAGAGCCTGTCTCTCAATGAGATAACCCAAAACGAGAAGCACATATTTTCCATGATTTTATGGTGCGCCGCGCGCATCTCACAATGTGATCACCTCATACAACATACTTTAATCAGCAAGTCTTATACTTCTTCCGTTCTGAAATAGTCGCTTTATAAGAATTATTGGTACTATTCATCTAACAAGGTTATTTCATTATATTGCAGTTAATGTGTTAGGAAAAATATCGTCAAGTGAGATTTTGTTCGAATCGTCTATTCGTATAGTATCAAATTTTTATAATTTTTAGTTAAGCATAACTTCGAATATAAATGATCAAAATTACACATTGAATTGCGTAATAAGTGAAATGTAGCAAGTATAATCAGAGGAAGTTTGAGATTATCTTACCATGAGATGAGTCCATATAATTAGCCCATTTCTCTATTTGATCACTTTAAGATTATGAATGATCAGTCTAGACGACAAAGAGTGATCACTTTATAATTATAACTTGTAAGTTGTAAGTAATTAACTTAAGATTATAAGTAATCTATTTAAAATAATAAGTATTAAGTACATATTAAATCAGTTTAATAGAATTATTTAACTGTAACCGTCTCATTTAAAAAAAAAATTAATGTATTTCAATACTATGATTGTAATCATTATTTTTTGTCATTGATGCCCGCCCCCTTTTTTTACCAAATATTATATATAGTCCAAAACTATCCAGTTTACAAGTTAACAAGTGGAGTTTAACTATCAATTCATCCATAAGCATAGTGTTTTTCGCACGCATTTTACAAAAATACAAAAACATCTATTATAATTTTTAGTAAGTATTTTAAACTAGTTTTAGTGGACATTTAAACTAGTTTTAGTATGCATTTTTGCACACTGAAGCAGGTATTTTGAACTAATTATAGTAAGTATTATTTCATATTGAAGTAGAAATATAAACACCTACAATACATAACATTAACTTTAACCCCAAATAACCTAAACACCTATACATAATATAAATTCTTACAACACATAATATAAAAACCTAGAATAAATAACCTAAACATCTACTACACATAACAAAAACATCTACAACACATATCAAAAAACGCCTACAGCAAATAACTTAAACACCCACAACACATAATCCAAAGCCCGTATAGCAAATAACCTTAGCACCTACAGCACATAACACCTACTTGACAACTTTAGCATGTTAAAAACACCTACTTAACATATTATGAATCCCAACTAAAGGTATCCTAAATACATACTTCAGGTATCCTAAACCCTTACCACGAAAGCGTACAATTGCACAACATTTTCGTATTTTTTAATAATTTAAATGGCTAACCCAATTAAAACAGTATCCTAAACACGAATTCTCATTTAACAATTTGTGGTTTTATTAACACATGAGCCTACACATCCAATATATTGCTTATACCCTTAACCCTTTAGTTAGTTACCTATATACAAGGCAATAACTAGAATGACTAATTTTAATTTAGAAAGGTAGAGACTAAGCTTTAGCCTACAAACAAGCAAGACAAGTCAAAAACCAGAAACTAATAAACAACATGAATTTATGAATTTTTTAACACTTGGCATCTTTTCATCCACCTAAATTTTGCTTAAAATCATTTAATTTTTTCTTTTTTTTTTGATGGGAAATCTTGTTAGTTGTTTGTTCCCCTGTTTACCTTAAAAACTGCCTAAACCACCCATCAGTCCACAACTCCAGCTTCTTTTAATCTCACTTGTTTTCTTCACCCATTTCATCATCTCTTTATCTACCATTTCTTCTTTTTTTTTTTTTTTTGCATTGAAAATTTTAGAGCTTAGATATGGCAGGAAATGGGGTATTTTCTGAAATTATTGAAGGGGAAGTCTTCAAATATTATGCTGATGGAGAATGGAAAATTTCATCTTCTGGTAAATCAGTTTCAATCATTAATCCCACTACTAGGAAAACCCAATATAAGGTTCAAGGTACAATCTTTTTTCCTCTTTTTTTTTATTGATCATGGGTTTTGATTCATTTTTTATGTTGTTTTTGGGATTATTTAGTTTTTGATGATATTTTCTGAATTACCCATCTTTTTATTTTTGGAAAGTTTGTTACTTTGTTTGTGGGTTTAGGTTTCCATTTATGGTAATCACGCTTACACCTTCGTTTAACCCCCTCATTAAAAGGGTACGGGTATGGATTATTTGTCGCCTTTCCTCATCAGACCCTGTTTTCGACCGGAGTTTTTGGGTCGATGATGATGGCACTTACACCTAGTCGAACCGGCCAACGGCTTTGGCCAACCGTTAGGGCTAACAACCATCAACCATTTGCCTTGTATGATATACTCCTATGCTATGTTTCATTGAAATTGGTGTTTTGAAATTGATAGCATGCACACAAGAAGAGGTAAATAAGGTAATGGAAGCATCAAAAGTGGCACAAAAATCATGGGCAAAGACACCACTTTGGAAGAGAGCAGAGTTACTGCATAAAGCAGCTGCTATTTTGAAAGAACATAAACACCCAATTGCTGAATGTTTGGTCAAAGAGATTGCCAAACCTGCTAAGGATGCTGTTACTGAAGTAAGGATTACTATTCTGTTTTACTTATTTTACAATGCCGAACCTGATCATAGTTTTTGTGAGCGGGATACCGATGATGATGATGATCGTCAAGTTTTGGGATTTTTTTTGTATTTTTATCATTTGATGGTGGAATTTGAGTGACTCTTTTAATTGCCTCTTTAGATGTCTAATTAATCATTTTTTAAGTAAATTTGAAAGGGTGTATCATGGTTTTTTAGCTAATAATTGACTTCCTTATGGCTAACTGACCTTTTCTATTTTGCCCCCTTTTACTACTTAGCCCTGTTCTTTGTATTTATGAGTCTAGTTTGAGGCTTGGAGTTGTCCTAAACAAGGGAATCTAGGCCCGAGTCTGTCTAGACTATGACTCATTTCATTTCATTAAGAAACCTATCAGTATTGAATTATGTAACCTATGACATGGAAAAATGATAACCGAGTTATTTTAGCACATACATGTTGAGGTCAGTGCTCGGCTCACCTTATACTGGTATTAATTTCACCATGGCAATCTTGACCCAAAAGAGTTGAAGGATTAAAAGGGTATAAACCATTTTATGTACATTAGTGGAATTTGTGCAAAAAAATGAAGCATTTTCCTTTGAATGAATGATTTAAACCAAATGACTGGCTTACATAATATTTGATTGATTTTTGATCTTATTTTTGATTTGGTATAAAATTTTAGTTTTAAATTTTGATATGTTATGTTTTGGTTGCTTGTAAAAGGTTGTTAGGTCTGGAGATTTGGTGTCTTATTGTGCTGAAGAAGGGGTGAGACTTCTTGGTGAAGGGAAGTTCCTGGTTTCTGACAGTTTCCCTGGAAATGAGAGGACCAAGTATTGTTTAACTTCCAAGGTTTTTTTTTTTTTTTTTCTACATCTTACATTTTCTAAGTATTATTTATCGATCTTGTCCAATATGTTTACGGAATCGTTGTTACTCGCAAGATGGTTCTTGAAAGCTATCTTAGAAATGTAAAATAACTCTATTGCATTTGCATAGCATATTCTTTTGAGTCGATGTTATTTGCATGGAAAATATGGAAGTGTTGGGATGGTTTATCCCACATCGATGAATTAAAGATGGTAACTTTATAAGTCATGGAGCCCTTCCTCCCATCGCCATATGGTTTTGGGATGGTATCTCCTTAGTTTATGGAGTGTGTGCGCCTTAGGTTTTTCCGATTATATGTTGTCATTGACAATAAGTCCAATTCAACTCAATAAGAAAGTGCATGACGAGCGCGGGGCCAACTTTAGAGGACATGGCTGAGAGTCACAGAGGGAGTATTACTTTATATTCGTTCATCGGTAGATTTTGGATCAAACATTATCATCAAAATTCAAACGTGTTGAATGGCTTATGTAATACTTGTAGGGTTCATTTGAGTAGGAAATATGAACTCAATATCATTTTCAATTTATTTTTCTTTTTAAGTAGTTTGTCTACTTGTAATACATGTGTTTACATCTTTTGCTTCCTATATTATTGGGAAATGGATAGATTCAAATTCAATACACATGGTTGGTGAAAGAAATTACTAGCCATAGGTTCATGGTCCCCTACAAGATGTGGATAGCTAGCGCGCGACTCGTGGATAGGCCATGGCAAACCACCACAAAATGCCAATTTAGAGTGATAGTTGATAACATAGAACCAACCTCTCAAACTTGTGAAGAATATCATCTTGTGACCCACCATACACCAACTTATAATTATTGAAAAAGTCACCACTATAAGGGCAATGGTACATCACTAGTATTCATGCCTTATCTTACTGATGGAAAATCTTTGGTTTGTGTTGCTCCATAAAAATAACTACTAATGGTGAAAAAATAAATGTTTGTACTTAACTCGAGTTTATTGACTTACATACCTCACTAAAAGGGACTTCGCGAATTTGCTTGATAAGTAACAATCCGCTTATTATTACAGGAAGTCGTCCTGTACTTCCGTTCCCTGGAAGCACCTTTATCCTGAGGGGTTATAGTTTTTCTTCAGTGACGGATATTAAGTAGGATTGCTCGGACATGAATGAAACTTACTGAGTGATTGTCCCCTTGGCCGTCCTAGACCACTCTTAGACGGGGATTGAGAGGTCTATGTATGCAACCTTAACTTTGTCTATTTAATGAATGGTCGTTGAATTCACAATCATTAAATAAGCGACCTGAAGAAAAAAGAAACTTATTTTTCAAAATCTAAGGATCGGATAAGTAATGTCAATGAACTATGACAAAATGGAACTGATAAGAAAACATCAATTGCTATCTTTCTTATTGTTATATGAATGTTGTTCATCAGCTGATGCATCACTCATCTTCGAGAGTCATATAACAACTACTTACGCAATTATGAACGTCAGTTTTTTTTTTCTCATTGAAAAAGAATTGCATCTCATATGGAGTATACTTCCACCGGTTTGCAGATTCCGTTGGGTGTTGTGTTAGCTATTCCACCCTTTAACTACCCCGTCAACCTTGCTGTCTCAAAAATCGCACCTGCACTTATTGCTGGAAACTCCCTCGTGCTAAAGCCTCCAACACAGGTATTTTTCTTCAAGCTGAAAGTTTTGTTTGTTTTTAGAAAATTGTGGACTTTTAACGACATGAGCGTTGTTCGTATGTTGATCAGGGTGCTGTGTCGGCACTCCACATGATCCACTGTTTCCACTTGGCCGGCTTTCCCAAAGGACTTATTAGTTGTATCACTGGAAAAGGCTCCGAAATTGGCGATTTCCTGACATTGCATCCAGGGGTAAACTGCATAAGGTAATGTCATATGTTCTCGGTTTAGTTTAAGTTTACGACCTCCTTGTGATGAGGGTATTGGTTTGCATTCATTCCCACCCTCCCCAGATCCTGCCATAAGCGAGACTCATTGGGATGATGATGATGAATAATTGGCTAGTAACATACAGTTTCATGAAGACATTTTTTTAATATCTAAAATCTTTTTTGGACTTTAGTTTTACCGGAGGAGATACCGGAATTGCAATTTCCAAGAAAGCTGGAATGATCCCTCTTCAGATGGAGCTCGGTGGAAAAGATGCTTGCATTATTCTTGAAGATGCCGATTTGGATCTTGCTGCAGCTAATATCGTAAAAGGTGGCTTCTCTTACAGGTGAACACCCTTTTTAGCCTTGTTCACGAGAATATTTCTACTTCTAGAAGCGGTACTCTAATACGTAATTTTAGAAATCTAAGTTGTTCATGATCGGATCACCCAACACGTCAATACTCAAATTAAGAACTAGGAGAGGATAGAAATGGCGCGATCACTTTCAACAACCTTCAAGTAAACTTACGTTATATGCTTGATTACGAGGGATTATGACTATGCGACAAGTTATTCATGACAAGGTGTACATTCCGTAAGAGGAAATTATGGTTCCACTTAACATTAGATTTTACATTATACTTCAATCAGTACTTCAGTAGCTTGTTAAAAGTGTGTCATGTCTCATCATCAAATTGCCTCATTTTCTTATATAGTTTGTTTGAAATAGACTCCAAGGTACTATGACTCCGTTCAGTTAACTTTATTGAACTGATTTTTACTGATTGAAACTGATTTTTTATAAATTATAACTAAGTTGTATTGATTAAAGCTGATTTTTACTGATTGTAACGGATTTTTGCTGATTCAAACTAGTCTTTTTATTAAAACTGATTACTTATTTCTCGAGTTAATCTAAACAGAGCTTAGTGGGAGGGTGAACACTCACCTTTACATGTGTGCTGAACCAACTTTTGTGTTATATATTACACAATTCAATATTAATACTTGATAGGATTTTTAATCGAATTCTGAGAATTACAACTTTTAATTTTTTCTTTCTCTGCCTCAGTGGACAAAGATGCACGGCTGTTAAAGTCGTGCTAGTGATGGAATCTGTGGCTGATACTCTTGTCGAGAAAGTCAAAGCTAAAGTTTCCAAACTGACCGTTGGTCCTCCAGAGGATGACTGTGACATAACTCCAGTCGTGACAGAATCATCTGCGAATTTTATCGAAGGATTAGTCAAGGATGCTCAGGAAAAGGGAGCAACTTTTTGTCAAGAATACAAAAGGGAAGGCAATCTCATTTGGCCCTTATTGTTAGATAACGTTCGACCTGACATGAGGATTGCATGGGAGGAGCCGTTTGGCCCAGTTTTGCCGGTAATTAGGATAAATTCTGTCGAAGAAGGGATCCACCATTGTAATGCTAGCAATTTCGGTCTCCAGGTATGCTTGAATATTTGGTTTCTCTCAACTTCTTTATAGAAATGTCGAAATATAGTTGGCGCAATAGTGTAGACGTGATTTGATCCTTGTTTCTGATACTGCAACGGTAAGAATTTACCTGCTTAACTAGCTGAAATGTACTTAAACATCCAAATATGACATGAATATGTTACTTGGACTCGGGTACTGATGTCGGATACTGATACGAGTCCAAGTGTCGGATACGTCTAAATAATCAATTTTACGCCTAAAAAGTGTCTAAGTGCCATACCAATGTCCGATCGTTCGAGCATTAAGGATCGGACATGGGTACGTGAAGCAAAATGAAGAGTCCGAGTAACATAGCATGAACTTAAAATGCTTATAGCCTTGACATTTGGCCACTTTCTTGTTTAAGACGAGGATCGTTTAGTTCTGTCAAGCCTCTGAAGTCCGAACCTCTCGATAAGGATCAATTATAATGTTTCTGAAACCCTTGATTGACGCAATTCATCTGATGTAGGGGTGTGTTTTTACGAAAGACATAAACAAGGCAATCTTGATCAGCGATGCAATGGAGACTGGAACAGTTCAAATCAATTCTGCGCCTGCTCGTGGACCCGATCACTTCCCCTTCCAGGTGAGCTTTTAGCAACTTACCGACTTCTAAAACAGAATGTCCTATAAATTCCTTGCTTAATATATACATTTGAAGCTTCGAACGACAATGGTAGACGTGATGATTCTAACGAATTCTTGTATGATGCAGGGAATAAAGGACAGTGGGATCGGTTCCCAGGGGACAACGAACAGTATTAATATGATGACGAAAATCAAGACGACAGTGATCAATTTGCCTACACCAACCTACTCCATGGGTTGATCTATGAAAACTACTTTGACATTATGTATTGAATAAATCATGTTCTTGATATCTTGTTTTAGAGCTTTATTTTTAGGCTTGTGTACAACCATTAATTGACAATGAGTGTATAACTTTGAAATTGATTGTTAAGTGTCTTGAAATTCGTTTGTTGGATGTAGAAGGGTTTAAAACAGACTTGATGACCCGATATTTATTCGACTTTGTAACCAAAGTTGTTGACCCAATTTAAAATGGATTTATAATTATGTAAAAGCCAATGTGGATAAAGACCTGATTTGAAATGACTTATAACTCGTAACCGAAATTCATTAACCAGAATGAACTCCTCTAGTAGACTACTTAGGTAGTAAAAGAATGCTAAAATTTTTGTTGATAGAGTTTTCAAAGAAATTGATTGGACAAGCGGGGAGTTTGGATTAAACTTGTAAGTTGGACTCGAAAGGAGAAATAATTTTACAAGATGGTCAAAAGGAAACAAACGGGTAGATGAATCTTATTAGGGTGAAGTGCAACTTGGATAAGCACGTCATGTTTGGTAGTGGGGATTAAATGGTGAGAATGATAATAAAAATCACAAATTCTTACTAAAATAATAAAGGGTGTAAAATCCAAATGCCCCTAATTATAGGGTTGTTTTGGCAAAAATTCTGGAACAAAGAAATACTTGTACAATAATACATGAAGAAAATTTCTCAAAGAAAAAGTGGTATCAGATTAGCACTTTGTCAATCAGTCCTATATCACGATTTTATCCACATTTTTCATGAATTAAAAAATCAAAATGTATATACCATGCCTATCAGAATAAACTTGCAAAACTGCTGCATGAACTCTTAGGCTAACAATGAAAGTACAGAAACTACCTACAAAAACAAATACAATCAGGTAGAAAGGAGCACTAGTGCCGATGAGAGTGCTTCCGGCTATTAAAAATCGCCTCTCCCTTTTCTCTGCTCTTTCTTCGTACTATTCTGAATGCAAACGAAAGTGCTCCGATGGTAGCCATGGCGTAGAACACTCTGTACGGAGCCAATGCCAAACCAGACAAAAATGAGAAGTACCCAGCAAGCAGGTAGACGAAACTCAATCTTACTTCAAGACCGCGTACACCAGGGATATGATAGACGAAGAAATTAAATTCTGGATTTGAATCACAGATGCCGTGGAGTATGACACCAATGCACAACGCTGAATCTAAAAACCAAGGGAAGTTCTGACCTATTCCTAATCTCTGCAATCAAAAGCAATACACAAATTAAAGATGCATTTCATAGCAGATAGCATGTTACATATGAATTCTCGTTAAAGGGTATTATTGAGAGAAATATAGTTTTGCATTAGCAGCTCCGCCATCCCACTCCCTTCTCCTTCCCCGAATCCCATACTCACAAGTCACAACAATAGACCGCTATTCTCCAATGCAAACCAAGGCATGTCCTCTCGATCGGAAAGTGAAGACTTGTATGAACAAAATATAATTTTTACGAAATTAACATAACTTAATAAAGCTTATCTAAGTTTACTTGAAATTTAATAATTAACTGGCTAATTATTTCTCTTGGCTCAATGAATCTAAAAACTTAACTGAATGTAATGTAAAGCAAGAACAAGCCATATACCAAATAGCTGAGGAAGGAATGAATTTTAAAAAAGATTATATGGTCTACACAGAATTCTTTCAGGTAATATAAGATTAAGAAACTCACTAACAAACAACATTCACTGATAAAGGTCAATTGAAATGGATGAAGTCAACCGAAGAATTAAATTAACTGTCATACCTGCAACCAAGCTACAAATGAAGGAGCAAACATTAGCATTGCAAGAAGATGTAAGAGCAGCAGCCCATGTCTCTGGTGGAAGATCTCCAACTGTATGTCACTGAAGCTATTAGGAGATCCGCCAGTATTCTTATGATTCTCTTCTAAAGGCAAATAACGTTTTGACCGTCCAATGCGTTGATTAGCATACTGATCCATCCGATCATAATCTTTATCTTTCAATGATTCCTTCTTTTGTGCTCTGCTGCGATAGGAAGCTGTCAGATAGCTGTCACAAGACTCTTCTTAGGATCTCCAAGACACCCCAATTAAAAGAGTTTGAGAGAAGGGATCGGAAAACGGAAGGAGAAAGAGAGAAGCAAGCCAAGTAGAACATTCATCGTAGAACATTAACAAACAATCAACCAGCTTCTACCATTATATTTGAAAATTCTTTTAGGAAAAATGATATAAGGTCTATATTCCAATATGATGTCCCAAGGAATAGATGACAAAACTTGACCTGCTTGATATCTACCCATTTATTGACTATTAACAGGAAAGATTGCATTAATTCAATATTCCGAAGACAATTGGTGACAGATTTCATTCTAGGAATTTAGCGAAGAATTCTTCAATATGATTAACTCAACCAGACTTTTACATCTAAAAGGGTGAACTTGCCCCTCGATCGAAATTACCTGCATAGTGCACTATGGCAGCAAAAAGAATGTGATATTAACAGTATTGACAAGCCTAATGCCGGATGAACAAAGCACACCAGAACAATTGCTACCAAGATTGTCATGAGCACAGGATTAGATCTGACAACTCTCACCACCTGCTTCAATAACAAATCAGTTATGTTATGAAAATCCTGTTAATTATCAAAAAGGAATACAAAGGGAAAGAAGGATCTATATACATCCTAGATTTAAAAACTACCAGAACAGGTATGTTGGTATGACAGATATAGATAAACTTTAATATGTTCGACTAACTACCTTAATTGTAGATATCCTGGAGACCAGATCAATAATTTGTTTGAGAAAGGATAACCTGCCACCACAAAATAAAATGTAATGATCAAGAGTTATAAAAACCTTTTAGGTTAAAGTTATAAGTGAACAAATAGAAGACAAGAGGAGGCATGCAATGAACTTGTAGTTTTATCCATAAACATATTTTAGCACATCTGACCTTATATCATCTATCTTTTTTACTTACACAGAAAGCGTGATTTTCTTAAGCAAGACTCGGAAACAATTGAGACCTAGTATCAATTACTGAAGAAGTTATAACAACCACATGAAAGGGTGTAGATAAGGATGAAAGTGACTCAAAAAATAAACAGTTGAAAATGTCAGGGCCTTTGCTAGTAACTAAGGATGGAAGTGAGTAATTTGCTTCCTTCTTTTTTCTGATTTACATTAGCATAGTAAAAATTTTGGCAATCTAGGATCTTGAATTGTATACATTTGTACAGTTTCTGCGTATTTGGTGTCTGAGATACGTATCTTCTTTACATAATACTTGTCACTTATATATCAGATTTTAGCTTAAGCATTGTCATTCCCTTTATTCCCATAATTTGCATCACATGCTATTTTTTGGTGTCCCATTGAGTTTTCCCCTTTACTTATTATGAAAGAGTATGTTACCTTTTTTCACTCTATTGCTCTCGTACCACATGGTTTAGCCCACTCAAATACACACAGCCTTAATACAACATTGTCCTGGCAGGGCTAACTCATGGGGATAGGAGTTAATGAATCAGGGCAGGTATATAGTTTGTCAATCATTGCAGTTCAGGGAATGCATGCTGCCTGGGGATATGATTATTAAGTCGGTTTAGAGGATAACTACATATCACAGAAGTTTCAAAAAGCAGAAGAAACTGAGCTATCAACTCACTATGAAGAGATTATACAGATTGTTTCCTCAGGCATGAACTTGCACAAAATATGCACACAGAAAGTAAAAAGAAGCATAAATGCAATATTAAAGATCAGTTTAGAATCAAGCACAATTATATTTATTGATTGGAGATGTAGTACTTTCCAAAGAAAGGCCAGAGCAGAACAAAGATGTGCTAAATGTACAGATTAGTTTCAAGAAATATACGGAGGTAAGAACTGACCTATTTTTTAAGAAAACATGAGCAACAGCACTTGTGTAGAAAACAAATTGTGAGATCAATATCAGAACAACAATGAGGCCATTTGCAACCATGTAACAGGCAAGTGATACAACAATAAAACTTGAGATGGAGGGAATAGGATGGAATTGAAGGACTGAGAGCACCAAAGGGATTAACAGAGGAGCTGCAATCAATAGAGGAAATGAAGACAGCTTCATGTTGCACTCAACTGCTGTCAGCATTGAGGGAATGGGCAAGCCGAGCTCCCAAGCATGCGCTTGCCTCATGAGAGCAAAGAACACTATGGCTACTGCAAGACCAACTATCTGAAAAAGGAGCCACAATATAGGAATTGGTAATCCACATCAAATAAAAAATTCCATTTCCATAATTCGACTTTTTAGATGTGGCTTCTTTAAACCACCACCGCAAATGTCTGACATTAATATTTTACATTTGACTTTCCCAACAAATTGAATATTGACATGTGGCATACCACATATTGCTTTTTTTTGATAGAGGTGATCTTGAAATCAAAGTAAGCGTAAGTTCTCAACAAACAGAATACAACTCTTTGATGCACGAACCAAGGTTCAAAAAGTAAAATAATATTTTAAATTTTAATCTGCCTGGAAAGTCAAATCTAGAGTCAAACACAGGAATGATCTGTTGGTATTTGACATTGACACATAGAAAAACTGAAAATGAATACCATTGATGATAGGATCATGAAGCACAAGTCATCACCTTAGAGAAGTACAGAAGAAGAAATCTGCTCGCAGCAGCAGTGGCAGAAACAGAGAAGCTGGCTTTGTAGGCACAATGAGGATCAACCTGATCAAAGCAAAAAATGCACACATCAGTAGTATACACATTGAACTGATTCGAAGGATATGTGCAATCAATTTGCACTGAAAAAATGGTGATAACAAGCTTAGTGCAAGAAAGTGACAATATACCAGCAACAAAACAGTGGTTTTCTCTGATCCCTGGGCTGAATTCCAGAGCGCTGGGGCAGAATCTACAGTTACTGTCTCCGAAATCAAATTTGGGTATATGTAGAGACCAGATGTCCTATCCCAAGCAAGGGCCACTGCTGGAAAACAT
Source organism: Amaranthus palmeri (assembly GCA_019776075.1). NCBI lineage: Eukaryota > Viridiplantae > Streptophyta > Magnoliopsida > Caryophyllales > Amaranthaceae > Amaranthus > Amaranthus palmeri. Next base: position 417,737 of record JAAKBH010000303.1, read on the forward strand.
CGCATCTTGCAAAGCCCTATTTATGACAGTTAGCAATAAGAATGTTAAATAGAGCAACCCTTAATATAATTTCTTCTATTAAATATCTGAAACCTCAAACCGTTAATATAATTTCTTCTATCCACAGATATTGACAGCATGACAACAAAATCCAAAGATTTGACATTGTTTTGAAGATATGCCAGATGTCAGTATATGAACCTGGGAAGTAGGGACAATGAAGACCAAATAGGAGTACCCACTACTCAGTCTTCTAAACGATTCCACAAAGAAAAAGAAGTTTTCTACAACTATATTCTATGGTTGCAAACCTTGAAAACTAAAATATTCAGCTGAACTCAACTGAAATTCTTTGAAGCATTCAAAGCTCTACAACAGTACAGTGTCTATGCCCTAGTTTAAAAGAAATATAATATCCGATAAGTATAATGCATTGAGTTCCCTGCATGTTGATTTACAGAAAAGAAAACCAATTTGCAGCAGTCATCTCCCACAAAGATAATAAAGGCAGCAGCACAAAAATAAAGTCGGAAAATTTTGAAGTCAATAGATTCTTCCATCAGCAATCATTAGATTTTCTCACAAGGTGTGAATAAAGGAGCCAATAACATGAAAGTAAGCAAAGAAACTAGGGAGTACGAAGTCCCAAGCACTAATCAAAGAATCTATGCTGTCCAAAACTTTCACAACGCTCTGTCATGTGCCAATGGTGGGTACCAGAAAAAGGAAGGAATTCATACTACATCAAGATTCCTAAATCCTAATCCAACTTCGATAGCTAACGGATCTAAGAATAATTATATCAAAATTCTACTAACACAGCTTAGAATATGAGTTCTTACGGCTGTTTTCAGCATCGTCATCTTCATGAACTGAGAGCTCAGAGTTTTTTATTCCACAGCCAGTTGTTTTTAGAGAAACTGTAACGGGCAATAGGCCTAAACTGATGGTAAAGGACAGATTAAGAGCGATTGGATGATCCTCCTTAAACAATATTTCCTGCAGCGAGTGTTCAGCATAATTAATCATCAATGTAGATTGTTCAAAAGGATACAAACTAGAAGAAATCTAATCCTAGAACATCATCTCCAGCGGACAATTCAGATTTCAGGAAAGTAAGAATTGACCATTAATATAGATACATGAAAAGAATACAAATTTAGAAGACTAACATTTTGCGAATAGACCGACTTAATTAATGACAACGGAGAAAATGTCTTAACCCCCTCTTCCTGCTTGAAGAATTGACCAACGGCCATTGAAGCTGCAGGTGGAGGTCTCCCAGAAATAGTCTACAAACATAAATCGACTAGTCAAGTATTTAAGGTTATGGGTAGCAACTAACAAAGAATAGAAAAAGGCTAGTTAGTCCTAAGACAATACCGGCCGAGGAGCAACTGAAATAGTTATAAATCTGAATCCCTGCATAGCTTCAGGGCTTAGCCAAAAAACAGCAGATGGAGGAGGCTGCTCTGTCTGACTCCCTGGTTCGATCTGGCAATAGGCATCAAAACAATAACATAAAGATAAAAGAAAAGATTTATATTACAATTTTTCTATCATTTCACACAAAGTATTTAGGAATCAAGGATTCGGTGTTGTTGTTGCATGATATAACACGAAGGAACAGATAGGTCTTATATGACTCGTTAACACAAACTTGAGATATTTTACTACCATATAAACATACTGAAAATTAAAGAAACCTCAGATAAAAGAAATTTATTCAATAAATTTGTTAGTAGACCATGTAAAGCATGTATGTAAGGTCCATTACAACCAATTACAACTTCTTTACAGTTAACACAGGAAAATATCAGATTTATACCTGCTTTGGTGCTGGTCCTGAAGGTATTTGGGCCATTGTTGATGTCACTTCTACAACTCTTTTGCTCAGAGGCAAGTTGGAAAAAGAGTTTTCTTTTTCAGGCCAGAGATGAATTCTAACCCCAGAGCACGGAGAAAGATTTGAAACTAGTACAAAATGGCTTTTCCCATTCGAACCCTAAACATGTGGATAGAGTATTACAAAGGATACATAATATTTAAATCAGCGAAGAATGCTATGCGAGCAAAGAAAAGTGTAATAATGCAAACCACGGAGCTAATAAAAACTTGGAAATCAATGTACCAGAAATTTCACACTTATTAACAAGTTGAGGCACAGGCACCAATTAGACAACACTAGATACAAAAGGATGCATTAAAGTAGTTTACCAAAAAAAAATTAAATATTATCCCTCTGCCTAGAGACTAATGGGGGGAGGACAAAGTCAAATTTCACAAATGGTTTGCTATCTTTATGTAGATAAGGGATTTAAGGTTTGACCAAGTGATCATCTTTTTCTTGTATTTCTTTTGGCATGCGAATTTTGCAGATATAACTGCAATGTAGACAACTAACAGGAAAATTTAACTGTACAGATTGCTCAATTGATGCCCAGACTAACCAGCTTCTGTATATCCAACCACCGTCTCCTGCCATCCATTGCTAGGACAGTGACTGTAGGTGTCTGAATATAAAGATCTCTCTCAAGACTGTCCGTATCCCATTGAATATTTTTGGGACAAGCACCTGCAATATGAATTTTTTGGTCAACTTCAAAACATGTACCAGTTATGCAATCACTGAAGCATAATCAATGGAACTCCCATAGAGTTAGCCTCCGGCAAACAACAATGCCAAAGCCTTAATCCCAAAAGAGTGGGGTGTACAGCGTACCAGACTCTATATTCTCTTTTACAAGTTATGATTGTTTGAGAAAGATGTTAGATGGCCACGGTGGTCCCTTCACATCATGTCATGCTCCTGTAGTACTTCCCAGTTCCCAAAGGTAGCTAATTTTGCCTTATGAAAGATAGTTCAATTTAGATATAGATACCAGCTATATACTATAGAAATATTTTTTTCCCTCAGATATTAAATCAGGGAATATTTATAGCCATTTTGTGCAGAAAAGAAGCATAAAAATCTACTCAAATTTGATTCTGTCATCATGTTATTAAGCAAATCCTTTAGTTCACAAATCAGCATTTGCAGTTATGATAATTATGATTTACCTAGAAAATGCCTTCCATCTCCACTAATTGCCAAATTTCTTTGATGCGCATATGATTCCCCAATAAAGTCAGAACTGTGTCGAAGGCCACCATGAAGCATCTTTGTAAATATTGCCAGTCTTTTTTGTGCATCAATGAATGGATTCCCTGTTTCTGGATCCACCAAACTAAGAAGTGTATGTGACACCTACAATAAAATTAAAAGCAAATCAAAATTCTAAATAAAGAAATTACACTTAAGAAGCTGATATTAAGAAATGGCTGATCCTTACTTGGACAACAAGTTGATTACACCATAAAATTGCCTGGTGTTCCATTGACAACCACACATTTTTCATCTCTGTACTACTGATCATAAAGCCATGAGAGGGAGGAACAATGCCATCAAGAGTTTCTAACTTTGATCGCACCTTCAAACAGAGTGAAATGGAGTTAGCAAGCAAATCACATATATGGCTTATGACATATACTTAAAATTAAAAACACTCAGTGGACTCAGAGATGCCACAAAAAAAAAGATTGGATGATGCAGGCTCAGGATATTACGAGAGGAGCATCTAGGTGAAAAAGGATAGAATAGGTTGAAATAACATCAGAAACTTTCAAATTGAAGTATCATCTTTAATACTTAAAACTTCATGTTATCAAGAACCTTTTATTAGCCAGGATCATGACTCCCAAGACTAGGGATTAAAAATGTATTCATCCAAAAGATTAAACGCATATATGTAGGGTCACCATCCTAAACAAAAATAAACATAAGAGGACAGAGCATGGATTTGAGGGTAGAACATGTCAAAACTTGTAAAAATTAAATTCTGGTGATAAGATCAAGCCACATATCAATGTCCATGCAGAATTAAAGAACTTGAATCACCTTTTCCAAAGAAACTAAGTAGTATATAACAAAAAGAAAACAGTAACCTAGCAAAGACTAGAGATAAGCTACACAAATTGCCACAAAGCAAGCTGGAATATTAAATTGAATGAAACCTGATAATCATTGACTCCCCCAGAAATTGAGATCACAACAACATGAGAAAGCATAGGATGTGATGCATAACTCCGTGCATTAGAGACTTGGAGATGATATCCTTCTTGCCATTTCTGATTTATGGAAGCATAGTAATAGCCCAAAGATGGCTGCAACGCGACAGGAGGGGTTCTGTATCAAGTAAATCTTGCAAGAATAAATTGATTGAAAGGGTCTATCATTCAGTGAAAGCAGAAGCACTCGACAACCCCCCCCCCTGCCAAAAAGCAAATAAGAGATGACTCACTGGTGTGGACTTGAAAGAGTAACAATTGTTTCAACGGCTTTTTTTCGTAAATTTGGGTGAACAGTAGCAGCTCTAGCTACAAAACCGCCCATGGAGTGACCAACTAATATAACACTTTTTGGCAAAGCTCCGTAGACAGCAGTACCTTCCTTAGTTCTAGCATCAATAGACTCTTTATATTGATCTAATATCTGTAAGTACCCAAAAGTAAGCAAAGTGAAGTGAGGAGAAGATTTTGGAAAAAGAAGTGGTAGCAACTAGCAAAAATATTGAGAAAGAAGACACTTCAATAAACCAAAATGAAACATGCATTTGTACAGCTATTAATGAGCTAAGCATAACAGCAAACCCGATGAATGGCATAGACGACATATTCTGCATGCTCTTCCAGGATCCCACCATCCATGGCAGAATGTTCACCTTCCAAATCCACAGCAAACCAGTCCAGCATTGAAGCATATTGATTGGGTAGAGAAATATTTGCTGCATCAATGTCTCCGTCCTTCTGACTTAGGGAAGCTTCCTTATAGTAAGTATGTTCAGAAGGCCCTGAGGTATAAGCCCAATAGGACTCTTTTGCGATTGAACGAACCTATGGGCAGCAAAGTACGAAAAAAAGCTCAAAAAAATGCAACAAAAGTTTATCATACTTCTCTTAACAACACAATCAAAAAGAAAAGATGGTAGCGCCACATTGTAAACCAAGAATAGCAGCAAAGTGACGTCTACAAGTAGACCATGATTCCATCAATAACTCAATCATAAATTAAATATACAGGATCTCTGTAAAATTTCTAAGCCCCAAATTCTTTTGTCGTCTCTTTTCTAGCTCTATGGTTTATGAATACTATTGGTTAACACATAATCCATCAATACACGACTTGGAAATTTCATTCAAAGAATCGAGCCATTTCATGAGTCACGAGGTTCCTGCTTGCCAATTTCCCCTGTTTTCTTATGGAAACATATGTCCATGCTAGCTTTAACACTCTGGTAAGTTTTTCATCTAACTACATAATATAATCAAATTTTGTAACTCTTAAGCATCCAAGCACTCAAAACTTACAGCTACTCCCTTGATCACTATACATTGCCCCATTCCCATAGTTCACATAAAGGGATGAAGCAAGGAAAAAAAAAAGTAAAGACTTCATATCAACCTTTTCCTCCCACATCCTCTCCTTACAAATGACACCTCAATTATCCAAACATGAGAAAGTGTCTTTTTTCCTTCCACATCTTTTTCCCATCCAAATCTCTTCTATCAAACACTCCAAAATGGTGTAAGGGAGTATACACTATATATAGAACAAGTCCCCCCCCCCCCCCTATAATAAGTGCAAGTTAGTTGTGCAATTATGTTCAATTCTAATAAAATCATTTCAAGTTTTCTCATTATTCACTATCACATTTTCACAGCATAAACAAATTCTAATAAGTTGACTTGATATTTAGTAATTTTAGTTTATTTCAGTTAGAATTAGTCGGGTAGAATTAGTCTTTAATCCATCATTCCAACTTCAAATTTTTTAATGCCAGATTCAAATTTGACTTAATCTTAGTATTCAGAAATTATTTTTCAATATCAAATCTTAATCCCTGTATTTTAATTTCTACCTTAAGAGTCAGGAGATATCAAAGCAGAATTCACTTCATAAAACATCAAACAATTCAACGCTAACAAAAAGAAATACGAATATTTTCCAATTAAAGAAACAAAATCTACGAATTATAAGAAAAATCAGTAACAAAATCTAATTATCTATCTACTTCCACTAAATCTACAAAAACAAATACATTACTATATCCAATTTTCTACTGCATTAAAAAAACTGAAAACCTTAATCACCAAAAATTCAAATTAAGTATACCTGCTTATAGCTTCCACCATTACCAGGAATGAACAAAACAGGAACGCCATTAAGCTGTTTCAGATGCTGATCAAAATCAATTTTCTTCCATCCTTCATGATACAAATATAATCCATACTTATTTGACGATAAATTCTTCGGCGCCGAAATCGGAATGTAAGTAGGATACATGTAAGTCATAGTACAACCATTTTGAATTGGTTTCAATAAGCCGTATAATCCTACTATACCAATTACAACAGTTATTGCGATTACTACTCCCAATCTTAGCTTCGATTTTGCACTTTCCATTTTTAGAAATTCTCTTGTACTTCGTAAAGCTAAAAATCACAATACATCACACTGTGTTGCTGCGATCTGAGCTTTACTGATTTGACTTCAAATTGATCAAATCTTTTACCGAATTTCAAAAATTAAGAAGTTAGATTGAGCTAGATTTGACGAAGGATTTTCAGATCAGTGATTTTTGGAATAGATGCATGGGTAAATGAGAGATAAAGTAGAGAGAGAATTGGCTATGGCTGCTGTAGCTGCATTTGTTTAATTTTTCAAATGTTGGTTTGTATGAAGTGAAGTAACTTAGAGAGAGGAAGAGGATTAAAATGAAAAAAAAAAAAGTTGAAACACTTTAGAATAAGTTTGATTATTATGAATCAATTGTTCAAATAAGCTTTTTATCAAAGGAGTACTTATTTTGATCACAAATCATAAAACATATTAAAGGACTGAGATTAATTACACGTGGCATCTCCTCTATCAACACTGCCACCTGTCGGATAATGATTGGCTTTGGATATTCATCTTTTCTCAAATTGGCATTTACTCAAATAGGCATTTAATTCAAAAGAATAAGTAAGTAAATAGGCATTTAATTCAAATTGGCATTTACTCAAATAGGTATTTAATTTAAGGAGGTAAGTAATAGGATAATTATTGCATTTTAATTGGCTAATTATTGTATTTTAATTGGTTTACATAAATGGTCAAACTTTTTAAGAGGCAACTTTATTAATCATACAAATCATTTATCCGAAATGGGAGAATGAGATTTGGTGAATACAAATCAACTCCTATTAAGATATTGACCATACGTTGAAATCATAAAACATATCAAAAGAGTAAGTAATTTAATTTTAAAAAATAAGTGTTCATACATATAATATTAGCAATTGAAGAAATTCAAGCCTAAATATAAGATTTCAACATATGGTCAATATCCTTTACATAAATGGTCAAACTTTTTAAGAGGCAATTTTATAAATTATACAAATCAACTATCCAAAATGGGAGAATAAGAGATTTGGTGAATACAAAAAATGCAATAATTGTGTGTTGATTGGAGAAACAACTATGGAAAATTAATATTACAGCATAATAATAATAATAATGGAGAGAAATTTTGTCCATATTTAAATCAGAAAATTAATATCATACGTATTTATATATCGATGCTAAAAAAACCGTGCGTTGCACGGATTTCTACACTAGTTCTTAATATAAAATGATCACTTATTTAATCAACTAATTTACAAAATAAGCTAAATATTACGGGATTAATTTTTCTGCCAAACATCTTTCAGTAAGTCTCATGGGAGACGGTATATTCTATAGACGGAATCCATGAAGCCCAGCCCAAAATTATAACATAGTATATTTGGGGTTATAATAAATTATTTGGGGTTATAATAACTTATATTTGGGGTTATAGAATAGTATATTCGAGGTTATAATACATTACATTTAGGATTATAACATAATATAATTGATATTATAATAAAAAAATCAGTTAAGGGAAATGGGCTGGCCCAATTTCGTGGTCTATCCTATAGACCGTCTCTTGTGAGATTTTGTGAACATCTTTATGTTTTTAGTGTTAATTTTGTACATTCTTAGTTTATTGATTGCGCTTTATCAACAAAGCTACACCTTTAGCTGGGTTTGAATCTAGTAAAAATCATCTTAAGACATTAATTTGAGCAAACTAAATTTAGATCAAATGCGGTACAAAATGAAATTTTATTTATATTTAACTTATTGGTTTAACTCTATTATTTTTTACAATTTTAGGAAATAAGTAGATTTAAGATGATTTTATATGAAATCTAAGTGTAATAATATTCAACCTAAACTCAAATTTGATTACTTTTTATAGGGCAAATACCAATTGGGTCTCAAAGGATGAGATTATGAGCCTCAAACCTTTAAATTGAGGTCAAGTTTAGGGTTAATATTTTAGTACCTAATTGTGGTTATTATTGATCCGATAAATCAAATAAGATCATTTGAAATCAGCGATGAAACAATTAATTTTAATTTCTCTATAATAAAGTTAGAATTATTAATAATGAATTATTAGTCATCGATAACAAAATGCTTTAGATCATTCTTGCAAGTATTCAAAATATTTACTCCTATTACTTTACTTACTCAAACTAAGAGCTAAGGACTTGATATAAGGTTTTCACCGTTAACCAGCTCGAAGACAAACCTGATCGAGAACGGCATCAAGACTCATTGAAGCAGTGCTCGAATACCATTCGTTTACTGACGACTCAAGGCCAAGTGAGCTTATGAAAGAGGGTTGAGCCCCAAGGAAGGATATTTTGTTTGAGTAACGAATGTGATTTATGATTCAAGGAAAAAATATCGGTAACTCATCGCCTAAGATAACAAAGGGGACAGAGCGCTATCGGCAATTAGTGAAGTATCGGATGGAGAGAATGGTTCTTCTACCCCAAACAACACAGTTACTCGTTTAACAATCACAAAATCAAAACTATTTTCTTTGACAAGCAAATGACTTCAAACTAGATTTAGAAAAGATGTTTCTTACAAAGTGCTCTCTCGCACAAAATTAAGTCGCCTTACACAAAGGATAATTCCAATACATTTTACTGCCTCACAAAAAGCTCAATCTTCTCTGCTGTTCAAATCTCTTTGTTCCCAACTACTCTGTATCGGCCCATTGAAATGCCGGAATGCTTGATAATTTTGTGTCTTTTGAAATGCTTGGTCCCAATAGGCGAGCAATAATGAGTCGGAAATTCGGAATTAATGTAAAACTTTCTTACCTACGAGTAGAATGGTCACCTCGAGGCTGTGTTTCATTTCCCGCTGCAGTCTGAGGAGCAGCTGGTGGAGGTGGAGCAGCAGATCCATAAGGCACAGTGTTTGCAGGTGGTGGAGCAGCAGATCCATAAGGCACGTTATTCGCAGGTGGAGGAGCAGCAGATCCATAAGGCACATTGTTTGCAGGTGCTTGACCCTGAAGAGGGGCTGTTGCACCTCGAGGCATTTCATACGCTGCTCTTTGTGGATCATAAGCTGCCCTTTGCGGATCATAAGCTGCTCTTTGCGGATCATAAGCTGCTCTTTGCGGATCATACGGAGGCCTCGGCATGTCATAAACTCCTCTATATCCATCATAACCTGATGCTCTCTGAGGATTGTAAACTTGACCACCCTGTGGGTTATAAGCTTGAGCCCTTTGGGCTTCATAACCAGGGTAAGCGGGCCCAGTTTGAGGAGCAGAATAAGTAGGGGTACCACCACTACTGGGTACCACACCACCACCTGCAGTAGCAGCAGACGCAGGCCCACCAGCAGCAGTGCTGGACGGAAACGTCTGATGTGCCTGTAAATGAAAGCCAAGAGATAACCTCACTCACCCAAAAATTAACATTTATATTGGAACCGAGGAATAAGTAAAGCAACTCAATTTCAGCTTATGAAAGCAATATTAGATTCAGGAAAGGAATAGGGCAAGGACGAGTTTAAGTTATATTTAATTACATCAATAACAAATCTTGATTGAAGCAGTATCTAGAGAATTTATTCGACAAGGGCATTAATACTTATCATCAGCAAACCCGCACAAGAGATTTACGAAGGTGAAGATGCAAGTAGCCTAAGCCCCTCATTCAAGCAGAGAGATCATTATCAATAAATGCATACATCAACAGATTTGACTGGTAGATCACAAACAAGATTAGATTTTAAACAAATAAAAAAAACAGTAATTAAATGGCAGAAGCAGAAACGAAATATTAGGAACAATAGGTTAATACTAAAAAGAATATTTATCACTAACTATAGCTGTCGAGATTAACAACTACAAGAGCCAAATCTAACAACAAATCGCGATCAAATGACTGAAAATAAACTCGCACAAGAAAAGTCAAGAAACAAAATCAAATGAGATCAATAGCGGATACAAGGAGTTATGCGGGTGCTAAACAGACAGCAATTAATGTCAGATGAGCTGGTGTTACCTTCACTTTCTTACCAGCGACCCAGGAAGGTTCGAGTACCTTCACTTTTTCCCCCCATATTTCATTCATAATTAATTCAAAATTAGTATTTAGTATGTTTTCATATTTGATTACTGTTTTGATTAAGTTGGTTTTAGGATCTTTTGTCAGTATTTATTAATGTGAATTATTTCGCTGGGGGCCAAAGATTAATGGTTCTTTGGTTTTGTATTATAATGGACTATATTAAAATAATTCATTAAAATCATGTGTATTTATTATGTAAAATTGCACATGACGTTCGCAGTTTGCTACGAAGTATTAACGAAGAAACCTCTTTATTAGTGTTATCACTAACACATATAACGTTGCGTACATCGAACCCCAAACCTCATCCTAGGTGGGTGCCACTTAATGGCACTGGTTAATGTAATGTATGTATTTATTTGTACTGAGTTTATTTTCATTAACTTAAAAGATCTTTTACTATATTGGTTTTAAAGACATGACGTAATATTAATTTTAAAATTTAAAATGACATCAAAAAAAGTTGTCAAAGAGTGGCCTTCAAATCAACATTGCCCTAATTACAACGTTGATAAATGTAATTTTTTTCAATTGTTGAAGTCACTTATTTTTTAGATTCGTTGCATGAGATGTAGTGATGAAGCTGAAACTCAAGCATTGAAAAGATACCAAAGAAAGAAAAGGGATTCCAAATAATAGTAGCCTCAAAATCATAGCAAAGTGTCCATTGCACCCCAAATAATGCTCACAACAACAAGAGCAAGGTCAAAGCCTTAATCCTTAAAGATTGGAATCGACTACATAAATTAATATATCAGTCCTAATCGTCCACATGAATTCTTATTCTCCATTCATTCCAATTTTCTATCATCTCAATTGATAAGTCAAGATCCTTTATATCCTTTTTCACTCAATCCTCCAAGTAATTGAGACATTCAAGAATCCTCTCTTCCCTTTCCTAACATCATCATCCAAATATCCATTTAAGGAAATAAAAAAAATAGAAATTACTATTTGTAATCCAAAACCAAACCATGAATCTTATTATCAGAATCAAGCGTGTAATAAGGGTAAGTTTGTGTATATTTGATCCCTCAAACCCCATCTTAAGTGGAACACACTTAATGGCATTGGGCAACAAGGTCGTTCCTGACCATAGACAAAGTAGGCATTTGCCTAGGGCCCAGAGTTGGATGGGGCCTTAAAAATTAGAAATTTGTTAGTTAATAGAAGTACACACTTAAAAATTTGTAATTTAGGAGTAGTTCCTTTATCATTTAAGAATTAAATAATACATCTACATTTTTAATGCTAATTATAATATATAGGATCTATCTTTATTATTTTTCCAAACACCCATTTAAATTCAGAATCGACCCTTCATAGAGAGGGTCCACTTTTTTCAGCTTGCCTAGGGGCCAGACAATACCAGGAACGGCACTGTTGGCCAATATAATGTTGTAGTACTAACTTTTAAGAATCCTATCATGTGCCTAGTATAAAGGATTATATAAAACAAAAGAAACAAGTTGAACTTGAAAGCCTAATGTATACAAATTGTTCAAAGTTTTAATTTCCAAATCTATTCAAAATCTATCATCAACAATTTGAAATATTGACATACGAAACCTAACACAAGATTAGAGAAACTTAATAATGAAGGATGAGGAAATATGCAAGCAAGCGCTTGGAAGGATAAGGAGGGATGAGGAGAGAAGTTGCTCTTTCTATATAAGCTTAGTGTTTCAAAGGCTCTTTCAAACATATGGATTTGTTTTAATTATTGTCCAGATTTTAATATGGGCCTACCTTCGCAAACCAAAAAAGAAAAAAAAGAAAGAAAAAGGACTTATGGTTTCCAAAATCTTCGATTTGGATCCAATTCGAATATTTTGTTTAAATGGAATACACGATTCAAAATATCCAAATTTGGAAAAACAAATCAAATAATACTTTAGAATGATTCTTCTTACTTCATAGACAAATGTTCAAGATCACAATTGCAGCCATATATCCATCTCAAGCGCCAGCTTCGCTAGTCAATGTCTACAACAACTTGCATATTCCATTATCCCTCTATTATATAGTAGATTTAATGGTACTATCTCTTAGTAAAAAGCTAAAGCTTGTACAGCATGTGCCTCAAATCTCAAATTTGCTCTTATTAAAAAGATAATTTGAAAACTACAATTTCACCCAGAAATATAAGCTTAAATTTTATAGGCTAGAATCACTATATATGTAAAGTTGATAAAACCTTAGTTCCAAAATGCAATACTTTGGAAATTTTGGCTCTTTTTAAATTTTTGGTTTTCGTTTGGCTTTCATTTTAGTTTTCATTTGGCCAACGTAGTCCATCCTCAATTCTACAAAGGAACTTTTTCTTAAAAAAGCATTTGGTGCCCCCCATGGTATGGGCACTTGGGAGTTAGGAAGAAATTTTCATAAATGCAATAAGGCCTCGCTGGTTATTTTATGTTGATATTGCAATAAGAATACAACTCAACAAAGACTCTATCAATAGTATGCTTGATTTAACAAATGGATCTAGAAACTTTTAGTCTATAATATTGAAAATTTTGGCATGAATATGAACGAGTTCAAATGGATTGTCATCAACATCAAGTATGATAAGGAACTTCCAAATCAGCCAAGTTCCATGATAAAATTGCTTTGCTAGCAAACATAAGTGAAAATATCAAAACCAAAGTATACGAGTTTGATCCAGCCCTTAAAAATCTTAAGGCGAATGTCATAGAAAGAGAAGGGAGAGTGTGGTGGGTATAAGGGATGTTACTAATAATAGAATCAGAAACTAAATCCAGGCAATTGAAGATGAAGATCATAGATTGGCAAGAGGTACTATAATGCATGTTAAAGTGATTCAAAAGGTATTGATTTACATTTTACATATAAAAGGCTATAAGCCACAAATTAACATAGTCAAAGCTCAAAAGTTGTAGTGAGCAAATTTCCCCTTGAAAATTTATAACTCTTAAAGGAATAAACTTCAGGAAAGGCAACCTATGCCCAAAAATCAGACAACGGTCTCTTATAGAAATCACATAGGGCAAAAATAAGGTCGCGTCATATCATAATGTATCAATCTAGTCGTTAAGGTTTTCAAATATACCAACTTGATACTACTCTACTCGCATTGTAAAGGCGTAAAAAAAAGTTAAAGACGGTTTAAGGGACATATCTCAAGGTTTTGATTGAAAACTGGCATTATGTATGATAAGTGAATGTTAGCACAATTGCAACCAAAGCCATAATTTCACACATTGACCACACTCTTCATCAAGGATAAAATTGTTCGAGTGTAGATTTAATAAACCTATGAAGAGCTCTCAAATGAGGGTACAGCTGAAGGAAGGATAAGAAACCCAATGCGAAAAATGTAATCAAATCAACATGTTCAACATGGAAATCAATAAAGTCAAATAACAATGTGGGCAAAGAAAAGCAACAGGTGTATGACAATATGCTTGATACAAAATTTCACTAAAATTTTAAAACAACAATCACTATTTAAAATATTTCCACTTATTTGGGAGATATAAGTGGCTCACACATCAGCAGTGACAGATTAAAGACTACAAAGGATATATACCTGTGGTACTCCAAAACCTTCTTCATAAGAACTATGTACTGAAGGATTGTGAGAAGAGGCATCCCTGTATCCAGCACCACTACTATAAGCTGCATGTGCAAAGACATAAGAAGCAATTTAGACATAAAAAAAACAACGAACCCACAGAGCAATAAGTGATTAACCGCAATAAAAAAAATACCAGGTCTTTTATCAACATTTGCAGGATTACTCAATTCAGCGCGAAGTTTTGCCACCTCATCTGCCATGCTCCTATACTCCTTGTCCATAGCTTGAAGAGATTCAAGATGATCACGGTAAACCTTTCTTTCGTGTTCAAAAGTGGCCCTGTAAGGTTTCAATCTCAACATGTCAAAATACAATCAAAATGAAGTACCAAACTAAGTGCAGGCAAAATATACAAATCATAAACACAACATCAACAAATCAGAAAACTACATAAAACTAAACTATCAAAAGTTAGAAGTTTGAAAGACCAATACTTGTACTTATGAAATTCTTGTCTGAGGTGATCGAGTTCAGACATCATAGAGGGTATCTGTTGAACATCTACATGTGCCCTTTGAAGCTCATTATTTAACTGTTGTACTTTGGAAAGAAGCTCTTGCCTCACTTCCACCAAGCTCTGTGCCTCTGCCCTCGCGTGTTGCAATTCCAATTTAAGGCGATTTCCTGCCTGCAATTCAGCTTCCATCTTTGAAATTTTTTCCATAAGAGCCCTTATCTGTTGCTCTCTCTCTGATTTTGAAACTCGAATTTGTGAATCCATCATCCTAAGATCCTCTTGTGCAGCTGCAAGTTGTTGTCTCAACGAGCCATGGGTGCCAGCAAGTCTTTGGTTCTCTGTTGCCAGCCTCTCCATCTCTGCATGTTGAGTGGCAAGCTTCTTTTCCAAAATTTCCAGTGGCGGCAACATTTCATTATGAAGAAAACCATCATGTGGGGGTCGAATTCCAGCTCCAAACGGCTCTGGATGCACCAAACCAGGGCCATGAACAGGGTGCCTTATATGATGAGGTGGTAATCGACCTTTGCTCCCCATTCCCTCACTGTTATACAAAAGTAAGCAATGAGATTGACACACCTATACTAGTTTAATAAGAGTTTCACCCACATTGGTACCAAACATTTGTAAAATTGTAAGAATGCAAAGCTGATGCTCCTTCCTTCCCAATTCAAATAAAGAATAAAATTTTCTAACAGAAAAGGCTCATAACAGAAAGAGTACAATGCTCACAGTAAATGGCATGAAAAATAGAAACAGTAAATCACAAAATGCAATCATTCCTTAAAAGCCATTTTACATCAACAAATGCGCTCGAACTAATCAAACACTAAAATCTGCAAAATTGAGCTCAAATGGATAAGCTCAAGCTTACTTCCCAAAATTTTTTTATATGAAATATAATTTGATGCTTATTCAACAAAACAGTATCACCATTCTACGGTTCTACATACAAAAAGTGCCAAGGATATTTATATTTCCTAATAGCACTCCTTTTCCCACCCAACGCCTAAGCACAATTAAAATATTTTCCTACTTGAGATTGTTCCGGATCAAATACAACAAAAAATTCAAAACTTGTGTAATTTGTTAAGTGAATCCACAAAAAAAACTGATAAGAATGCTGATTCCAATCACTGCAATTAGAAAAATCTAACATAGCTTTGGTAAAAGTGAACAAAAAAGACACTGCTAATCATGTAAAAATCTATTACGTATATGAAGTAATTTTTCTAAATTAGCATTTCCCTAATTCATTATATAGTCACATTTTCTCAGAATAATTGATGAAAGAAATAAAAAGTGTACTTCAATACTCCCTACTTCAGTGCTCAACCAGTTTGTAGATGATTGTGAACTAGAGTGCATGAATTAGCAAAAATAGAAGGAGGTATGCAAATTAAATTGGAATAACAAGAAATAAGTGGTTAATACAACAATTTCGAAGAAAAATCACGTATTCAGATGAGCAATTAGTCTAAAAAATTGAAATTTCATTGTTATTTCTTTACCCTTTCAATCGTTTTAAGTATAGAAATAAGAAATTAAAAATGGTACCTCTAAATCGACAGATAGATTGCAGCTCTGAGGGAGACTGCGTAAACGACTAAGTCTGGAGGGTGGCAGGAAGATGCTGATCGATTCAGGGAATTAGGGTTCGAAAACAGGGGATCTTGATAGTTTAGGGTTTGGAAATTGGGGATTTCGGATTAGAGAGTCTCGAAATCAGAGAATATGGTGGGGGAAGAAAGAAACGATGTAGAATTCCTTAAACACAAAATCATTGGGGGAAAAGTCTTGTTTTGTTTGTGAGAGGCATTTTATTGGACGGTCCAACTATTGTTACTATTTTTTTTATAAATTTTAATACTTAAAAATACTCACTTTAATTCATATTTATTGTCTCATTTGGCCTGAGCACATATATTAAGAATGAGATGGAGTTCACCAAAAAAAATTAGTAGTTGAGTGTTTTAATTGATTAAATTAATCGTAAAGAGGATTGTTGGAGT
The DNA here is from genome assembly GCA_019776075.1 of Amaranthus palmeri. Classification (NCBI taxonomy): domain Eukaryota; kingdom Viridiplantae; phylum Streptophyta; class Magnoliopsida; order Caryophyllales; family Amaranthaceae; genus Amaranthus; species Amaranthus palmeri. The sequence continues at coordinate 434,355 of JAAKBH010000303.1, forward strand.
ATTGTAACTTGTAAAAGTGAGGATATTTTGGTTATTACTTATATGAACATGGAGTATTTAGATAAAAAACCATGACTACAAATAGAAATAAAACATTTAATGTGAACTTATCCAATAAAAAAATAGGACAATAGTTGTGACTTGTGAATTAGATGAAGTATAGTTTTAAGATTTAAAAAAGAAAGTATAAGTTCTTCAAAAAAAAAAAAAAAAAGTAAGTATAAGATTTAAAATATCAATCTTAAGTCTTTGGAATTGATATTTTGAGTTATTAAATTTGTAAAAAACTTAAAATACCAATTTCAATGCTCAAAAAATCAGTTTACGCCTTATAGTACTTATTTCAAAATTTAAAATACGCATTCAAACTTTGAAGTATGATGACTGAAAATTTATCTTTTAAGTTTTCGCATTGACCTATTGAATCTTTAAAATTGGTATGTTAGAATCAAAGATTTACTATGCTTGACACTGCTTAGGTCATCTTATTGAGACTCTGTAGTTAAAAAAAAGATAGAAGGGAAGGAAAATGGATTTTTATGTAGGTTTGGAGATAATCAAACTTTCATTACGCATATATTGGTAGAATGAAATTTTTATAGTCTATTTTGTTGAATCTATAATGGCAAAAATATTTTTGTCTGAGTGAATTCTTTATCCTAAGATATGAAATTAAGGTCTTAAATTTGGACATTTTAGCAACTTACATCCTTAAATATATTGGTAATGCCCGTGATGCATTCATATATATTTGTCATAAAAAGTAAAGGATCGCATGTGACTTGTAAAGGTAAAAGAAAATGAAAATGGCGAACGGCAAATAAAATGAAAGGTATATAAATAAGCAAAAAAAAAAAAATTATAGCATTACTCTTTTTGTGTTCCTTCCATATAAATTAACAAAATAAGTTGTCAACAATTGTCAAAGAATCAACTCAACTAAAAGTTTAAGCTTATGGTTGAGGCCTCAAAATATGACACGCCCCCTCACACGAGAGCCCTTTTGGGCTAGAAGTGTGGATGCAACAGAGGCTCTCCTCATACCTAGTGCTAGATATTCCAATTAAATGAGGGTGGTTGAAATTCGAACCCGTGACCTCTAGTCACGTTGGCTCTGTTACCATGTCAAGAAACCAACTCAACCAAAAGCTTAACTTATGGTTGAGGCCCAAAAATATGTTACATACTCTAACAACAATGTATAGCAATTCTTGACAATTTTATGGATACGTAAACAATTGATTAAGTTTGGCGTTTAAATATTTTTACGATAGTAACCTTAAATCTATAATTAATTAATTTCTCTATAAATGAGTTTTTATATTGTCGTGGATTATAACACAAGGTAAATTATCTCAAATACAAACTAGGTTTTGAAAAATTTAATTGATTAAGGTTTTATTTCTATATTTTGATTTTATTTTGCCTACTTTCTCGTAACTCCCGTTTAATGTTATTTGTTCTTATTGAGAATATGAGAAAAAATCAAGGATAATACTAAATTATTACACAATATGTAATTATAGATTTTTGGAAGTAAATAATATTCTTTACAAGTCATTTATTGCTTTTATATGAGAAAAATTATGCAAAAAGTCTCTTAACATCATGGAAGACTACACATAAAAAAGGAAATCATGCCAATTTTTCGGGCAAAATTATAAATATGTGATACAATTTAGTAAAACGTGTTCAACAAATGAGCTTTTTTATTTGGTAAAAACCATGTTCCTAATTCATAAATAGAAATCGATAATGTGAAAAACTTTCTGACATTTTCATCTGAGAAAAAATGAGATGAACAAATAAGAAAGAATCGAATTTACTTTATTGGTTTTGATTCTAATTAGGTGCTCAAATCTCATTCGTCTTTTTTCCGAAGATGTTGAAATCTCTTTGATCTTATCAAATCCTATATTGCATTCTCTTTCTATAAACTATTTTGCTAATGTTTTTCTTAAAAAAAAATTGATGATTTTGGAGTAGCTTATAAATGTTACTATGGATTAATTTCTTAATATCAAGTGTGTGATTAATATGGATTTATATTATGATTATTATGGATTAATTTCTCAATCATAACAATTTAATCACCTATATTACAACGTCATACCGCCTTTTAACATATCATAAATAAAATGTATAGAAAATTAAAAAACATGTGATTCAATTAACACACAATTCAAACACATTAATGATTACACTGCTGATAAATTTATATACTAATCAACACACAATAACTTTTACAATATTTTTCTCAAAGAAAACAATTAATCATTATATTAACATTTAAGCATATTCATGTTTCAGTTACTTGCAACGTAATACATATCTTTTAATATATTTACTGTGAGCAAAACATAAATTTGTAGACAACAAAAAATTTATGTTGCAGGTACATCATACCTCAAATACAATTGTGTTTTAAGTAATTTATACAAGCAAATATCATTTCATATCGTATCTAAACATTACTGATATAAACACAATTTCAACCAATGATATTTCATTTTCTCATTTTAACACACAACACCTTTCACCATATTTTTAAAAGAAAATGCAGAAACGTTAAGAAACATTCAATTTGAACCCAAACTAAAAACACATTTGCAATTTTAAATTTCAATATTTCACTATCCATTCAAATAAATAACCTATACAGAAACACATATATATTCTACATTCATTCACCATAGACTTTCGAACACCCAACTTCTTTAAGACATGTGAATATTATTATTATTTTTTAAATTACTAGGTAGACTGAGAATCAAATTCAAAATCTTATTTAAGAAAAATCGATATTTAGTTTAATTGAGATAAAACCGACTTTCAAAAAATCACCCATATAAACCAATAACCCAATAAACCATTCACAAGTCACACATATTCCACAAAGAGCTATTCTCCTGAGTGACCGTCTTTATGAGATACGTTTTTCAGACCCAGTCCATTATAGCTTAATACCTATTTTTACTCTACATTTTCTTTATAAGCGACCTAATTAGAGATAGTTTTTCAAAGAGACCGTCTCTCACAAGAATTTATATCCCGCAAATTTACAATTGCCCGCCCAAAGTACCCCTAAAAGCGGACTTTAAATAACTCCTTAACTGCATTACATAGTTTCTCACCCTTCAGGTCTCTTTTTTCTCTCCTCATTTCATTTCCCCCAAAAAATAAAAATGGAAAACAAACCCTAAGTTTCTCTCTCTTCAAGATTTTATCATCTTCACTCTTCTCATTTACCTCTAAGATTAATCAAACAACTGAAATTTTCAACTTTTCAAAAATTATTTTTTCGCGCTTTTTTTTCTCTCTCTAGAAAATTGTGATATTTGATTTTTTTTTGAGTTAAATTTTGATTTTGATTTTGAGTTGTGTTATGGTAATCTTAATTGCGGAAGTTATTAGGGTTTGATGCTTGTGAAGAAGTTGTGAAATTGAGAGATCTAAAGGTTTGTAACAATGACGTTAACGGGAAAAGAGATTGAGGTTCAGCTTGTTAAATATGGTAACCAGCTTCTCGCTCCTTCACTCACAGTTTCGGAGTTGCTTGCTTCACTTGATGTAAGGCATTTTTTTTCATTCTTCATTTTAATCTTGAATTTCTTGTTTTGCAATTGGGTATGATCAGTTGAAAAATGTTAAAGGTGTGAAAACTGAATAACAATTTCAGTTTGTTTATTTTTTTAAAAAACTACTATAGCTCCAACCTTTTATTAAAATTGAATATCATGTTTTAGTGAAAATGTATACTCTAAAATAAGTTTTTTGTTTTCACCTTGTTTCTTGTGATCCAAAATATATATCGATTTTTCTGCCTATGCTTCAGGTGGTTTAGATAATAAAATTGGTGCTTATTTGAAATTTTATTTTATTTATAATATTTTCTATAATGTTATTTCATTTATTCATTCTAGAAGATATTTCTATTAAAGTTTAAAACTATCGATTTTATTGTCTGAACACATAGTGCATAAGCTTGAAAAATCAAATAATTGAGATTTTGCTGTTTTTAATGTCAATTTCTTTTTGAATCAATTAATTGAAATTGAATTACTTGTTTATTGTTTATTAGATTTTTTAATTCTTACACCATTAATTATTAATTTGTGATGTGCATTTCCCGTTTGAATTTGGCTTCTTATTACTGTGAAAAGGTAGATAGTCATTTCCTTTTCATGTTGATTTCCATCCTTTTTCCATTTTTAAAAATTTTTCTGTTTGTTGATGTCAAATAATTGAGAACTGTTCAGTTTTGGAATGCGAATTATGGAAGATGTTATCATTTTATTTATTTCTATTTTCCTCGTGTCACCTTCCAATTTTCATAGGATTTACGTCTAATAATAATAACAGCCAGAGAGATAATCCACGTTGCTGGTAATACATGAAATTGGTTTGGATGAGGGAAAGGGAGTGTGGCCACGAATGGGTAGTTGTTGGTGGTAAGGATTGCGGCGATGATTGGTGGTGGTATATGATCTGAGCTAGAGATGACAATTGATCCTTGACCTGGTTCGGATCCGTGGAGCAAAATCCGATTGATGGATTCATCTTACATTTCTGGACCCGTCAAATTCAGATCCATATAAAATTGTCGGATTTGGACTAGGGTCTTGAAAAATATCCGGATCCGGATTCGTGGATCCAAAAAACCCGTTTTATTCTCAAAACTCATGTACCTTCCTCCACCATTTCTTGTAGTTGCACCAACGCAAATTGAAAAATGAATGATTTTCCCACATCTTATTCGCCTTTTACCATTATTCATCCACCATTATTGCTCCCTCTACTCCTCTTTCGGATAAGAAAACAAGAATTGTACGACTGAAGTTTTAATTTACCTTTTGTTATAATTTTTTTTTCTTCAACAACTTTACGACTCCCTATCACGATGTGAGATGCCTGAAGATATGAAAGTAAGACTTGATTCGATCAAAATAGCATTAAAACGAATGATCTCTAACTATTCATTAAGTACAACAGAGATCAAGGACTATAATAGAAAGGAGCTAGTACTTTAGTTTCACACCCTGTTCTTTGTCCCTGATTTTAATCAAGCTATTAGTTCCAGTTTTTACTCGTTCTCTAGCGTATGTTACATGCAGCTACTGATAAAACCGACATTAACATCAAAAATGATTGTTTCACCAATAAGTCTAAAACTCTATTGATATCGCAGTACGAAGAAAAATTCAACCAAATATGCAAAAAAAAGTGGCCCATTTTGGTTTGGACTCGAAATCGATACCGGATTTGTATTTATGTCTAGAAAAATTAGACTTGAAGATTCGGATTCGAATCCAAATTTGGATCCTCCTTCAAAAAACGGATATGGATAGAGGACCCGGTCTAGATTCGACCCGTTGCCATCTCTAGTCTGAGCATATAATATCAACAATCCCTTTAAATATTGTTTATATTCCAATTGTTAGAAGTCAGGATGTTCTGAAGTGTGTACATCCACCAAATTGTTATGACAGTCTTTTTGTAGACCTTTTCATGATATGAGGTTTATTGTTTATTTTATCATTGTATCTTTTGCTTGTAGAGAGTTGAAAGCTTACTCACCCGAGTTGATCAGTCACCATCAGAATCAATGAAGAAATCTCTCTCTCCGTTAATGGTAGTTCTGGTCTCTAATGAGCTTTTAAGACATTCGGATAATGATGTGAAAGTTTCTGTTGCTTCATGTATCAATGAGATTATGAGGGTTACAGCTCCGGATGCACCTTATGATGATGATCAAATGAAGGTTTATATATTTATGCTTCTCATCCCTCGTGCTACCAATTGAGCTGTTTTTATAGTTTGTTTTTTGAAGTCAATTGTTATGATTGCAATCCAGTTGATATCATGATATACTTTTGGTGTACAGGAGGTGTTCCAGTTGATTGTATCTTCTTTTGAGAAGCTGGATGACAAATCCAGCCTCTCTTACCTCAAGAGAACGTCCATCCTTGATACAGTGGCAAAAGTCAGATCATGTGTGGTGATGTTGGATCTGGAATGTGATGCTTTAATTCTGGATATGTTTAAGATATTCTTTAGAACAATCAGGTAAGTGAGAGCTTATGAAAATTTTCAATTGATGTTAAGACCATACTTTATGATGTTTTCCTGTTAGGTTTATTTGTCTTTGCGTGATGAGCTTTGTCCGTTTTTTTGTTCAAAACCTTTGATTTTGCGTGTGTTAGATGTTTTAGCATTAAGGAATGGCTTTTATGTTCCTTTCATCTTGTAGTATCTACACCTTTTCTACTCCCTCGTTGTTGCATGCGGAGCATGTATGACATGCACTTCAATAAATTAAACCTATTTGTTCCCTACAGCTTATTACATAGATCTTCCATCGTCGCATAAAGATCCATCTGGAAATGTTAGTGAAACTCTATGTTCTCTTGGTATGTAAGTTCCACCGTCATCTTGTAAATTTATTGTCTTGGACTTCTTGGTATTTTGTGGAGGAATGTTTAAGTGATGGACTCTTTTCTGTTAATGCTTTTCGACTTTTTGTCCTGTTAGCTTCTGGTGTTTAGGTGGTTTGGACTTTCTTGCTGACTGTTCTTTGTATGGGAAGTATTATTTGTGGTCCATTTGGTTTGATCTAGGGACTCACCTAGACACCGACTCACTTTTCAGTGCGTCTGTCCGCTCATGACCTTGGTCTTCTTTGTTGGGATTGTGGGTCTTTCTTGCTTTGCCATGGTGCTTTTATTTCTAGCAATTATCCATTTTGGCTTTTGTGAAGGCTGTGATTTATGCTAGGATAATCACATTCCACTCTTGATCCTGCTTTGTGCTTTTATTAAAGAACAACATAGAGAAATCGGAGTAGTGTTTGATCATTTTTTCATGAACCCTTTAAAAGTTTTCGTAATGTAAACGTGAATACTCTCTCAGCCCCTCTCAATTGCTACATTTTTTACTTTAGGATGTCTTAATGATTTTGCTACATTTACTTTCCCCCCATAGATTCTCATTCAAGCATTGTATCTCTTTTGGTACTATCCGTACAATTCAAATTTTGTCTTATTATCTTAACAACCCTACCATTCTTTAAAAAGGTGAACTTGCCAAAATATAGTATATTTACCCTAGGATTATCTTTATTTGTTCTTACATGCTTGTCTACGATTTAGATTTTGAGAACTTTTGAAATCTTGGATTTACCAACACAATGTAGTGTTGAAGAAGAAGTGTTTTTAATCAAATGTTACATTAGAGAGGAAATTGGAACGAAGGACAGAGATAAAGAATCTTTGCCCCTTTTCATTTTATTTTTTATCGATTATACCTTGTCCTTCCATATTCTTGCCTTTGTTCTTGTTGCCTTATTGTTGGATATTTACTGAAGTACAACAATGTCTTTAATCAACTGTGAAATTGGTCTAACTTGATAAAAAAATTTTGTTCGCATTTGCAGGAGTGATCATCCTGAAACTATTTTTGATTCTATGGCGACTATAATGACACTTGTCTTGGAGGAAAGTGAGGAGATATCAGTGGATCTTCTTTCGTCTATATTAGCCGTCCTGAAAATAGAGAATAAGGCCTGTTATTATCTAGTGCCCTGAAGCTTTTATTTTGATTATCACGAGCGACTTTTGTGATCCCCTTTTTTACTCTTGTTTAGGATGTCCTGCCTATTGCTCGCCAGCTTGGAGAGAATGTTATTAAACAGTGTGCTAGCAAGCTTAAACCTTATCTGGCACCAGCTTTGAAGTCTCTTGGTACTACTATTGATGATTATACTAAGGCTGTGTCAGAAGTTTTGCAAGTCGAAAGTGAAGCTAATGATTCACAGCATGCAATTGATGCTAGCAAAAATGCAGTAGTACGATCTTTCCCTCTTAATTATATGCTGTCTTACTGGTACCTGAAGTTCATTGGTTCTGCAAAGTTAAATTTCCCAACACTTGATACTCGTAATTGTATTAGTTTGCCATAGTTTGTGCCTAATCCTTGTATGTGTTTCCATGTTTTACAATTTAGATTTCAATCCCCAGGATTAGTCTTAGACAAAATACATTGTATATTTTTGTGTGGAACGGCTTTTTCTTCCCTTTGTCTGTGATGCTGTACCTGAAATTGTTTTGTCTTTTACCCGCAAGGAAAGTAGCCCTTGTAATACCCATTTGAAGAAACAGATCATCTTTTTTACATGTGGAAGAAACTTGAGCTTGGAAGGGTATAATATTGGACATGAGTCATAGTCTCTGGTCTGCGAACTGGCGTGTGGTACTTGGCAGAAGATATTGCAATTCTTATTTTTTGATTTTTTATGTTATTGATTCAAGGTTAAAGAATATGCTTTATAATTTTACTCTACATGTTTAACTTAATGACTCCTATTTTAACAGTTTTGGATCAAGTCTTTTTTCGATTGTCTTAAGAGTTAAATAACTTTGTAACGGGTGTGGAGTCTCTCACATCAAAATGTTTACTTATTCTTCCTTTCAGTTTTCCAATATGGTTTTTCTGGATGTATGTAGAAGTTAGCCTAACTTCGAACTTCATTTTCAATTAGTTACTATCTGTTATCTCCGTATTTTTTATTAACGGTGTTCTTAATCTTCTTTGCCTTTGCTTAGGATGAGAAAGACAATGTGGCTAAAGAGCTTTCTGAAAAGGCAATGGCAGTATGTTTGCTCTTATTTTATCATTAAATCCCCTCCTCAAAAACAGACTATAAATCTTGCTTTTATTTCTTTCTTTAGGATCGTTCTGTAGATGTTGCTACTACTGACGGGTCCTCAAAGTCTGTTGTGAGCAATGATAAGCTACAGAAAGATGCCAAAGAAGATACTTCTGCAGGAAATGATGATTCCAAGGAAGAAAGTCATGAAGCTCTTCTTGAAAAATCAACACCAGAACAAATCAAGGCTAATGTTCAGAAGTCAGATGCTGAAAAACTCATAAAGTCACGAACGAAGCCTGATAAAGCTGGCAGACGTAAAGGGAAGAAAAAAAAATCTTCTAAGAGCTCTTCTGAACCTTCTATTGTGAATGCAAAGGAGGGAGTTGAAATGCCTGAGATTCAAGAAAAAGATGTTAAGAATGTTGACAGTGAACAGAGTGAGGTGCCTGTCACAGATGCTGCAGAGCCAGTTGAAAACAAGAAAGATCTGGAAGACCCAGTCCCCTCTCCTAAAAAATATGACGAACCTGTTAATGTATCCTCTCTCTCTCCTGGCGGAGGCCCTAATGATGAAACTTGTTTGAAAACGCCCGAACCTGAAAAGAAGGATAAATCTGTTGAAGATGTGCCAGTCGGTAATGCTTCTTTGAAAAAGGAACCTCATTCCAAAAAGTCTTTTGAAGGAGCTAGTGTATCAGAGTCCAAGTCTAAGCGCACAGGGAAAAAGGTACCTTCTGCAGCTGACAAGGAAGATGGTGTACTGAATGTTGCTGATGTGTCAAAGGAAGATCAAAAGATAAGTGAGTTGAATGCTAAATCTGCAAAGAAGTTGGGCAAAAAGACTGAAGTTGGTAACCAGCATGAAGAACAGAAAAACCAAGGACAGGTGAAAGTAGCCCATGCAAAGAATCTTACAAATAGTTCATCTAAGGACGAGGGGAATCTATTGCTAGTAGTGTTCTGTAGATCCAGTGATTAATTAAACTGTTTTTTATAATATTTGTTCCAGTCTTAGTGGCTCACTGATTTTGATGATTTTTTTCAGAAGTCTGTTGGTTCTACGAAGTCCGCTGCAAAATCAGCCAAAGTTGAAGGTGATGTAGATGAAGCATCTAAGTCAAGTTCCAAACGAAAGCGTTCCAGTCAAAAAAAAGTATGTTTGCCTGTTTGTGTCTGCCATGTGGCAATTTTTGCATTTGTCTGCTTCTATATAATGTTGCACCTTTTCATGAATTTGTTCAGTGTAAGAGCTTTTTTAAGGAGCTATTTTGTATTATGTCGTAGAATGCTGTATTTTCTTGTGAAGTTTGATATCAAGCTGCTTAAATTTTATGGTATTTTAACTTTGGGCATGTTTTTTTTGTTTTATCTGTGAGAAATTTCAGTTTGCAGCATCCTTAACTGCAGGATCCTTATTTTAGTCCCTTTTGGAGGATGTTTATGGTGGTAGTAGAGTGAGGTTGCCTTTGTGATAGGGCGTGGGGTGGGCATAGTTATAGGTTATAAAATAGCTTATGCATTAGATATATTAGAGTTTAGACCAATAACTTTTAGTAGCACCTTTTCTAAACATTTCATATGAAATTTAGGATCACGTATTGATTTTGCATCTTAAGTTGAAATGGATTTTTGAAGTTATCAAAACCATAATTGATCTGTCATCATTAAATTAAAAAATTTTTGCATTCTAATTTATTCCTGTTATCATTTATATTTAGTATCTAAACGAATCTGTTGTCATTTTCTGGACACTTTTAAGGTTTCTTTCATGAAGACCCTTTTGAGCCGAACGACTCTTTGACCGCACTCTCCTATTGGGTATGAGTTGCCGTCTATCTTCCCTCCTCAGACCCTGACCGTAGTTTGTCTATGAGCGGGATACATTGGGTATGATGATGATGATGATTTTAAGGTTTCTTTCATGCAAATGTTTCCCAGATAATTGATTTCCCTGATTATTTATGAGTTTTCAGGGACCGAAATATGGGGAGGAAATGGTTGGCATAAGGGTCATGATTTGGTGGCCTGATGACAAGAAGTAAGTCGAACAATTCTTCACTAACTTACTATGTATATTGATAAATACGTGGAATGTTTGGTCTTATACATCATTTTTTTTTCATTTTTTATGTAGGGTTTGTCAAATTTTGAGAGCTCATGTTTTCCCCATAGTCTTGATAGTATTGTACTACCAACATGATCTGGTTTCATTTTTAATTGCTATCATTTGCATTCTTGCACACCTATTATTTGGATATTGTACTTGTACCTATGTTCAGCATGCCTGCGTATTTAGTACATGGCACTAGGCATATGAAGTATATAGTTTAAACTTCCAGCTTGATGTGTTTCTGCCACTTGCTTGTATTATCCTAGTCTCTGATAGAAAAGAAGTTCTGAAGGGAAGTGCTGTACAAATTTAACCTCATAACTTGTAGTTGTTATCTTCCCTTTAGTATAGAGCTGTCAACTTGATCTGGTTGGTTGTGGGATCTTGATGGTTTGGGTACTCTTATACCTGGTTGAGCTCATGATGAGCAGGTATGTTTATGCCTGTTGAATCAGGTGTGTGTCGCTTCTTGTTCAAGTCCGCTGGTATCCTGTTCAGCTCAATTTTGTTTAGCTATCCTGTTCAGCTCAATTTTGTTTAGCTTTAGTTTTGTACTTTCTGCATCTACTCTTGCCAAACAATACCCCTTTGTCTCATCACTTTGTTCGACACTTCTCGATCATTTAATTATACTATTTCCACGATGGATCAATGCTTGATCGCCAAAATTAAAATGCCCAGGTACATGCTTCATTCATCTGGGAGGTTTGTTTCACTGTTGTCTCGATTGAAACTTGTATATATTCAGCACTACTTGTATTTTTTTCATGAGATTTCATGATGATTGTTAGCAAGTTCATCCTGGAGTTACTGAAATATCTATTTACTTTATTGTCTTCATTTTGGGATTTGCAGGTTTTATGAAGGGGCTATTGAACACTTTGATCATTCTACTGGAAAGCATAAGGTGATTGAAAGTCGATTGCACCTACATTATTTTTGTTAAGTTGTTTTGTTCTGTTCTGAGTAGTTAATTTCTTTTGCTTGTAGGTTGTTTATACTGACGGTGATGTGGAGTTTCTGAAGCTCGAGAGGCAGAAGTGGAAACAGATCCTAGAAGATCCCGTGCTTGCTGAGGTAATGTCTGTGCATGTGATTGGTTTGTGGGTAAATTTCTCAATTTTTTTTGGTTTAAATAATTAGAAATTTCTGATGTGTGCTGGTTCATCTTCATCTCAGAAGCTTTCAAGTGATGGTGAATGCCCTGATGAAGCCACTGAAATGTAAGTTTTACAAGCTTTTTTGATCGAAGCGCTGTGTAATGCTTCAAAGACTAGTAATCTTGCTGATTGGGTCGAACTCAAAATCACATCTGGATTTTCTTAGGACATTTTGTCCAAGTTTTATTCTGACAACTCTTGTCCCCGTTCAGGAGTTCTCTTTATGTCTTTTTATGAAGATTTCCAAATGGATCACAAGAGTGCATTTTTTGTTCATTTGCCCATTTTTTTGTCTTATAATTTTCTGTTGTTTATATTGTTCATTTGTAGGCCAAAATCTAAGAAAGCTAAGACGAGTCCTGCCCTTGCAAAACAAGGGAAGAGTGAATCCTCGGCTAAAAAGTACTCTGTTATTCTCCTTAATCCTTTTCAAATAATCGTCTTTGCTTTTGTTTTATATACATACATATACTCACTTTGTCTAAGATTTTTGGTGTGTGTGTGCCAGGGCCGGAGCTTCGACCAGCAAATCTAAAGCTTCATCCAAGTCTCAGAGTAAACAAAAGGATAATAGTGAATCAGATAACGCGAAAATCGAAACTTTGAAGAGTATTAGAAAATCTGAGGAGAATAAAAGTGGAAAATCTTCTACGAAGACATCTGATAGCACTCCTAAATCAAGCACAAAATTCAAAAATAATGATGACATGGAGACGTCCAAGGGGGGCAGCAAGTCTAAGCAAGAAACACTTAAAGACGCTTCGAAGTCAAAGGGTAAATCTACTACAAAGAGTGGCAGTAAACCAAATGACAACAGCAAAGTGAAAGCTGTTTCAACTGCAGAGAAGAAAGAGACCGGGGACATTGAATCATCGCCCAAACGTGCAAAACCGTCTGAAAATTCGAAGGTCAAGTCTCCGTCAAAGTCCCAAAAGAATTCTAACAAGAGAAAAAGAAGTACAAAAGGCTAAGGAAGCAGTCACATACTGTTTGCTTAGATGTGTTGGTTCTCTGATGTCTGCTAATGGCTACCTCTTTGCTATTTTTAGTAAGCCATTCACAGCGTTATGGCTATTGATGGTTACAACAGCTCGACAGTATTTTAGGGTTTAGTGTTGTGTAAATTTCTTTTCTTTGCATATTAGACTTCTGTAGAATAGCTATTTCCTAGAAATCAATTCGGTAGATAGAAGTAGATTAATGTTCTCTGTTAAATTGCATTCTATGATCGAAAACATTGTCTGTATGACGTGCTTATTGGCATATTTTCTTTCTGCTTAGATGAGAATTGAGATGCTGTATTCATATTTTTTTCCTTCCGTGGGATATCCAATATTGAAGAGTAGATTGCTATGTCGAGCAATAAGGTTGTCTGTTTTGTTGGTGCAGTCCATCGACGTGCAAGGATCTAAAGTTAGAGAAGTCGGATTGTTATTACAACCCCTGGACGACTCAGAATGTCTGGAGAGGCTTTATGTTCTGAACCAATGCAGTCATGTTCTTGTTCATCATGAGGCTGATCGGACAATAGATATGGGTTTTGAGCCACAGGTTACCGTCTTGGAAGCAATACCTTCTAGTAGTATGAAGCCTGAAAATCAAGTAGAGTCGCTTGACGAGAAAATGATTTACCCGACCTACTATATGTTTAGCAGAGCGACTTGCCGAGAAGTAATCGAATCATGACTTTGCATGGCGGAGCATCACAGGAACACGGAGCCTCGAGGGGTTTAACTTCAATAGATACAATGTCATGGTTGCAACAGATATTGCAGGAAGTGATATCGTTATTCCTGTTATTGCTCATGTTAGAAACTATGATATGCTCCTGCCTTTGTTATCAATTAATCGGGCTCTTCATTTTATTTTAAGTATTTGCGTCGAATTGTAGACATTCAAAAATAAATTCGTATAACATTTGAACGTTTTATTTTGGACCAAAAATATTACTCCCTTCGTCCCATTTGATTTGCAACATTTTCCATTTTAGTCCGTTTCACTTAATTTATCATTTTTATTAATGGCTCACCACTTTTTTTTTAATCTTATCCATATATTTTTACCTCTTTTAATTTCATCTACACAATTCATTTTCTCTTTTTATTTATTACCACATTCTTAAAAATTACCCTCTTTCTCTTTGATGCAAATCAAAGGTGACAGAGGGAGTATAACTATAAAAAAGTTCACTAAAATGCTAATTATATTATAGATACAATTTACAATGACCCACTGCTTTATCATTATTAGAATGATAACTATAAAAAAGTTTGAATTTCAATTTTCATGAATTTAATAAATGTGATTAAGAAATAACTAAAAATAATGTAATATTAAGTCGGACCTATTTAATTTATTTGCTTTTTACATCAAACTGAAAAAAACCGTGCATCGCACGGGGATTATTTAGTGTATATTAAAACTAATCTATCAAGAACCCACATAAACATATTTTGTCATACAAATCAATAGAAATCGCAATAAAAATTTAATGCTAAAATTCATAAATTTTATTTGAAAATAACATATAAAAACTAAGGAGGAATTAAATGGTACTTAAAACGACATTATGCGGAATAGACACTTGGTTGATCCCAAGTAATGGAGTTGGAGGTGTGATTTTGATTTATTGACGAGATGTTTAATTTTGTCGTCTTACGATCATGCCTTCTCTGAATACTCTTTTTCTTTTTCTGCTTTCTTCATTTTGTAGCTTTCTTCTGTCAAAAATTACGTTGATTTTTGTGTATTTACTACTAATATATATTTTTTAAACAAAAAATTATCTAGAATAATCTAACTTATTGGTAATTTTTTATAATAATCTTATTTATTGATTAATTATGAATAACCTCAATTTTGATGTGTATTTTCTAAAGTAGATCGATGACTGGATGACTTGTTATAGCTGATTTTTTTAAAAAGATAAATTAAAATAAAATGCCGAAAAAAATATTTAAAAAATTTGAATTTTTTTTTATTATTTAGACTTTTTTATGTAAATTTAAATTTTTTTAACTAATTATAAATTAATTTACAAATTACTTTTTTGGTGAATTACCTACTATACATGTATTTCGTTACCAAAATTTAGACTAAGCATCCCTCAAAGTTGAAATTATTCATGATAATCAATAAATATAATTATTATAGGAAAATCACAAATTAATTAAATTATTTTAGTGATTTTTTTTAATCTTTCCATAACCCTTCCCCTTCCCCTTCCATCTTAGTACTTGGCCTCATGCCGCATTTATTTCATTATTAGGTCAACATATATGTGACACACGATGATAATAATTTTTTATAAATATTTATGAAATTTTTAAAAATAATATTCTTACTTTATTTAGTACCGTGTAAAGTAGTGTAATATTTGATTGTTTTCAATTTTAAGTAATTATTTATCTTGAATAATTGTAAACTTTTTTAAATCAGCAGCTATATGATATTTAACGAGGTTAAAAATATTATCGTAACATTTTGGAGATAATACATTTCATTAGAAAGTGCTATATAGGTGTTTTTGAAAATTTGTTTTTGTTTAATTAGTTATATTTAAGAGATGCACATTAACAATCTTGTTCTAGAAACATTAATTTTAAATTTTTTATAAATTTAAAAAAAACTTTGATTATAAATAACTTTATAACTAATTAGGAAAATCGTTGTTAAAGACAACGCAAACCCATATGGGTTGTATGAATGTGTTTTGAGGGAAGTCAAGGGCAAAGTCAAAATCGCTACCAAGGACAATGTCTTTAATAACAAAATCATCCTCACTCCTACTAGCCCTTTTCTATAGGAGTTTAGTTTGACATCTCATTTATTTGGCATTTTCTAGACTTTATTTGCCATATACTATCCTCATGCGTCATATCTTGATCAATCCATGCTCCTTGTCATGATCATTGGGATCAGATTCAACTACTCATATAGCTAAATATTTGAAGGGGCGTATAGGATAGCATAATGTTTTCCGATCTGAATTTCATTTGACATATTGAATAGTTAGTGTGAGTCTATTAGCGCGAGATATCCCTTTACTCGGTGTTATTCGTCAGGATTGTTTTTTTGGTCATTATTCTATATCGTTGAAGAAAAAAAAAAGTAAACTATTTTTTTTCACTCATAAGCAGAGATAAAATAAACTTAAATAATTAAAGGATTAACTTTAAAGTTTACGATCAGTTCAACTAACAAAAGCTACAAATTTGAATTGTGATAGTTAGTTAACGTTGCATATTACCCCAAACCCTATGTTTCATGAACGTTAAATTATTAAACATTAAGTTAAATTATCATGTATTTAAAGAATGCTATACAATATGGTACATTCCCATGTGTCTACTAATGCTTAGTTGGCGAATATGCATATCTAGTTCATTGTTTTTTATTGCGCAAGTTGGACTTTTGATCTTGAGACTCCAATTTGAATTAGAGGGTCTTGAAGTTATTATAAAGATATTACAAGATTATTAGGATCGGGATTCTATATAGAGTCGTTAAAGGGATAGAATTGAAATTGGTAGAATCGGATCTAGAATTGTGTGATCCTATAAATATGCATTAATGTTTTTTGAATTACTGATTATCAATTATAATTGTTCTCTCTCTAAGATGTTATTAAAATCTTATTTGACTTTATGTATTAATTTTTGAAATCGTGTTATGATTTTACCACCTAAATTCTTAAGCTAAGTAGGATCGCACGATTCCACCACATTAGAGCTGTTCATGGGCGGGCTACCCGCCAGGCCTGTCCCGCCCGGTTCGAAAAACGGGCGGGTGCGGGTAGCATTTTTAAAAAAATTTAAAGTTTGGGCGGGTAATACCCGCCCGCCAAGATAAATGGGCGGGTAGCGACAATAAAAAAATACCCGCGGGTATACCCGCCCGCCCGCTTATTTTAATATATTAATATTTTTTTTTATGAAAAGTAATATATTAATATTAAGTAATATATTAATATTAAGGATTTATCAACTTTGGGCTTTTAAAGTAAGTCCAATAAGGAAGTCTCCACGGCACTTCTCCAGAAACTTCATTTTAGAATTGTTTATTATTATTGTTATTATTATTATTATTATTATTATTATTATTTTTAATGTATGGATACTTTCTCAAGGTACATCGAATATGTTTAATTATGGTGAACCGTGTTTCGAAGAAGATGAAAAGGAGGATGAAGATGAAGATTGTGTTACCATTGACTAAGTGTTTTGAGACTTTTAAGTATTTTAATATATATGTAATTTGATTATTTTGAGACGTTTTATGTATTTGTAGTATTTTGGACTATATATTGTACTTTAATTATTATTAAAACTTAATTTTATATTTTGTATTGTATTTTTGGTATTTATGAGAAAATACCCGCAGCGCCCGCGGCACCCGCCCGCTTTAAAAATGGGCGGATAGCGACAAAAAAATATGCCCGCAATCGCTGGCGGGCATTTGAATTTTTCTGCCCGCGGGTAGATTTTGTAGCAACTACCCGCCCCGCTACCCGCGCCCGCCCGCCCATGAACAGCTCTACACCACATTAAGATAAAACCTTCGCTTCGAATCGATCACCTATTTTTGAATCGTAACATCGTAGAATTGTAGATCAGAATCGGGATTCTGATAACTATAGATAGAGATTTTAAAAAATAAAGAATATTATTCTTAGGCTAAATGTGTAATTATTGTTAGTGATAATAATTGACATCAATTTCAGATATTTGCAGGTTCCTCTTTCTGAAGACCCTTGAGCCGGACGACTCTTATGACCGCCCTCTCTTTATGGATATGAGACGTTGTCTATCTTTCCTCCCCAAACCCTGACCATATAAATATAATCCATGAGCAGAATACAGTGGATATGATGGTGGATATGATGATAATAATAATTGACATCAAAACCAAAAAAACAAGCCTCTTGAGTATAAATCCCATTAATGCCTTCTCTAAATACATCACAAAAAACTATGAAAACCAAAAAAAAGGTAATGTCAAAGGTCATACAAGAACAAGACCCACACGTAGCCACATGACATCCAATCACTCAAAAAAAACCACAAAACATCTCCTTTTTTTTTTTTTTTTTTTTTTTTTTTCTTTTGTTTTTTTCTCTTTCTCTTCAAAAAGCTTGGTTGTACTAACCAACCCTATTCATTCTTCCCACCCTCACCACACACATCTTCCCCACCTTCCCTTCTTCCCCAACCCTTCTTATTTTTTCCTATAATATCCAAACAACCCATTTGCATTTCCTCTTAACTCTTACTTTCTCTCTCTAAAAACCCTTTTTCTCTCTCTTTCCCATGCTTACAAAATAGTTGTATATATATTGTTTGATAATCTTTCCCTCACAAACTTATTTGAAAGATCATATCTTTCTTTATGCATGTGTGTTTATTAGTTCTAAAATTTCTTGGGTTTTCTTTATTTTTTGATTTTTATTTTTAATATTGTCGTAAACCCGACAAATCTGTTAGAGTATATAACATATCGAATCAACTATCAACTTAAGTTTTTGGTTGAGTTGGTTTGGCATCTAAACTCAAAATAAATCCAACTAAAAGTTTAAGCTGATGGTTAAGATGAAAATCTTTAACCACTAGATTTAAAATATTTTTTATTTTTAAAATTTTTTTAATACCCACAAAAAATAAAGTACAAAAATAACTAGAAACCCTAATTTTGTTTGGTGTAACAAAACCTAGAAACTAGTACAATTTTTGCAGATCTGAACTTTTCTTTTGCATCTGTGACTTTTTTTTTTTAATTTTTTTGAATTTTGATTTATTTCCCAATTTGGTAAGTTAATGATTATTTTGTTTGGTTGAGAATTGAGATGTCATTTTTAGGTTGGAGAAGTGAGAAATTGACAGAAGAGAGTGAGCACAGAAAGGCAGCAATGGTATGTAAACTAACAACAACAACGTACAGTCAAAGTCTTAATCTCAAAAGATTCGAGTCGACGAATCATGAATTCAAGAGTTGTTGAAAAAACTACTTCATACCATTCCTTTTTTGTGCTCACTCCTCTTTCCGTCAGCTTCCCTTCCATCTCCAACCATCTATAATATATAAATGTATGTTTTTCTTTTCAATTTTACCATGTATAAATAATCATTTTATTCCTTTCCTTTTTTTTTCCTTGTTGAAATGGTGCAAAATCATTTACGAACAATAATCCAAACTATTCAGAATTTTCCTACAATAATCTCACTTATTGATTAACTATGAATAATCTTAATTTTAAAGGGTATTTTTCTAGAGTAAACATGGGTAAATTGATGACCTGTAATGGTAGGTAATTCACAAAAAAAATAAATTAAATATTAATTATTTTTTCTTTGTTTTTTCTACAACATTTAATTGAGTATATAATACTTCCTCCGTTCCATTATACTTTGCAACTATTATAGAACGGAGGAAGTAAAAACTAGTCATAAAATGAAATTATTGTTTTTTTAACGAATCTATGTTTTGGGATTATTTGATTGTGCGCATTTTTGTTGTTTTCTCTCTTTGGAGGGATATAGATGAGTATGATCTGTTCACTATCCTCCTTTTTTTAGATCTTAATAACTTGTGCAGAATATTGGGTTGATGACTATAATTATGATTATATGTTGTTTGATTAAATAAAATATTGGGTTGATGACTATGATTACGATTATATAGTGTTGAATGGCTTGGATCTAAACTTCCACTTAGGTGGGATTTGGGTTTGGATGTATATATTTAATTATTATAAAAACAAAGATTTTGTTTTCCAATAACATATTAATTAAATTAAGCTAATGTTTTTCTTAATTCAATAAAATTAGTTGTGTGACTTTTGAGGTGGGTACACTTTAAAGAATATATAGTCTACAGGACCATGCTAATCAGCTTCATAAACAGGGTTATTATAGCCTAATTAATTAAGATTAGGTTAACTTTAGCTACTTTATACTACCCAAATAATTAAGGTTTAATTTCTTCTTTCTTTAGTTTTTCTTTATGTATATGTTTACGCATGCGATCAGATCACATAATCTAGGATATTTGTATATACGGTTGAACACTTATCTTTGCATGTGTGGCCGAAACAATTTGTTTTATATTTTGGATTTATTAATTTCTTCATCATCATCATACCCAGTGTTTCCGCACATAGATACTTTATGGTCAGGGTCCGGGGAAGGAAGGTCGACGGCATCTTATACCCAGAAGGAGAGGGCAGTTATAAGAGTCCTTCGGCTCTAAAATAGCCCTCAAGGATTTATTAATTTAAATATGATTTTTAATCAAATATGGATGATCATCTTAATTTTTATATTGTCTCTGTTAATCTTGTGCGGGATATTGGGTTGATGACTCTGACTTTTGGTCTCTGTTGAATCGATATTCTTTTATTGGAATCCAAGGTTTATTGTTAGGAAATCAATTTTCTTATCATTTTTATGTTCTACTAGCTTGTATTTAAATGATTTGTATTAACTTAATGTGAGACTAGGATGACTTTGCAGTTTATCAACGCCTTCGTCCGAGATTCGAGAGTACGAGGATGTGAATCTTTGATCTTTGAACTAAGATCAATTCGGTATGTGTTGGAAACTTGATCTAGACATTTTGATAATGTTTATGATTTAAGAGTTATGTAATCTTGTTACTGTGATTGATTTGTGTTCATTTGACTGTATCCAAATAAGGTGGAGAAGTAGTTTATTCATAAGCCTAAAGAAGATTCACTATTAAAACTAATTGGTGATAGTAGGAGTTACTTCTTGAGTTTATAAAGTGATGCATACTCTTCTCTTTCTCCGATGTGGGATAACTCACATGTGAGTAACACATGAGCACTACAACATATTCAGCCAAGCACTGTGAATGGCGGAAGAATCATTTACCGGCTTAGATCAAGTCGTGTACTTGATTCCACTCCAGATTTCAAGCGGAATTTTCACTATCATATGATAGATATTATACATGATCAATTCTATAGTGGTTCGATTTCACCTAGTTGTAACAAAGTAGACGACTCGACTACTATATTTTGATTGCTTAGTTTTCTTTTGATCTGTTACGTAACCAAGTAGACGAATCACTATCGGGTTGAATTCAATTTAGGTTGAATGAACTTGTGTGTTTTCTTACAGATAAGAAAGATACTTTGTTGATTTGTTGAGGCACAATAATCTGGATCCGATCATAGTCGATATGTATGTGATCGCCCTTTTAGCACTTCTCGCTTTTGGAGGTATGGTTTATATATAGGTATTATGTTCTCTTGAGTGCGTACAATATATTCATATTATAGTCGGTGAAACATAATTTGCTAGTTAATTAATTTGTCTTTTGGATTCGTGATTCGCTTAAAATGGTTCTAAACAGTCTAAAGCTGACTATATTTGCTAATTTGATTTGCAATTTGCGGGGTAATTAGCAAATCATGTCATTGATTCTAGTTATATGTAAAACTTTAATGGGTTGGACCTGAGAGGCGTCTATTAAAAAGACGGTTTCTCACGAGACTTGCTGAAACTTTAGAGCTTGGATAGTGCTTATCAATTTTGTCTTTTATTGAACTTTTGTAGAAGAAATAGTTGAACTTATATGGATTGTTAGCTTCATCCAACACTATCCAAACTTATTTCAATGGGAAGAATTGGATACATACATATCTTTTTCTGAATTATAATGGACTATATTATAAAAACTTATTAAATTAAGTGTGGCTTTTAGTTATAATATGAAGTAGAATATGATTTTTACAACTAAGGTTAAACGAAAATACTTTCTATGCATATCACATAAAGGGTAAGGATTCGTACATTAGATCCCTCCAAATTGTGGGAGCTACTTAATGACCTGTTGTCTGGTAGTCGGTATTAAATGATGAGAATATAAATGAAAATACAGTGAAATTTTGGTGGGAATATCTCTTCCAAAGCGCGCAATGAAATCTTATCAATGCAATTGGTTGATCGTTTTTTTGTTGATCACATTTCATCATGTCGGCTAAATAAAAAGGCAGATTGAGAAAAATTTCTTTGCAATTTTTTTTGTGTTTATTTTGAATAAAGGAAGATCACAAAGAGGATTTTGATTGTGTTAATTGTCTGTTTTTTTTAGAACTTTTTCTTCTTTAATTTTTCTTTCTCTTTATTTATAAAGATTTTAGTCAAAGTCCAAAAAAATGTCTACTTTCTTTAATATTGTCCTTCCAAACTAAAAAAGTATCGGTCTAAGATATTCTATTGACCTACTCTTGTAAGAGACAGTCTCTCGGTGATATCACCTCTAACAATCAGCTTATATTTTCATAATATGTATGAAATGAGTTTTTTAACTCATGTTTGAGCTAGGTACATCTCTCGATGAGACTGTCTCATACAATAATTTGTGTATTCTGATCTTGTTTAAAGCAATGGCGATACGTACTTTTCTAAGGTTCTCTTGTTCATGTTTTTCCATAAGCAATATGTAAACTTGGTTGATAATAATCATAGCATATTATTAGTAGATATGTTTTTCCATAAGCAAGATTCATAGATGTGGGTTTTCATTGTTTAGGGTTTTTATTTGACATTATTCGATGTGGTTATAAGGTGTAACGTTTCGTAGGATAAGCATATTGTGAATGTACGCTTATGTTATACTCTTTCTGTCCCTATGAGAAAGCGCAGATAAATGGGAGTATTCAATTGTGTATATTTGAGAACCTTCGTTTGTTTTGTGTAGACATATGATTGCGCCAATTCCGTACCTAGAAAAAAAAAAAAAAGACTAGACACAATGTAATTTTGGTCTTGATTAGCACAAGTACTCTCAAATTGTGATTGCTTTTTGATCATGTTGTTGGATCGACCCTTTTCAAATCTCGATCTCGAGGGATTATCTTTATAATGTAAAGATGAAGCGAAGGTAGCTTCGGAGTTCTATGGTTGTCTTGATCGATTGGGTCATGGGCAAGCAATTCGTATCTCAAGTCGATTGTGAATTTGCGATCATATATCTTTCAAGTTAGAGCTTGTATGATCATGATTTGGTTTGGTTTTATGGTGAAGGATGTTGGGTTATATCATCTAAGGCTTTAACATTGTCGTTGTTTTTGTTTTAGCGGATGTCAAGAGGGGTTGCAGACACTTTGTACGATTCTCATAGTTCATTCATTACTTAAAATTGATTTTTACTGAATATATTATTTTTAAGATGAATCAAACAAGGCTCGAGCACCAATCGATATATAAGACAATGATCAATGGATTTTGGGTTGGTTGATTAAATTTTCTTTGTTCAATGAAGTAAAATTTGGAGGGTTAAGGTTTATTTGTTGTTTGATTGTTTGTAAAATAAATGTGTGATATTTCCTTCAGGTTTATTTAGTTGTCTCATAGGGGTATTTTGGATATTACTTGTGTGAATATGAGGTGTTCAGATAAAAAAAAAGATTGACAAAAAATGAAATGTGACGATTGATATGAATTTGCTTAGGAAATATGACAATTAAAGAGACTTAAAGAGAGTAGTAGGATATACATTTAACGTTTTCATTGTTAATATTGTTTGGTTTTACAAGGTTTGAAAAAGGAAAATTTGGATGGAGAAAATCCCTTGTTTACTCATTTTTTTGAAAGTAATTTATTAATTTCCAAATTTATAAGTATAGCAATTTATAATTAGACGTAAATGAAAATGAAATTATAGTTTTATGTGAACGGGATACACTAAATATGATGATGATGAAAAGTGAAATCAATTTATTTTGCATTAGCTCAAATTATGGTGACTTTTTTTTTATATTTATATAAGAGACAAGACAATGCATATACATGTTTTCTAGAACAGGGCCAGATGAGTAATATAGACAGATACGAATGTTTCAAACTTTTAGTAAAAACAGTAAATATTGGGATTGCATAAGTCATGAAAATGCTTGTCTTAGTAGTTCGATATTTGGTAAATGATTGAGAGCTGATCGGAGTGATTGATTTAATTTGCTAATTTTATCAAAATAACTTATTGATTATATAATTTTTTAGGGAAGGATCATATTGTTTAAAAATAACTTATTGATTATAAAAAGCTTTTTCAACTAGTTAATTTACTAAATAATAAGATTAAATAATTTGACCATCCGATTTTCTATGTATCATATTAAGCTAAAATTTCCAATAAGTTAGGAGTATTTATCAAACAACTCATTATATTTGACTAAATAAAACCTTAGTAACAATGGCAATTCTGATAATTTTTGGGCTATAGATCACGAAAAATAAAAAGGGCTCTTAAATAAGTAAAGATTTAGTTATTTTTTCTCCAACTATGTAGTTTATCAGCCATGCGCTTAACTAAAAAAACCTTTGCAAGTTTAATCCATGGTAGAAGCTACCAATGCAAATACTAATTTTTGAATATAAAGATTAACTCAACTTGAGCTCTTTCATAAGCCGAGCCCTATGTAATTACACCTTAAAACTACCCTCATAAACGACACTATTTTTAAAAATATATTTACTAATAATTTCATTAATAAAGCATGTAAACACTAATTCCATTAACATTAAGAAGGTGCTTAACTTAAAAACAGTGCCTACCCTACCACTTTATCACATAGACATTAGTGTAGTTGAATATTCCTCTTGATATCCTAATTAGGCATGGAATAAATTTATAGTTTTAAATTTTTTTTTATGCTTCTTCGGCAAGCCATTCAACCCCTTACACAATCATCATCTCTTTATTCTTTAAAGATACGATGTCATCAAATCGCCTTATATCATGTTTGGAAATAATGATTTCATTTGAAAATTTAGAATTCACTCAAATTGTCTGTTTGGCGAATCAAAAATTTTCAAATTTGGATTTAGATCAAATTTGACGATTGTTTTTAAAGTGGTTAAAGTTGAGAATTTGAGAATAATTACCTAAACCTTGTCATTCTCAAATTATTTATTTATGATTTAATAATTAAAATTTATAATTTGAAATAAAATACTTGTTCCCAAACACTACATCAAAGAATAGATAATTTAGCTCTTGCTCTAAAAAATACTCCTAAAATATTTTAATATTTGGATTTAATTATATAAGAAAATTTCAATAATATTGTATAGTGCATGGTATGTTATAGCTCGAATATGAATATTCTATACAAATATTGTCAATTACAGTCCTTATTTTTTTATATTCTACTTCCTCTATTTCAAAATACTTGTAATATATGCTTTATTTATGTAGTAATATACTAATTTAATCTTTAATATCTATAATTATTTATTATGAAAAATTAAAATTTGAAATAATAATCTTTACGGTGAGAAAAATTGTAACACCCCGAGATTTTAATGATGCAATTATTTAATATTTTAATAACTTTTTTTTTTTACAAAGGCGCACAGTTTTAGGGCATTCCACTCACCTCTTTAAAGTTTACCTTTAACATTTATCTAAGTTTTTTTTTTTTTATGTAACACCCGAATTTCCTCCCGTCCTTTGCAATTTTTGGTTTCGTTTAAGGGGTTGGAAATTCAGGGGTGTTACACAAAATATTACAAGTAATCACAAATTCTTACTTGAGACCGTCTAAACATATAGATTTGGGCTGTCTAGCCCAATTCTAAACATATATTGTTATAACTCTAAATATAGATTTGGGCTGAACTTTTGAGAATCGTATTTACAACAAACGGTCTTTGCATTGAATGAAAGCAGTAATTAGTAATTAGGGTTAATTAAATAAAATAAAAATATAGAATAGTGGGGGGTGTCTGCATGTTTGGGACATGTCTGAGGTACAACGGCACTTTACAAAATGCCCTTTGCTACTGCTAAGGGTCCATCACCAATCACCAAAGGCTCAACTCTCAAGTAGGGGTGAAACTTATTCGGATTAAAACCGCAAACCGAACTAGACCAAACCGAATAACAAATATGGTTTGGTATTTTTTAAATTTGGTTTGGATTAGGTTTGAAAATTCAAAAACCGAAATATTAAGGTTTGGATTAGGTTTGGAATTTTCAAAAACCGCAAACCGAATTTCTAGACCGCAAACCGTAATATTTAAGAAATTACATAGAGCCTACTAACATTATTGTATTAGCCCAGACCCAATACATTTTAAACCTAAAAAATTGACAATCCTAACCCTTGATAATACATGTACTACCGTTGTCCCACTCCCACACCTGTTTAGTATTTTGTAAGATTTGTTATTTTGAATGACTTTGTAAGACATTATGTCTACTATTATTAATTTTGTATGATTTGCTTTTGTCTTAAATATTGTAATTGTAGTTTAAATTGTTATTCGGCCTAGAAATTCGGTCTGGGCGGTTTGGTTTGGTCTACAATTTAAAAATACGGTTCGATTTGGTTTGGTCTAGAAACTAATTTGGTTTGGTTTGGTCTGAAAAAATGAAAACCGAATAAAATATGGTTCGATTTGGTTTCAATGAAAGTCCAAACCGTAGACCGAACTTTCACCCCTACTCTCAAGGATTTAAAATTACGTCCTATTAAAATTGCAACATTTATTTTTATAAATTTTTATATTAAAATTGCAACATTTATTTTTATAAATTCTTATATATATATATTCGAAACGTTATAATTTTAATAGGACAAATAAGTATATGCCAGAGCAAAGAATCAATGTGTTAGTATGTTGATTTATTTTGAATTCATTTGGAAAAGTTGGTGTTTTTATATAATGGCGTTGTTGTCCGTGGCGGTCCAAAGAATTTTTTATGGGTTTAAAATTTATCAAGTTGATAAATTTAATAACTTATATTATTATCCAAAGTTTCATATTTTATACTCCCCTATTCATCTTAATAGTCCCATTTGACCGGGCACATTTGCCAATGCAATAATTTTAATATCTCTGATTGGGTATAATTAAAAATTGTAAAAAGTTGATATTAATAATCTTTGCATTAAAATGAATAAAACAAGACCTCACTTGACAATATTATAACTTATAGATTAAGAATAAAATACAAATTACGAGTAATTGATGAATAATATCAAAAGTTAAATGGGACTAATACCTTAAATAGGAGGGAGTATAATATACAACAAATCGAGTAATCTATATATAGAGCAATTATGATAAGGGAAAAAAATCAAAATTAAACATGATAATAATAATTAAAAGGGAAAAGTGTCGAAAAGTACCTAATAATTAGCTTTTTTTTCAAAAAAATACCTAATAAAAATAGTTTTGTTAAAAAATACCTATCAAAATTTACGTTTTCTTTCAATTAACCGTCAAATATAACGATTGATTGGTAAAAATTGAAAATTCTTCTTCCTCATCTTTAATTTCTTTTCCAATTCAAATTTCTCACTTGTCTTCTTCCTATACTTTTTACTCAAAATCGAAGTTAAATTACATAACTCATAATCGTATCTTATTTGTGTACTTATTTGACTATAATGATGTTTAGTGTATTAAGTCACCCCAAATTTAAATAAATGTGTTTATTATCTGTTAAAAGGAGTGAAGTAAAATGGTCCAAATGACACTATTGTGTACTTATTTAAGTTTTAATTTTTTACAAAGGACATAATTCATAATCGTATCTTATTTGTGGTCCTAAAAGATGAGTTTCTTTTTCTTTTCTTTTCTTGGGTACCCAAAAACTTTAGGCTTCGAGAGTTGATCTTTTAACTTTAAAGTAGTCTTGAGATTGAAACCCAACTAGATGCCTAGATGGCTTGCATGAACTAAAACTCAAAAATGGTATTGGTAAAGGTAAAGGACATTTTCGGTATTTTGTATGAGGCAGAGTTTAGGTGGGGTTGTTGTTTTTTTCTGAAAAACTCCAAAATGATACTCCCCCGAACTAATTTAATTGTCCCATTTGCTTGGGCACACTTATCGAGGTAACATTTTGACTCTTAATATCTCTAATTATGCTTAAATAAAAATTATGAAAAAATGATAAGAATAATCCTTGTATTGAGACAAATCAAACAAGATCTCACATGACTATGTTTTAACTTATGAATTAAGGATAAAATACAAATTACGATCAAGTTTTGGGAAGGAAAGAATGATTTATTGCTTCGGAGGGAGTATTTTAATAATTGTAAATTTGTAAACTAACCGCCTATTTATTTGTTGGTATTAAATGGTTGCAATAAGAATAATTAATCGTCATCATCATCATCATACCTAGTGTATCTCGTTCATAGAAAAACTATGATCAGGTTCTGAAAAGGAAAGAAAGACGACAACTTATACCCAAAGGTCATAGAACCCAAACCTAAATCATTTATTTTTATTAAGCCCAAACCCGGATCCGTATCTATTTAGAGGCAAATCTGGGCCATCTTATATCTATAACCATTCCTGTTCTACAATAAATTATCAACAAAATTTCCAATAATATCATCATCAGGTGATCTCTTGAGAGACCATTTTTTGTAAAGACGACCCTCAAAAGTTCAACCCAAATCTATATTGTTATAACAATATATATTTAGTATTGAACTGGGCTTTTAGGAGCCATCTTTTAAAAAGACGGTCTCAAGTAAAGATTTGTGTATCATCGTCATTAACGTTAGATGTAACATATGTGAGGAAGTAGCAACACAATTTCATATTTATGGCCCAGAAATCATATGGGCTGCAAAATCAGAACTCAAGACACTGGGTTAGCCTAGTATAATATCAAAACTTGGGCTAGGGGCATGATAAACCTACCTTAGTTGTTATTACTCCAGAAAAAATTTAGTGGTGGGGTTTCGGAATTAGATTGAAAAATAAAATAAAAAATTAAATAAACGATGGAAATAAATTGTTAAGATGCCAGATGGATAGAAAAATAATAAATTGATTATATGAATAATAAATAGTTAATTACGTCATTTTAATAAAAAAATTGATTATATTTCTACTAAAGTAGATAAGATATTCTCGGGTTTAGTTTAAATTTTTAGTTGAAATAGTTTTTTGACATCATTTAATTAGAGTCAACATGACAAAAAGTTATAGGTTCGAAACTAACAGTACTAGAACCTAACACAACCATTAATTATAATTATAATAATCCATAAAATTATTTTAATAAAAGAAACAATAATAAGTTGATTTGTATACCATTTGAATCTTTCCTAGGAATAAACTATTCCTAGATAATATTATTAATTTGTCTTCTAATATTCTCATAATAATCCCCTAATCATCTCCTAGGGAAATAGAGTGTACCCTCTTCCATATTTGGTTGTAGGACACCTCTTTTCCTTCCTTTTTCTTCTTTTCTTCTTCCCCTTTTCTTTTCTTCCATTAATTCAACCTTTCCATTTATAAAAATCCCTTCAAAAATGGAAGGTAAAATACTTTTTAGCAAATTTGAGCTAGAAAAACTCTTAGGAGAAGGAAATTTTGGAAAAGTTTACAAGGCAAAAAACCTCACAACATTAGAAATAGTTGCCATAAAAATGATCAACAAAGATGAAGTGAAGAAACATGGTATGATAGAACAAGTAAAGAAGGAAATACAAGTTATGTCTCATGTTAAACACCCAAATATCATTGAGCTTAAAGAAGTTATGGCTACAAAAACTAAGATATATTTAGTATTGGAATATGTTGGGGGTGGTGATTTATATACTAAAATTGTCAAAAATGGAAAGTTTGATGAAAATCTTGCTAGGAAGATTTTCCAACAATTGATCATAGCCCTTGATTTTTGCCATTATCATGGTGTTTGTCACCGCGATCTTAAGCTCGAAAACATTTTAATGGACTCAAATGGTGAAGATTTGAAGATTTGTGATTTTGGGTTAGCAACATTTCTTGGTGGGCAATGGCATGATCAAAGTTATGATTTTGAGGATGTTCTTCTTTATACCACTTGTGGGGCAATTGCTTATATGGCACCTGAAATTATAAGGGGTGAAGGGTATGATGGTAAAAAGTGTGATATTTGGTCATGTGGGGTCATTTTGTATACTTTACTTGTGGGGTATCCACCTTTTCAAGATGAAAGTAGAACAAGAATGTTGTGGAAAATTAGGGTTGGGAAATTTGATTTTCCATTAGGGTTTTCTAAGGAAGTTGAGGATTTGATTAAAAAGATTTTGGTACCAAACCCTAGTGAAAGAATTGTTATGTTAGATATAATGCAACATCCTTGGTTTACAAAAGGGTTGAGTAGATCATGTGAAAATGATGTTTCAAATTTGTTTTGTTCTTCTCCTATATCTAATTTTAATGCCTTTGATTTTGTGTCATCAATGGGTTCGGGTTTGGATCTGTCTGGTTTATTTGAGAGTACTCATAAGAGAAAACTCGGTTCATTGTTCGTGTCCAAGTGTTCGACTAAAGAAGTTGTTAAGAAAGTGGAGAGTATGGCAAAGGAGTTGAGGTATGAAGCAAGAAAAGAGAAAGAGTCAAGGGTGGTTTTGAGAGGTGAAGTGGGTAGACGAGGGCGGTTGGTGGTGGTTGTCGAGGTGTTTCGAGTGTCGTCCGAGGTTAAGGTTGTTGAGTTTACTAAGAGGGTTGGGGATTCTATTGAATACTTGAAGTTTATGGAGGAAGAAGTAAGGCCGGCAATGAAGGATGTTGTTTGGAAATGGCAAGGAGAATGGTCTATTGTCAAGAAAAATAGTGGTGGGAATGTAAGTTTTCCTAAGTGGAAGTGGTGTTAGTTTGTGTTGACCTAGTGACTTTCATAAGTTTTCATGTCGATTTATTTTAATTTTAAGTCGAAACAGTCATGTGATTTCAAATC
The DNA here is from genome assembly GCA_019776075.1 of Amaranthus palmeri. Taxonomy (NCBI): domain Eukaryota; kingdom Viridiplantae; phylum Streptophyta; class Magnoliopsida; order Caryophyllales; family Amaranthaceae; genus Amaranthus; species Amaranthus palmeri. The sequence continues at coordinate 464,998 of JAAKBH010000303.1, forward strand.
ATTGTAAGTTGAGCATGTTATATACTTATGTTTAACCAACAATTTGAGCGTGTAATAATATGTGTGAATGAGATTATTGTTAGTTTGTGTAGATGATTGATTTTATACATGTATATTGTAATTAGAGCTGTTCATGGGCGGGTATCGGACCGGGTAGCACCTAAAAATTCTACCCGCGGGCTCCAATATTCAAAAGCCCGCCCGCATTCGCGGGCATATTTTTTTGTCGCTACCCGCCCATTTTTAAAGCGGACGGGACCCGCGGGTAGGCAGGTATTTTTATATAAAAATTTAAAAAACATAAATCATATTTTAAAGTTAAGTTTTTATAAGAACAAAAAAATATAATACATTATCTAAATTATTCTAAATATATATAAAGTCTCAAAATAGTCAAATTACATGAATATTGAATATAGACGGTGGAGTCGGCTACTTGTTCGAACTTTTGATAGTCGATTGCTTGAATGCTTTGAGGGTTAAAAATATTAAAGTCTAAACGAAGTAAACCTTAAGGCTAGTAGAAAAGTAATAAACTAAAGTTGGGTATGGGTCATGTAGTAGTATATTTTAATATTTAATAAAATTAATTATTTAATAAATAATAAATTAAACTAAGTGGGCGGGCGGGTACACCCGCGGGTAATTTTTTGGTGTCGCTACCCACCCGTTTATCTTGGCGGGCGGGTATTACCCGCCCAAACTTTAAATTTTTTTAAAAAACGTTGTCCATGCCCGCCCGTTTTTCGAGCCGGATTGGGCGGGCCTAGCGGGTAGCCCGCCCATGAACAGCTCTAATTGTAATGTAACATGAGGGGGTTTGATTAGGAAACATCCTATGTTACACGATTTTCGAATTTAGAGGCTTTCTTTAATTGCGATCTCCTTTTGATGAGGGTATTGATCTGCCTTCTTTTCCACCTTACTCAGATCCTGCCTTATTGGACTTTATTGGAGTAATGATGATGATATTGCCCACTAGTTTTATTATATTAAACTATATTTGAGTCGTTATATACTTATGTTTAAAATACGAGATTATAAATAATTATATGGTTTAAGAAAAAATGATAGGTTATATTCTTGCTTGTGGTATCACTAATCACTAATTATTTAAAAGAATGATCAATATATTTATTTTGATTCTTTGATATAATAGTCCATAAAAGTAATTGTCATGTCCCTTGGAGTTGGTATATCCGGACATTATTCTCAACAGGAAGCGCATGTGTAAGATAATGTTAGATATTTTATCAGTATGATTATATCTGTCACATTCCCTTCCCCAGACTCTGTTTTTAAGCGGAATATTAGATTAATGATGATGATTCAATTCATATATGAAGAAGGTCTCACTAATCATAGCTTTTGTATTGTCTGCAAATATGTTTAAAATAAGTAGTGACCAAATAAATAGGGAAAATAGTTAAAAATAAATTAATTTTTGTTTGATATGTTGATAATAAAGTAAAGTCAATTATTGTTTATTTAATAAACTTACATATTTGGTTATTGAAAATAAGCTTTACTATTATTTTTTTTATTAAACCCATATATTTGGTATAATTGCTGAATATAAGCTCAACTATTCAGTATAATTGCTGAAAATAATTTTCACTATTATTTATTTTTTAATAATCCCTCCTATATATTCTGTATAATTACTGAATATAAACTTAACTATTATTTATTTCTAATTATTTGACTTGTAAAAATGTTTATGATTTACATTCCAAATATTATACATATAATAGGACATCATAAATACTCCCTCCGTTTTCTAATGTTCTTCCCATTTAGAATATTCTGTTTTGGAAAGAGAAATTTGATTAAGATTTTTAAGACATATATAGAAGACAAAATATATACATGTGAGATCTCGTTAGATTCGTTTTAATGTATACTTTTTTATTATTTATTTTTTATAATTTTTTATGATGCGTATTTGGAGATATTTAGGCTCAAAATTTGCTTTGAAAACTGTGCAAAAAGTATGGGAAGAACATTTGGAAACGGAGGGAGTATAAATTAAAATGGTTTATTTAATATAATGTAGATCAAAACACCAATAATGGATTGATAATTAAGGAGACAAAAGAGTATTGATTAGTTGTCCTCATCAAAAAGATGTCATCATGCCTTAAGCTAATCAAATTCCCCAATCAATTAATAATATGTGTAATGTAGGAGAAATAATTGTACCATATTTTGTTTATTTACTCCACCTAATTATTCTTTTAAAGTCCTCAATTACAAGTGGCAATCAACCAATGAAATATCTACAAAAATGATGGTCCATAGGATGTTGAACATTTTAAAATTAATTAAATAATACTCCCTCCGTTCCTTTTTGTTTTTCCACCTTATGAAAACGGGTAGTTCCATAAGTTTTTCCACTTTAGAATACTTTCCATTTTTGGAAAGTTTTTATCACACTTTTACCCCTTAAAACCCCACTTTTCTTACTTTACACTACTATTTAATTATTTTTTCTCTCATACTTCCAATACAATCATTACATTACATTATTATTTAATCATTTTTTCTCAAATACTTTCAATAAAATCATTACTTCCCATTACTATATAATTAAAATAATACCCACTACCACCAAAGATTCCATTTTTCTTAATCTTGGTGAAAAACCCAAATAGGAACAATAAAAAGGAACGGAGGGAGTATTTTTTTGTTATAAAATTAATAAAATTGATTTGATTTTAGACTCGCCTAGTACTTCATTAGATTTTTTAAATAAAATTTCTTATAAAATTAATAAATTTATAAAATTTCTACAAAATAATGCTAATATTCTATATTGATATTTAGTTGGCATATTCTAATCATGAGAATATAATTTGTCTCATTAAAGTTGAACTGAAATCTTTTGTAGGTCTAATCAAGTTGACTATATACTTCCTCTTATATTTCCTAGTAGTTTTATTTACCTTTTTCATACTTACCGATCGAGATAATATTTTAACACTAAATATCTCATTGTATATAATTAAGAATTATGAAAATTGTAAAAAAAAAAAATCATAACTAATAAAATAAAACAGAGAGAACAATGTAATATGAATATGTAATTCAATTTGGTCTCATCACTCAATACCGTAGGAATTCATATATATATATATATATATATATATATATATATATATATATATATATATATATATATATATATATATATATATATATATATATATATATATATAAAAGAAATAACTATTTGGGAATTAAACTAGTATAAAATAAGCTTGTTAAATGATAATATCTCTAAAATAAGCTTTAGAAAATTTTTATTCTCAAAATGAGCGTTTTTTTAGATGTGCCCATAAATCTTAATTTATTCAATCTTATTTGGGCATTAAAAAATTTTCAAAATACCCATGGCTGTTTTTCACCTTTCTGGCCCATAAATCCTATGGGCTGTAACTTAAGAAAAAAAATTTAATATACCATATCGACATGTATCGAGATGCCCATAAATTCTAAATCAGATGCCCACAAACTGGGCTAGTTTTGTAATATATCAAGATTTGGGTAATTCACTAATTCTTAAATGAGACGGTTTTACAGTGAGACCATCTCTATTGAGTTGACCTAATATATATTTTTTGTCTTAAAATGATCACTTATAACGTTAAAGTGATCATTTATAATTTTATTATAATCTTTTTTAGTCTTAGAGTGGTAACTCATAACCTTAAAACGATTACTTATGACTTTAAAATAATCAATTGAAGAAATTGGCAATTATATCGACTCGTCTCATGGTGAGACGATCTCATGCAAGACTAGCTGTAAATACTTTACTAATTTTTGTATGAGACGATTTCACCGAAAGACGTTCTCTATATACATGAGTGGAATGACCTAATTAATACAAATTTTAGCATATGAACTGTATGTGCTCCTTGTTTTGAGGTTGTTTCACTAAGAGACAATCTCTTACAAAATAAACTACTCTTATAATAGACTGTCTTTTGATAAGAAGATCTAAAAAAAGCCAAACTAAATAACCCAATTAAACAAATATATAAAACGCGTCTTTCATAAACAATATTTGTACACAAAATCTCACAAGAGACGGTCTATAGGATAGACCACAAAATTGGGCCAGCCCATTTCCCTTAACTGATTTTTTTATTGTAATATCAATTATATTATGTTATAATCCTAAATGTAAGGTATTATAACCTCGAATATACTTTTCTATAACTCCAAATATAAGTTATTATAACCCCAAATAATTTATTATAACCCCAAATATACTATGTTATATTTTGGGCTGGGCTTCATGGATTCCGTCTATAGAATAGACCGTCTCCCATGAGACTTACTGTTGTTTGTATCTCTTTAAAGTCCGTTAAAGTTCATTTTCGTGAATCAAGTCAATTTGGGCCCTAATTGGACTATACGCCAATTTTAGTTGGTTTAAATTTGGATTGGGTCAAACTTGGTGCAAAATAATTGGGCTCCATTTTAACTTGAATATCTACAACAAATCTATCAATATTAACCCAAGAATTTGTGTTTTTTTTTTCCATGTCTTACTTTAGAAGTAGCTATATAATTAGTTGATTTTCTAATTGATTGTTAAAAGATTATAAATAATAAAATTAAGATTATAAGTGATCACGTTAAGACTATAAGTATACAGTAGACCAACCTAATTACCTTATAAAGATGATCTCACAATAAAATTATCCCATCAGAAAATTTACTTTTTTTAAAACACCTTTTAAATTTGCAATTATAACCCAAATCTAAGTTTTAGGTTCATTCATTTTTAGGTAAATACAACAAGTACATTTCATTACTCCAATCCAATATCAACATTCGCTAAATTAATTTTCCATTTATTTGTGTTTGAAAACTTTTCTTTCGAGAGTTCTTATGTCATGTCATTACTAATAATATATGCATTTCAAAAAATTGATAAAAAGTTCCAATATTTTTAGTATATCATATAATTATTTACTCTCTCACTGGAGAAGGTATGATTTGTCCACATTTTTCAGGAAAAATAAAACCCTCCACCCGGACACTCTCAGTGTCCACTGTCCCGCACAATCATCATAGCGTTGAAGGAAGATCTGTATGGGAAACTGGGAGTGTCCTTTACCTTTAAGAAAAGATCTGCGTATATAATCAGAAAAGACACGAATTACTCAACTAAAATTCTTTCAAAAGAAATCCATTTTATTTTTAAATTCAAAACTTATCATACATTTTGATGATTCAAGACATTCACCACATATTGTGAAGTGGTAAATTGATATTGACCTTAAATCATGGCCAAGAGTTTGATGGCTTCAAGAATGGAGTCACTAATCATAATTAGTTAATTAATTCTCCTTTCGTTAATTCAAGAGCCTAATTAAAGGTTTAATGTACCCTAACTAAGCTCCTTAAATATTCTTCAAGGAACACTTCATTATTTTTGTTTGCCCTTATATGACTTCATCCTTGGCAATGCATCACTTTTTGTTAAATTTTGTACTTAAATATATTTGTGTCAAAATCATGTTTATCATAGCTTTGAATTCATAACACAATCATTATAGAAAATGTTGATTTGATTTGAATTGAAAGTGACTTTTACTCTATTTTTATAGCAAACTCGTTGGAGAAAGTCTTAGTAAATAACGGTTATTTGTGTAGTTGATAAATCACCCTTATATGGTAGGATGTGATAGAGTGAGAGACTTGTTGTTTTAATTTCTCTTTTTGATTTTAGTTATTTGAATATTATTCTTTTTGTCTTTTTGTGGTGATTTACAAATCACCGTTATTGATTAAGAATTTTTGAATTCATAGTGACAAAATAATTTTTTTATGCAGCATCAATTTTTGATTTGTCTGCATCATCATTATTAGTCGAAACTCATCATAATTTTTATGAATATTCATTTTTTATTTTTGAGTTAACATTTCTGTGTCATATATCGTTAGGCTATTCAAACCTGATACACTCAAAAGTTGTCTGATTGACCTTTTAAACAGGTTTAATCTCAATAAAATTGCTACATTATCTTTAAGAAATCCCCACATAAAAATTAGAAAAAACTAATTAATTAAGACCATTTCATATTCTAAACTGCGGTTAGTTTAGTGAAGTATAACAACGTACCTTGAACTCATACTCTAATTTTTACCAATGAATCTAACCAAAGAAAATAACATCAACTTTATTTGATTTTAAAAATTCTAATGATGTAAATATTTTAACAAAAATTACCAATGATTCAACTTATCCTTGAATTTCTTATAATAATCCCACCTATTTAGTAATCATGAATAATTCCAATTTTAAGGGGTATTTTCCTAGAGTAAATCCGGTGGCCGGATGACTTACTATAGCAAGTTTTATTTTTTAAAAAAAGATAAATTGAAATAAAATGTCAAAAATATGCTCAAAAATGTTCAAAAAAAATTTAAGAATTTTTTTTATTATTTAAAATTTTTTATGTAAATTTTTAAATTTTTCTCTAACTTTAAATTAATTTTTAGTTTATTTTTTGGTGAATTACCTACTATAGCACGTCATCGGATTACCCAAGTTTACTCTATGGCCTAGGCAAATATCTCTTAAAGTTGGTATTATATATGATTAATTAATAATTAATAGGTTAGATTATTGTAGGAAAATCATAAAAATATAAGATTATTCCATGTAATTTTTTGAATATTTTAAAACAAGTGACTAGTATTATAAAGTTGAGAAAGTATGAAATAACACTTATGACGTGATAATGCAATTATGCATGTCAATCATATTTCATAGTATTAACGTAAAAACGACGTAAAGTTAAGACATTTCACACCAATTGTAGATGATATAAGTACTTTTTTGTCACCTATAACGACGACTTCGAGTCTTCTAATGAAGCTCACTTATGGTGTGTGTCTTGTTACCTTTGATTTGTTATATTTTTAACGAGAACTTATTTTTGTTATATTTTATTTTTTATTATAAATACGACATTAATTTTACTCCAATGCTATCAAGTGGATTTTATTAGGAGTGGGGTTTTAAGGGTTAGATGTACGCAATTATATCTTTATTAGTAATAATAATACTAATTAACAGAGATGTTGTTTTCAATTGACACTTTGGCTCCATCAAAATAAGGGACAAAAAGGGGTTCATACAAGTTATCGGATTGATTTCGAGTTAGATGTTTCGGGTCGGTTTGAAATCGGATTTTGTGTCTTTTAACATACTTGTAAATTGTAAAATAAAGTCGAGTTAAATTGAGTTCGATTATAAAGTCGGATAAATTTCAGATCATCGAGTCTGTTTTTAGCCCCTCTAACAACTACTTATTAATCATGTTAATAAAATTTTCTTTCCTTAATCATTATAAATTCAATTATTTTTTTATTTCATCCATATTTTTCTTTCATTAACAACGTATTTTTTTGTATTTATATTCTCTCGTAAACTTTAATCAAAACTAACATTATTTAGAATAAATTAATATACAGAATGCAGAGAAAATAGTAACACTCATGTACGTAAATACTTTGATTAAATTATAAAAGCTGTCTACGCCACTAAAAACATGGAGAATCCCATCGGACCACCCAATGCATTATGATGATGCATTGCGTGGTCCTGTGAATGTTAAATTGACGCAGAATAAAACCTGACACAAACGTGTCGCTAAAAGTGACAATGACACTGACAATCATCTCTACTCGTCGCCACCTTCCCAACGGAATTCAAAAAAATAGAAAATAAAATATGTTAGAGACAACTCCGAACCGAAATCTGACACGAACGGAATTCAAAAAATAGAAAATAAAATATACTGCATTCGTTTTAATTGTTAAATTTTTCATTATTTTTATGATAAATATAAATATTATTTATTTGATGAAAAATATAATAATTATTTATTAAGGGACAATTCTGGGTATTTATGTACAAATGTCTAATTACTTATTTATAGATCCTCCTCAAATAATAAAAAAAATTAAAATAAATGGATCTTTTAAAGTTAGTGTGTATTTTTCCACTACTTTGCTTTTCTTTACTATTTTATTTCTTCGGAATTACTAATCCTCATGGGGATATTGAGAATTTTCTATTGGTCGTATATGGACATTTTTTTAGTGGTAAGTCAAGTCAATATTTTATATTTCATTTTAGCAATAAAATATCATGAAACCTCATTCTAATTCTTTACCATTCCTTTAAGACTTCACATGATTCCGTCTTTATAAATGATATACTCCCTCCTATTCACTTAAATTGTCTTATTTGAGTTGGGCACGAATATTAAGAGTCAGATTGGGTTCACCAAAAAGGTGGTAGTGAGGTATTTTAATTGATTAAATTAATGGTAAAGATGGTAGTTGGATATTGGGAATGAGAAAAGTGGGGATATTTTAATTAAGGTAAAAAAAAGTTAGACAAAAAAGAAAATGAGACAACTTTGGTGAATTGCCTATAAGAAAAAATGGGACAACTTAAGTGAATAGGAGGGAGTATTTCGCCACTCCTTAATTACCAAATTTACCCACAATTGAATACCTTTGAATCTTTTAGTATGGACTATGGAAGGTTACGAGTCTAAGATTTTCCTTAAGTTCGCGATCCTAATATATTAAAGGATTTGTGTTTAATTTTGTAAGATTAGATGGGTTTTGATCTGAGTTTGGAATTAACGTTTTTAAACTCGAACTCTACTCAGATTTATTTTCCAAATCCGTAAAAGAACGAAACTCACCTCAACCTGTTAAAACCATTTTACACCGCCCCATTATATATTTCAAAAACACTCTTAAGGTTGCATTTGGCAACATGTATTTCATTTCAAATTCTTAATTTCAATTATGAAATCATAAATGGAGAATTTGAAATGACAAGGTTTGACAAGTCATTCTCAAATTCTCCACTTTGACTACTTTGGAAACAAAGGTGGAATTCACTCAAATCCAAATTTGAAATTTTTTGATTTACCAAACACTTAATTTGATCCAATGCTAGATTTCCAAATGAAATCACCATTCCCAAACATAGCATAAGCTTATTTTATACTACCTCCGTTTATTTTTATGTGCAACTTTTGGCCTTTGCACGGTCGCCAATGCAAAAGTTTGTAGGGGGAAATTAGAGAAAGTAGGTATAGGTAATTAAGGGAAAAAAGGAGAGAGAAAATGATGGAAGTAGAGATAGGTAAGTAAGAGAAAGAAGGAGAGAGGAAGTAGGGATAGATAATTAAGGGGAAAAAAGGAGAGAGAAAATGATGTGATAGGTAATTAAAGGAGAGAGAAAATGATGGGATAGGTATTTAGATAAGTTATTTTTTTACTAAAATAGGAAAGAAAAGAGTGAGTTGCACATAATTTTTAGCGGACATAAATGGCAAAAGTTGCACATAAAAATAAACGGAGGTAGTATTTATTTGAATTCAATTTAGACTTATTTAGAATTTATAGTTTAATTTTAGTTTAGGTAAAACTTTTAAAATGTCAAAAAAATAAAGTATAAAGTAACTAAACTAAGACTTTTTAGGTCCTATTTTTTTCAAGTCCTATTGAAGATCTTAAAACTATTAGAATTGAAAATTTAGATTAGAATCTAAAATTTACAATCTAAAATTTACAGACCCTTAAAATATAAATCTGAATCCACCAATTAATTTTAATTTAAATTATAATCTAATTAGATCTGGATCTAAACTATAACTAATATCCATTCCTTCTTAGCAGAGGGTCTTTGAGGGTGTGCGAGGTGATCGACTGCACAGGACCCCTCTTTCTCTCGTATATGAAAAAGTTAATCAAAAAAAGAAATATGTTAAATTTATTGATAAAATATTATTATATTTACTATAAATAAGACACACAAAAAATTTAGCACAGGACCTCCAAATTTTCCTAGACGGCTCTGCTTCTTAGAGTACCCTACTCCAGTACTCCCTAGTCCCAACCTATGTCCAAGCTACAAATTCCTTTATAAACATTTCCAAATTCCTACCATCAAGATAATATACTTTGTGACATGAGTATATGTCACATACTCACGTATCACATATGACATCACTTTTTTTTATCATAAAATGCATTATATGACATCACTTTCTAAAAGTATGTCCCATGTGGATTAGTAGGTGATGCTTTATCTTATTAAGAGAAATAATTACTGAAACGATTCGTTTAGTAGGTAGTAATAAACGGTGGTAATGAGAATGAAAAATTTGTGTAATTTTAGTTGAAAATTTTCTTGGTTACCTTAATGGTCATGCTTGTCCAAATCCAATTATCATTTTCATCATAAAATTAATTTCAATACATTACCATTGGGAGATGTGGTATTAGATGATAATGGAAATTTGTAAACAAAAATACTTTTTTGAGATCAAAGTTTCATTACAATGGGAATGATATAGAACTTTTGATGAAATTTTACACTATAAATCATTCTCATCACCATCATTTAGTACCACTAACCAAATGGCCCGTAATTGCGTGTTAAATTATATTGGAGATTAATAATTTAGGTATTATTAACTTATTTTTTATATCTCTTTGAGGTTGCTTTGAGGAGAAATATCACCATCAGGAACAATTTCAAACTAACAAAAAATATGCAATATTAAGGGATATAACATAAAACCATATTTAAGCTCTGAAATACAAATATGATAATCAACGTCAAGAAAACAAAATATTATCAAAACTAAAAATAGGTAACTAAATTAGGATGAAAAAAGTAAAAAAAAAAAAATTCCTCCACTAATTTGTTTTTAAAACTATCAGGAAACATTAACTATTTCAACAATGTTTTCCTAATATAAAATATTTACATAATATTTTACTTGATAGCAATCAAAAAAAATACTTTCTCCGTTCCAAATTACTTGCAACATTATCATCTTTTGGATATTTCACAATACTTGCAACATTACCTTTTTGGCTAAAAGTAACTAAATAATTTTCTATTTTAGCGCTACTTTTTATGCTCATTTTATACATTATCAACTTTTTACCTACTATTATTAGAAATATTATAGATATTATACCCTTGACAATAATATTTCTTAATATTATTGTCAAAAGTCAATGTTGCAATTAAATAAAAACGGAGGAAGTATTTACATGATACTTTCCATAACAAAAACACCTCACTTTTCTTTGGAATGTGCAGGAAAATTCTAAGCTAAAAATCAAAGATGTTTATGAGACATTTACCATATACTTGTATTAGTAGGGTATATATTTATGAGGTCATGTAGCTTACGTCATGTTTATGAGACATTAGAGTCAAACTCAATTAAGACTCTAATAGCCTTCTTATTGGTCAACAGCTTCACAACCTTTCTAATCGTATATAGGACCGTCCCATTTATTTTTAAGCCCTAGAGTAAAAGATAAAAAGGGTTCTTAAAAATTTAAGGCGTAACGAATAATATAACACCCTTTTGGTTTTTTATTGTTGATATTTAAACCATTTTATAAAAAAACACTAAAAACTCTTATTAGGCCCTAAAAAATTCGAAGCCCGCCCTTGTCCTTGCTAATCGACGGCCATGCTCTATATTATGACGTAAGCAACATGACCTCATAAATTTATAACACATTTGCGTTTTTTTGTTCTTTCTTAGGTCTTGACTAAAGTCTAAAATAGCAATTCCGTCCTAGTAACCATTATTTTCCATTTGATTTTTTTTATCAATATATAAGTCTTAATTTATATTTTATTTTAATATATAAATATTTTTTGGATGGAATTACAGTTAAAGTATAGTACTCCCTTCCGCTCCTTTTTGTTTGTCCATGTTACTTTTTCACATATTTAATTTCAAAGCAAATTTTGAGCGTCGATGTCTCATAATACGCATAATAAATAAATTATAAAAGTTATGTATCAAAATTCTTGCATCAAGACGAATATAACAAATCTCATATGAATATATTTTGTCTTGAATATATATACTTCAAAACTCAAATTTAAGTTTCTCTCTCATAAAGTGAAAAAACTTAAAGTAGACAAACAAAAAATAAACGAAAGTTGTAGTTTTTTTTGAATTTATTATTATTAATTTTTTTTATTTTAATTATATATAATAAAAAATAGAAGTATGTTTTTGAATTGATAATATAAAAGTATTTAAAGTTGAATATGTGCTTTGACAAAACGTGAAAAAAAATCAAATAGAATAGTAATACTATTTAATTTCTCTTTATACCAATCATAGAGACAGAAAAGTAATAATATTGTTGCATATTATTATTATTATTTTTTTTGAGGAAAATTGTTGCATATTATTATGATATGAACTATAAACCGAACATATTATGCATGTTTTTTCCTCATCAAAATCTATACTATAGATGGTCTTTCAGAAGACCTTCTGAATTTTTTATCATTTTTTTCTAAAAATATTTTAAATTTGATTATTTTCTAGCCCTTTCCTTTGGATCCACCCATTATAAAAGAAATGCCATTTTCATGCTATAATTTTCTCTATATCATGACCATTTCACATAAAATTACTCCAAGTCTAAACAGATAAGCCAAAAATATTTTTCAAGTTTTTTCTTCTTGACTTTCAAAGTCATTTTCTAAATTACTAATTTGTCTTTTTCAGTGGGCCCATTACCTAGAAGTCTAGAGTTTTAATTTTATTTTAAAATAAAAAAATATCTTTTTTTTTTTTTTGAGATTATTAATAAAAATAATTTCTGACCAGTCAATTTTCTATCTCATCATCTAGTATAAATTCTCCAATAATCTAGTAGTTACAAGCATTCACATTATTTCCAAACCAATAAATGGAGTCATCATCTGATTGGGTTCTTGATACTTCCCTTGGTTTTAATCTTAACCTTAATCTTTCCAATAATCCTCAATCTAATGACAAGATTATGAATGATCATGAGGTTAGTATTTTATAAAAATAGCTCACTTACCATTTTTTTTATTATCTGTTAAGGAATCAAGTCAACCAACAGTTTAAGCTGGTAATTGAGGTTGTATGGTATGTTATATGTTGTAACACGCCTCGTATAAGAAAACTGTTTTGGCCGGAATTGTGGATGCAACAAATGTTCTCCACATGCCTTGCGCAAAATAATCCACTTGAATTTAAGGGGTAGTTGAAATACGACCCTGTGACTTTTTTGTCACGTTGGCTTTTGATATCATTTAAGTATCAAAATTTTGGCTGAATTGATTATTTGATATCTTATCTGAAGCTAATGTTATGAGTCTTATTCGGTACTCTTCCTTTCAAGTGGAATTATTAGCGGTAATTATTAGACAGGCTTCTGTAATCATATTGCATCCACAATTCTATTTCTAAAGACTTTCGCATAAAGGGATCTAATAGAGTTTACTCATTCGTTTATTAGAGTTTACCCTATTTGACAAAAAAAACTCTCGCAGAAAATGATCAATGGGAAAGATAAATTAATGTTAACGAAAATATTAGTACAATACTTCATCTGTTCCATTGAGTTTGCTACTTAAAATGACATTTATTGGTCGCAATTTTAATATAGTTTATGTATTGATTATTTCGAGTCGGGAGACTATTTGACCGCACTCTCCTTCACGGGTATGAACTGTCGTCGTTCCTCCCTCCCCAGATTCTAATCATAGTTTTCTATGAGCGGGATACACTAGGTATAATAATAATGATGTATTGATTATTTATTTTGAAAACAGAGAAAAAGTGAGAATTTAGAAGAGGAATTGAACAACATGAATGAAGAGAACAAGAAACTTACACAACAATTGGCATCCATGTGTGAGAATTTCAGCATTTTGCATAATCAGCTGATTGGTTTAATTAATCCAATTGCAAACAAGAGGAAATTTTCTGAAGTTATGGATCCTAATAACACAGAACAGAGTTGTACAAGTTATGATGATTCATGCAAAAGACTTAAGTTTTTGAGTAGCAAGCCTAAGACTACTAATAAAGTCATGATTAAGACCGATAAATTGGATACAAGTTTGGTATGTTCATGTCTTTGTTTAATATTCATACTTTTTACTTGTATGTCCCCATCAATTTGTATTAAATTGTGTTGATAATGTGTAAAACACAAATTCTTGTGAGAGACGGTCTTTATGGGAGACTATTTCTAATTGAACTGACCCATAAAGAAAAATGTAGAGTAAAAGTAGATATTAAGCTTTAATGAGTTGAGCCTGAAAAATGTCTTTCAGAAAGATGGTCTCTTAAGAGACTAGCTGTTCGAAAAAGGAGGAGATGAGGAAACCTGTTTACAAGCTCAAATTCAAATGAGCTCTGATACCATATTAGTAGAATATGAGAAATAAGCTTAAGTAACCTATATAAAAAAGAGAAGAGATAGTCTGCTTACAAGCTCAAAGTAGGTTAACTACTAAAATCAATAAGTAATTGGAGGAGTTACTTTCCGAATATATAATGAATGCTAATAATTATGATGAATTATGATAATATTTATGCCAATATTTAATTAAACAATGATTTTGATAATTAATTGGGTTTTGTTGCATTTCAGGTGGTGAAGGATGGATATCAATGGAGAAAATATGGGCAAAAAGTTACAAGAGATAATCCATTTCCTAGAGCATACTATAAATGTGCTGATGCTCCTATATGTCCTGTTAAAAAAAAGGTAAGTCATGGTTATCCATGTATAGTTTTAGGTCTTTTAGTTCAAGAAATGACATAAGAAAATAAAGTTTTGAAATTATTCTAATTAATATGGAGATTTTATATAATCAAAGCTATATAAAAAGGACTCTACAGATATAGAAGAACAAGAATTAATATTTCTTATAGGTGATGAGAATCGAAACTCTGTGATAAGGAGTAAAATCATTACTTGTTTGGCTTTCAACTTCAGTCCCCGTGAAATTTGTTCCATTAACTTACAAAAAATCAGGGGAATTGAACGAATGTGTATCTTAACCTAATCACTTTTCACGATAAACAGTTACATTTTCTCTTTTACTGACGTATTTTCTGAATTTGAAATAAAAACAGGTGCAAAGAAGTGCAAACGATTCATCGATCTTAATAGCAATATATGAAGGAGAGCACAATCATCCCCAACCTAATTCAAGTGATCATTTAGGTCATGTGATATTAAGTTCAACTTATTGTTTAGATGACAACAAAACAAAATCTCCTACAAGCAACCCAAGTGAAAATATTGAAATGAAAACTTTACAAAGAACACTAATTGAGCAAATGGCTTCTTCATTGACAAAGGATCCTTCATTTACTTCATCATTAGCAAGTGCTATTTTTGGAAAGATATCAAATGATAAACTTAATTGTGGTCAAAAATGGTTCTAATTAGGGAATATAGAGAAAATTATAGAAATTAGAGCTTATGTATAAGATTTTAGGGATTAATAGCATAATTTGTTTGTAGATAAAGATAAAATCTTGTTGTTATTGGTTTAGTGTATTTAGAAGAAAAATATATTTGAATGTATTTTGGATTGAAAGGAGCAAGGAAAAATATGTTTAAAAGAGGAAAAATGACTTCGCGTGCTTGATTGAATAATTTGGGGCTCGATCTAGCACAAAATCGAGCCCCAAATTGAGTTCTCCTGAGATTTTGATTCGTGAAACGCCAAAAGTGCATGGCTACAAGCTCGATCGAGTTGTATTGGTCGACCAGGTTGAATTGATTGTTGTATCTCAAAGAAAGTTTTACATCATAATTGATCGTTTCAGCGTTGTCTCTATTAAGTATAATGGTTTGAGCCACAAAATCCACAAATGTTTTCCTTGATATTATTGCTATTATTATTATTATTTGGATTTGTTAAAATGAGGATATTGTCATTAAGTATTGGTGTTTTGTGCAGTAAATTACCCTTAAAATTTATCCATCATAATTCATATAACAAATTTCGTGCAATATATTTCATCTTTTTTCTTTTTATTTACCTAGAAATTACATTTCAAAACCAAAGTGCGTGTTCGAGAACCTCGTTTGAACATTCTTAAATCGCATTCGATCATATGCTTCAATTTGGTTCAAGCAAGGCCTACATGAGGCCTAATCATCTAGTTCAATTAGTCTGAATGTTACTCGCTTTACTTTACTTGATGGTCCATCAAGTCGGGTTGTTAGAGCAACAATACCTGTTGCTTGATGTGACCCTGTTAAAGTTGTTCGTTCTTATATAAGGATTACTCGTTCAAGTTGTCTTTTAACCAATCTTTTATCTCAAACGCTACACCAAGCTCGTCAGAACCATATAACAAAGTAAAAATAACAATCATTGCTCTTCGCAAATAAAAATAACTTTTTTAGATTTTTTAGGGTTTTTTTCCGACGTGACAGATAGGTTACGAGTCTAATGACCTTTAAACATGGTCAAGAGTTTGGTTGCTTGATCAAGAGAGCGGCCAATAATTACTTTACCCTTCGCTAAATCAAGGTTGAACTGTCCTTTAAGATTCTTCAAAAAGCATTTTGTTCTTTAAAGAACATTATTTAATTTTTTTTTTCCTTAATTTTCTTGAATTTGTGTCAAAATCATGTTTGCTGACCATAGTACATATTAACATATTAGAATCAAGATTGAAGATTTATATGCGATGATCATATAGTTCACTTCATTGGGTCTTAGAATTAAGTGAATTACTTAACCATATTTTTATGGACGGGATACACCAGGTATGATGATGATTACTTTAAATTATATCTTAAAGCTTTAGCTAGTTACTAATAGTAGTACTAGCTAGTACCCTTACTCAAAACAATACTCGTCGAAAAAGAAATAATAATCCGTTTTAACCGTTATTGAATATAGCGATATATTGGGGCATTTTGAAATACGAAAGAGAACATAGAGAGTAAAATTGGTGGTTCATATCTAAAATTGTAAATAAAGAGTTAATTTATTAGGACATACTAAAATGAAAAATAAGACAAATTGAGTGCGATAGAAGAGTAAGGGGGAGAATATTGTGTTAAGATTTCAATGCTGCTTAAGTCGTTGACATTGTATTTATGTCAAGAGATTGACTCAACAAAAAGTTTAAGATTATGATGGTAGTTTTATGAAATATTATTTCCTATATCACACAGTCTGGCCTCTCTCACACATAAGCCTTTTGAGATAAAACTGCATATGCAACATATGTCCTGCTACTTAATTGCGGTGTAAGCTATTGGAACTTGTGACTCTTTTACCATATTGGCTTCTAATATTATATTTGAAATTATGGTTTTATCCTAGGATGTATCTATACATACAATACTCAATATAATATATAACATAACATAATTTTAGTGTATATGCAATTAAATATTGCACCTTGAATATATTACAATAATAAAGATTGTGCCATTAGTTGGTGTTGACCCCATAAAAGTACCACCGAAATTTCAGAGTAGGCATTTTAAATCCTAAAGTACCTATTCATTTGGTTCTTGCTATATATCCAAAGGTCCAAAAATAATATAATAAGACCTATGAGTGACTTAATAAAATATGTATTCCTTCATATAGCTAAAATTTAACATAAATTTTCAAATGGAACGGTCTCACGGTGAGATCAATTTTAACATTAAAGTAATTTCCTATACTCATTAATGACCAATTATAATCATAAAGTGATAACTTATAATTTTAAAGTGATTAATTAGAAATTAGGCTGATTATATAAGTTCGTCATATAATAAAATAATCTCATATAAAACGAGCTGAAAATTCATTTATTGATTTATCACTCATAGTCATAGGCTTTTACTATCAATAAACTAAAATTCTTAGTTTGGATTTTGGTGTGTTTGGTCTTAGCATAACAACTTGAATTCATGTACCAAATTTACCTATCAATACACAAGGAAATAACATTGACTTACTAGATAAAGACCTAGAGCCACGAGTTGAAGTATAGTCAACTAAAAAACATTCTCTATATGGATGTTTCTATTTGATTTGTCCACACTTTTTAATTTCCATATCATGCATTTTTTTATAAAAAATATTAGGTCAAGCTTTTGTTGTAAGATACAGACTTGCGGAATTAGTTCATTCAGTGTTTTATGGTAGCAAGAATCTCTCAAGTTGAGGATCTTTTTTGAGGTGAGAAGCTCTTTGACCGCATCCTCTTTTATGAGAATGGGATGTCGTCTTCCATCCCTGCCCATGCCTTGATAATAGTTTATATGCGCGAAATACAATGGATACAATTATGATGATGATTGATGAAATAATATAAAATAGCGTAATAATAAAATATTTTTAATTCTTCAATATTATATTTGTTTTATCTTTTGTTTTGATTTGTATTTATTTGAGCCCCACAAAATTCTCCTAACTTTTAATTTTTTTTTGAATATATTTTTATCCAATGACTTGTGCATAGTGAATATTGATGAATATTGCAATAATACTTCAATTTGCACACGTAAATGTATGTGATGTCACATGCATTACGTAATATGATTTGCGTGGGGTAAAAGCAATAAATGTAATTTGCAAATCCTAAAAAAATACTTGGAGTCTTTCCACGAAGGATAGTCAAAATGTGTGTATTATAAAAAATAAAAAATAAAAAAAAGCTAAGAGTTTTCAAAAATTGTCTAGGACTTTTTGGTTAAGTATTTAGTTTTATATGGACTTTTTTTTTGAATATTAGTTATATATGGACTTGTATTGTACTCCTTCATTAATAAAAACATAAATTTATTGAATTTTCTAAACAATAAATATAAATATATACTCTAAGTGATGATTCATAGTTATCTTATTTTAAACATTTTAATTGATGAGTGATAATTCAAATGCCATCTTTATTGTCACTACAATAAATTTAGCTTTTTGCGACATTGAATTTAGTAACATTAAAAAAAGACCACTGATTCATATGTTTAGAGTAATAATTATTGGTTTTTATTTTAATTTCCACCATAAAGTGATTTAGCGACACTTAATTTGGTCTTTAGTAGCATATGTAATTGTCACTATAGTTTATAGTGACATTTATGTCACTAGATCCTATGTCGCTAAAAGCTTTAGTGTGACTTTTTAATATGCTGCTAAAGACTCTAATAAATGTCACTAAATCCTCTATTTACACTATAAGAAATTTGAAATAGCGACATTTAAATTAAAGGTCGCTAAATATATCCCACTAAAAGCAAATTAAATGTCGCTAAATAGTGTGTAATAAAAAATATATATATAACGTAAATTATCACCTACTCGGTATGACTACTTTTTGTTAGCAAGTCAAGTCGATTGTAACGTACTATAAATTAACGGTTTAACTAATCAAGTGATTGTTTAATCAAACTAAAAATATGTAGCTCCTCACAATTTGTAAATTTTTTTTCTTATTAATTTAATTTTTCAAAATAGTTAAAGTTGTCGACTTGTTTGAAAACGAGAAACATAATTAGTCAATGTTACGTTTGAGATTGATGTATAATTTTATTTGAAAGTCTAGAATTAGCTAAACTTTAGTATTTAGTAAATAAAAAATAAATTTGAATTTGAGAATAGCTTTCAAAACCTTATCATTCTTATATTCTTTATTTTTGAATTTTATAATTAATATAATTTAAAAATAAAATATTTATTTCCAAATACATATAACTAGAGAATTTTTTTTTTAATGTTTTGGTAAATGTAAAAATGTACTTAACATAGTGGTTGGTGATCATATGTCAATTTGCATGTAAATTAATGATCTTTTATGATATATGATAGTTGATTTGAGCCCTAGGTTAGTGGCAATATGTGGCATGTCTAATCGATATACTCCCTCTGTCCCTTTGAAATATCACCATTTAACCAGATAATGTAAGAGTTTTTTGAGTCAAATGATGCTAATTGAGAGGGACAGGAGAGTAATAATCTTCAATTTCCTTGTTGCTTTATTCGTTAGGATGGTCGATCATATGTTAATTTACAAAAAAAAATTGCATTTATAATACAATAAATTTGAATTTACTGCTAAAGGTCTAAAAGAAATATTAATACTCACAAAAAATCTCGGAGTTGGAGCAAGTAGCGCTTTTTTCAGACAAAGTCTTCAAATTAAATCTCACGTAATCCTCCTCTTCTCTCAGCGTACCCTATTATTCAAAAAAGTATATAAAATCAGATTACTACCACAATATTTATCATTCTAATTACATTTGAAAGAATTTTATGTACATTTTTCAATATAATCAATCTATGTGTTGTTATGGGGTGCAACATCTTAATAGCTCCCTGTGGGCTGTGAGTGACCATGTACAGATTGCTCATCATTCACAGTGTCAATCTTCCGAGGGGTCGGAACAGGTGGCTCAGAATCTTCACCGAGCAATCTTCATTATTTCATTCTCGGCTTCCTTCTTCGCCTTTTTATTTTTGAACTCGAGTTGTTTGTAGCTTACTCAGTGGCATGCACACTTGAGACTTGAGAGTGTTGATGCGAGTGCAATGGAGTATGGGAGAATAAAGTTTGGATCACTTAATGAAGTGATCAGTGATGATGATTTGGTGTGCCTTGATGAAGGCCAGGGAGTGCTAAATATGAGGTATAACTTGTGCCTGGAACGGGGCAAGACACAAGTGATGGATTGCTCGAGCAAGGCAGCACCACTCACGAAGGTCAGAAGCCTCTGCTGACAGCCGCTCGATCGAGCAAGCTACAGCCACATTTCTATCGAGTTTCTGTTTTATGTGGGTAATTTGTGGGCTTTTGCGGTTTTGTCTTAGGGTCTCCTAATGCATAGTCGGACTATAAAAGAGGGTCTTAGAGGATCATTAGGGTATTGGAGAGGCACATACAAGAGAGGTAATTAGGATTTCCACCATTAGAGTTTTTCCCCTTTGTATTTGCATGTTTGTGTGAGTTGAGTCATTGATGTATATTACTATATTATTGATAAGAAACTTGTTTTGGGGGGAATGTATTCATAATCATAGATACCTCATAAAGCTTGTGTCTTTGTTCTCCATTATTGTTGTTGCTCTGTTTTTGTGTGGTTTCATTGTTCATTTATTCTTGTTTGTTCTTCACCAATCATCATTGCCCATTCACAACAATTCGCACGATGGAACATCCTAACAAAGTTCTGCAAAATCGACAAACTGAAACCAAAGAGTTCAGCTCAGAAAGAGTGTTGTTGAATAACTAAAAGCACATTCTTAGACCCTTGGGCCTTGACTCATACACACACAACATACAGAAATATTTCATTACCTCAATGTCATTAAGTGCCTCCTACCTAGGCGAAGTTTGGGGGATGTACACAACCTTACCCTTGTTAATGCTAACAAAGAGGTTGACATAATCTGCAACTTCACAAAAAAAAAAAAAAAAAAAAAAAAAAAAACCATTATAACTTCAATAATGCGCATTACGCCCTCAGTCTTGTTAAATTCCCTCACCTCTCTTTACTATGTGAGTAGCTTTGGACAATAACCATTTACATATTTCAACAAAATTACTTATTTCAGTTCTGCTTCTTCGTAGTTGCTAACTTTCTATTTTAGGACATGGCATATAGTAGCAAAACTTCTATTTAGCGTATTCCTTCCCCATTTCTCCCACTTTTCTACTCTCTCCCCTCCATATCCCTAATGTAATGCTCACTCTCTCCTACAAATTTTTTTTTCAAGACTTATAACCAATGTCGGAGAGAAAGGGGTGTCACGGAAGTCAAGAGACATCACTTAAATCTGGATGGAAGTCCAATAACAAAAAAGCAACATTTCAGTATTCCAATACCATTATAAGTGGCTCCCACCACGTAACCTTACACTTGTTAGTGGGGTTGTTTCCGACAAGGGAAGTTGTTTAAACTTGGTTACACTACGTGAATGTGTAGTCAGCCAACACAAAAATTTAGTCCTCGATATCCGTATACAATTTAAGATCCTGAAAACATAAAAATCCAAGAACAAAAAAGAAGCAAACACACATATTACATTACCCCAATGCCATTAAGTGACACCCAACTAGATTGCGGCTTGGAGGGTCGATATTACGCCACCTTATCGTTGTTAATGATAAGCGTAAGACTAACAAAAAGATCGCGTCCGGTTGACCATTGATAGCAAATGTCGTGCAATTTCACATACAACCCAAAAAAATGATAATATTAAAAGTTTTGTTGACAAGAGTCATTGACGAAGTTGATTGGACATGCAAGGAGGATGCGGAATCAATAGAGCTAGACTAAGATGAAGCACTGTATAAGTATAGTTCACCAAAACTAGAATCGAGCCTACCTAAACCCATATGAACACAGCACAACTATAGCGAGGAAAACAGCACATAAGACCATAGACTCATTATAAATTTACCGAACTGGCATTACCCGAATTGTAAAGGTGTATGAAAACCACATTTTAGGTTGTTCCAACCGATGTTTGATACTTTCATGGTTTAGGCCGATATTTGGTGGTACGGAAACCGCATCACTTAGTCAGTTACCTCATTTTTGCTCTATGCACATGACACTAAATTGATCCAAAAACATTGTATTAGTACAATCTATGAGGCATGGAGATGGCCTCATATAAGAAATGTTGCGCTAATGCAACGTGAAAACTATCAGTGTACCCATGTCCAATCCTTGATGCTCGGACATTGGAACGCGTAAAATTGAATATTTAGACGTATCCGACACTTGGACACGTACCAGTATCTTATATTTGGAGGAGAAGGAGTCATGTGATCAAAAGATTAAGAATTAAGCAAAACAAGGACCATAGGGGATTAAGAGTATAATGAAATACATCCATTCTACTCCTAAACACTCAAAGACTACCACAAAGATAGTTTCTATTTTAATACTTACATAATCACTCCAACCATCATAAGTTAATGAATCAAGAAAAGCAGTTCGATTCAACTCACCAGATTCGATGATCTCCTCACGAACTGTGAATCAAAAAACAAATTAGGGTTATTTTAAGCGAATTGCGAATTCAAAAAAGAATTGGTTGGCGTATTATGTTACAATGAAATTCCAGGCTTACAGTCCAGTGTTGCCTATTTCACTACCCCTCCCCTCTCACCACATTCAAATTGCCAACTAAGAAATCGAATTTCAGGCCATTTTGGGCAATTAGGGTTCATATACTCCTCAAATCATACGCTTCCAATCACATCAAAATTCAAACATTTCCCCACAAATAAGTATTCAAAATACATACATAAACACCTACATTCACATTGAATCATACAAACAAGTACTAGAAAATCACAATTCACAACGAATAGTACATTTATACTAAAAAAAAAAGGAAACAATTGACATACCATAAACCCTTTCTGCAATCTCCAGCTTCCTAATCAGCGCCATTATTAGTCAAGTGAAAAATCAAAAATCCCATAATCAAAAGTTGAATAATAATCGAAAAGAATCTCGACCAATTTCAGTTGAATGTCAAGAACCCACTTAAATAAAAAGCTTAAAGTCGATTGTCAAGAACAATAACATTAACTAGATCAAATTTCAATGATTTATATGTATTCCCACATTGTCAATGATCATTTTAGCATTAAAAATTTGGTGCATAACTATGGAAAGCTCAAATCTTTCTCCTTTCAGATTTTTTTTGTTCCCTATAATATACTATCTTCCATTTTAGTTGCACCATTTGGTTTTGGCACAATATTTAAAGGTTGTTATATCAGTATGGTAAAAGTAGAGATGCTGTATGATTGATGGTGATATGTGGGGTAGAGATAAAAAAATTATTATAAATAAAGAGTGGTTGTGACTTGTGGGTATATTAAATAATTAATGGGATAATGTATCAGTATGATTGATGGTGATATGTGGTAGGAATAAAGTGAAGATAAAATAAGTAGATTATTTTTGCCAAAAATAGTAATGTTACAAGTAATATGAAACTTTCAAAAATGGTAAGTGTTGCAAGTTAAATGGAACGGAGGAAGTACTTGGTGCATCATCAAATGAGTTCGATTTTATTTGAGACTTCGAGATAAAACTTAAAACTGACTTTTTTTTTTGAGGAAAACTTAAAACTGACTTAAAAGATAAATATATTACGTTTTTATTTAGCAATGATAAAAAATATATAAAAATATAGATAAAAAGTTGATTATATTTACAAAATTATCCATTTATCCTCATAATTCTTATAATTCTTATACTCCCTCCGAATCATTTTAGTTGTCTCATTTCCTTATTTGGCAAAATCAAATCAATTGTCTTATTTCCTTTTTTGCTCATCTTTTTTTTACCTAAATACCCCACTCTTCCAATTTCTAATACTCAACTCCCACCTTAACAATTAATTTAATCAATTACAATGCTCAACTATCACCATTTTCCCAAATGGGACATCTAATTAAATGATTCGGAGGGAGTATTTCTTTACTTTCATTGATGGTAAAAATGTTTTATTAATAAATTTTTAAATCTCAATTTTAAATACCATCCTTTCCAATATGTTTTTGTGAGACTTTTTCTTCCGAAGGCTCAACTTTTCTTCAAATATCATCCTTTGTCAATTATCCTTATTGATTGTTATTTTATTGTAGATGTCGTATGACATCTTTATCAATAAATTATTAGATTTCTTTAAAATTAAAAAAAAATTAACTCAAAAACAACCTAAGTCAAAACATTTATTCATAAATTTATCTCCTAATTTAGAATGTTTAAACTTCATAATAAGATTTTGCTTTACGTATTTGCATATAAAATTAACGAAAATTTAATATTAATAATCTCAATTTTGCATTATCTTTAAATAATTTCAATTTTCATATGAATTTGCCAATATATTAGAATACTATAACAAATTACCTTTGCCCAAAAAGAAAAGAAATTTTTTTTTTTTTAAAAAAAAAACCTAATTCTTTCCCCTTCACTTCAACCAACAAGCCCACCACACTAACCTTCTCACGCTCAAGTTGGCCCAACCAGCACCCCAAGGCCCAATTATGCGCTTTTTGAGGCCGTTATAAAATTACCCCTTAAACTGTCAAGAGAGATCGTTTTGAGAAATCGTTTTTCTGAGAGACATGTCTCAGGCCCATTTTTTTTTTCATTTAAAAAAAATTCATCCATTGCACAAATCTACAATAATAATTTTCATTATTTTATTAAGGTCAATTACAAAGCTTTTAGTGAACTGACTTAATGGGGCTTGGTGGCTATTTGATTGCTAGATTTGGCGACTCAATTTAACTTGGTCAATTATCTTGGTCGCGAAGTGAATATTTATTTGTAGTGAAAATACAATAACCTCACTAGTGCAAGACATAGGAGTGTGCAAAAATATCTGATCCATAATTTATTATTTTTTTGGAAACCAGTGGATTTCGATCTAATATCCGATTTTTTTTAAAAAAGGACATTCTCTGTATCCCGCACAAGGCAGGATCCGAGTGGGGTTTTTCTTTTTTCTTGAAAGATGCGGACAAATCATACCCGTACCCCCAAGGAGGGAGTAAAGAGAGATGCGTGCGGTCAAGAAACCCTCAATTGATACCTGCGCCTAGTAGGGGTCGAACCCCAAACCTTCTGCTCAACATGCAAATGCTCTATGCCTCTATCCATTGAGCCACAAGCGCTTTTGGCCAAATCAAATATTCTGTTTCCAAATTTTTTATTACTATAAATTTTTTTTGTATTTAAGTTATGCGTAGTTTTTTGGAAAAATTTCCATTTGTTTATAAGAAATATTAAATTTTAATTAATCATGAATAATACCATCTTAGTAGGGTGTTTCCCTAAAATAACTTTAACATTTAAAAAACAAACTATAGAAGATTATATATATGACAAAAAAAATGGTAAATTAGTTAATAAATTTAAATTGATATTATTCTAAGAAAAAATCCTCCTAAGTTGGTGTTATTCATACTTATTCAAAATTTATATTATTGTAGGGAAATTAACAAAGTGTTGTATTGCTTGTGATAATTTTTCCGATTTTTCATTTTTTATTTTTGTTTAGGACGTTGATTTTAATGTACAACTTTTAACTATTAAGTAAGTTACATAACTCATTTATTATTAATTGATTTAGACTTTTGCAAATTTTAACCATATTTCCAAAATAATTGTAAATATCCGAATTCTAAATTTCGATCTTTTCGGATTAATTTTCACTATTCGAAAACCAAATATCCTAATTTTCGGATTCAGATCGATTCCATATATGATTTTACTAAAATAATTAATTTTTAATGTCATTGGAGTAGTCTATTTCAATATAACAAGAAATTGCAAAACAAAAATAGAAAATTTTGAAATTTGAGTTTCAATAACATACTCAAACAAATTTATTATTAAACTTTATACTGAAAAAAATATAATGATGAGTGCTCCACAAATGATAAAATAATTAATGAGATAGTACTGTACTAGTAGTTTATCAGTATATCTGTAGTTCAATTCCTGCCTTAAAAAAGAAAAAAAAATAGAGACTAGAATGTCCCTGAATCAACATTTAATATGAATCACGCAGAAGAAGTGACTACATAATGGATTATTATTATTAAATATTAATTTTAGTATTATCACAAAAACTTGGACGAGACAGTTTTATTATGAGACCGTTAATTTGGGCCGATTCAATTTACACGTGTGATAATATTTTAATTTTCTGGCTATTTATTAATTTTAACCTTAAAAATATAAATTTTGAATATTGGTACCTTTAAGGTCAAAATTGATATCTTTAAGATCAAAATTGAAAACTGCCTAGAAAATGAAAAAACACTCAGGTTGTTATTCGCGCAAATTGAACTGGCCCAAATTGATAGTCTCGTTATAAAGTCGTCTCGTCCAGAACGAGCTGTAATATTATTATTATTGTTATTTTTAGTTTTGGTAGTTCAAAGTAAGTACCATTTTGGTTATATGAGCAGCCATCTCTGTTTGCTTTGTCAGGAGGGAATATATGTAGTAAGGGTCCCACTCCCACAACCATTTATCTACGTTTTGCTGACCTGTGTCAACCATACAATAAAAACAAGCCCGCATCGGTCGCACCGGTTGCGTTGTTAAAGTTTTTAAAATAAATGAATTGATTTTTCCCGCGTTGTAAAGGTGTGAAAAACCGTGTTGTATACCGCATCACGGGATATTTTATGATTTCAACCGATATTTAGGCGATATGATAACCGCATCACTCTCATTATCGCATTAGTGTTCCGTTATGCGATCGCTACCGTTACCGCATTTTTACACTATGATGTCAACTTATGTCAAAAATACTATCTCAATTCTGATTATATACGCACCATTCTAACTTCTACGTATTATAGTAATAACTGATTGATAGCAGAATATCATTATTGTCGTCCTTATATACCGACAAAAGTATAAAAATATAGAAATGGAATAAAATAGGGGTAAATATGATAACTTGTATGTTATTTTATGATATAAATTTAATATAATAATAACAATTTAAAATAGATAAAAAAAAAAGTGTAGCAACTTGCAACTATTATGAAACAAAGGGAATATTCCGCTTACTTTGTATAAAAAAAAGTATTATCAATTATATCAATTGCTAGAAAAAAATGATTGAAAATCTCAAAATATGACTAGTTATTTTCAAAATAGTATTAATAGTAGTTTAAAAAATACATCACTAGATAGTACTTGTGTGAAACAAAATTTTATTCTCTCCGTTCCTTTTTGATGTTCCTATTTGGGTTTTTCACCAAGATTAAGAAAAATGAAATCTTTGGTGGTAGTGGGTATTATTTTAATTATATAGTAGTAGGAAGTAATGATTTTATTGGAAGTATGGAGAGTTTAAATAATTAAATAATAGTGTAATGTAATGATTGTATTGGAAGTATGAGAGAGAAAATAATTAAATAGTAGTGTGAAGTAAGGAAAGTGGGGTTTTAAGGGGTAAAAGTGGGATGAAAACTTTCCAAAAATGGAAAGTATTCTAAAGTGGAAAAACTTATGAAACTGCCCATTTTAGTAAGGTGGAAAAACAAAAAGGAACGGAGGGAGTAATATTATTTTTGAAATATATATATATATATATATATATATATATATATATATATATATATATATATATATATATATATATATATATATATATATATATATATATAATTTTATTAAAATTTTTTAGAAATAAGTATTGAAGAAGTAAATTATTAGTCTAAAATGAATTTGTTTATGTATCAAAATTGTAGTTTTATATAAATGTACAATGTTAAAATTTATTTTATAATCATAATAGAAATAATTTTGAACTATAATTATAAATTAACATAGACAAAAGAATAATGTTTAATAATTTGTATTGAGATAGTGAATTTTGTTTGAAGACCTAATAATAAAATGACATAAGCTCTTGGGAAAAGAAATAAACTCACTGATTGTTATTGAGAATGATATACTATTATGAAAAAAGATGTTGCTATGAACTGGTCGTCTCACCATGATACGAGTTTATATGATTAACTCATTTTTTAAAATTGATTAATTTAAAATTATAAATACTAACTTTTATAATACTAAATGTACATGAGTCAACTCAATAATTATGATCTCATCACGAAACCTGTCTTATATAAGAATTTTTGTTCTACAGTAAATTATTTAATATGTTTATCCAAGACAAATAAACCCACTTGTGTTTATAGATCCAAAAAAACATTCAAACATCCTATCAAAATTTAAATTTGCATCCTCAATACTAAATTTTTATTTTAAAATTCCACTAATTATAAAATTAAAAAATAAAATACCACTTGTTTCAAAGTAAAAGCATTTAATTAATAATTAGAACTTTCAAAATTCTACCTCGAGTTAAAACTCCAATGCTTCGAAATTACCATCGGGTCAGTTTGGATCTTTACCCAGCCCACTTTCCTAGGCCCGAAACTCCAAGCCCTTTCCCAAAAAACACATTTTAAATTCATTTCATTTTCCATTAATTTTAAAATCAATCATTCGTTAGACTTTCAGTTTTCCCTCTCTCCTCTCTTCCATATAAAAGGAAGTTTCCACACAACAAAATTTTGTTCGATTTCACTAAAAATCCCTCAGAAAATGCGGCTGACGAATGCCGGTGACTTTCCCGGCGATGGAGATCGTCGTATGCCGAAACTTCGGCGAAGAGGTTGTGTGATTACGGCGGTCGGAGAAGAAGAAGAAGGTTGTAGAACGGTGTGTTATTCTCCCGCGCGTGTGGTGGTTTACCGTTTGCTCGCAATTGCTAAAAAATGTAGGAGTGGTGGGAGGAGAGAGAAAGTTCATGTTCAAGTTCAAGAGAGTACAGTGGAATTCGAGAACGATGCGTCGCACCGGAAGTCTGACGATCGGAGAAGAATTAACGTTTCAGGTGAATTTTGAATTGTTGGAATTTTAATTAATGTTTTTTTCAGTCGTTTGATTTCAAAATAGAATGTAATTATTATTCCTTTGAATGTATTGTTTCAAAAGTTTTAGATCATTTTGTGGCTTAGTTAGGCTGTATCCTCTAAATTAGCTAGGAAAAAATTGATGATTATAAAGAAGAAGGAAAAAAACGTATAAATAAATTCAGTTTAATAGAAATTAAATTCTACTCAAGCAAAAATCGTGAATGAATATAAATTTTAACTTGGTTGAGGTATATGATTACTGCAAATATGTTTGCTACAATAGCATTTTTATGCTATTGTTGGAGATTAATGGAATACATAGATGATAGCTCTGGTATATTCATCGCCCATCGGTACTAGGAGTACAATTAGAGGTAGGTATGACTAGTCAAATGAGTAAAACAATGGAGTATCAGGTATCAAATGCTGTCATCAGGTGCGATATATAATTCCATTTCAGGATTTTGATTTTTTTTACAATGTTAATTTATCATGTCTATAATCTATATGAGTATATGACCAACAATTCTTTGTGTAGGTACTCCCTATTTATTACATTTCTGATTTCTCTATCCTCATTGAATTTTGTTTCATAGACGTATTTTATAAATAACCTCTACGTTTTCTTGTTTCTTTTCATGTGTGATGTATCCCTGCAATAATGTTACCATATGATGTATGACTTTGTTTCTTTCAAATAAAGAACGAACAAACTGTTAATACTTTGTATACAATACCAAATTTGAATTTTTTTCCATGTAAAAACAAACCAATTCTTCTAGTAAAAATAAATATTGTACGTTATATTATATAGAATTTTATGATTAGTAATTAATAACATACTTTAAAAACACTAAAACATTTAAAACAACATTTTATAAAATTTTAAACGAAAAAGTCAAAATCTCCCTTATGAATAAAAGTGACTTGCACAAAGATAATGATGATCTTAATATTAAAATTATGCATTACATTTAACTATTTTATTAACTATTTCAAATATATATGATACATTAAATAATAATTTAAAAATTGAATTTCTTTTGAAGAATTGAAAAGGTAGTTTTCTAATATTAAATGGTGTAACCTAAATTCAAAAATATATCAATATGGATAATAATTTAGTCATAAATGATGCTAAAGTCAAAAGTATAATTAAAAAAATACTCTATAGTAATAGTAACGATGACATCATTAAATAATTTGAAATTAAAATTTTTATTGAGAAAGTCACCTGTATAAATTTTATAAGTTAAAGGTGTCGGAGGTCTTTGTTGTAGTAATTATTATTATTATTATTATTATTATTATTATTATTATAAATAGATATATATTTTTTATGCCAAATTACATGTTTATAGTTCTTTATATTCACTTCAAGTGTCTCATTTAAATCTTTAATATATTTTATTCATTATAATTAAAAATTTACTCCTTCCGTTTCCTAATGTTCTTCCCATTTAGAATATTCTATTTAGCAAAGAGAAATTTAATTTGATTAATATTTTTAAGACATATATGAAAGACAAAATATATTCATGTGAGATCTCGTTAGATTCGTCTTATTGTATACTTTTTTATTATATATTTTTTATAATTTTTTATTATGCGTGTTTAGAGATATTTAGGCTCAAATTTTACTTTGAAAACTGTGCAAAAAGTATAGGAAGAATATTTGAAAACGGAGGGAGTAAAAGTTAATATCAACAAAATTTACATTAGTAACTTAAACAGTAGATTCTAGTTGACTATATGTTAAGTTATGAGTTCAGAATGAAGTCCAAATCAAGAGCAATTGGTGAATAATTTAAAAACCTAAATGAAACACTTGAAGTGGATAAAAGATTTATAAAGAGTATACTTCACCCTTTGAATTTGTTATGTAGTTCTCAATGTGTAACTCTATAGGTTTTAATGTAACGAATTCAAAAAGTCTTGGTAAAAGAGATGATACTCCCTCCGTTTTTTTTTGTTTTTTCTGTTTAGAATATTTCATTTTTGGAGAAAAAAATTTGATTAAGATTTTTAAGATATTTATTGATGATAAATTATATTCATATGAGATCTCCTTATATTCGTCTTAATGTAAATTTTTTATCATAAATTTTTTATAATGCGTATTTAGAAATATTTAGGCTCGAAAGTTGCTTTGAAAATTGTGCAAAAAGTAAATGGGAAGAACAAAAAAGAACGGAGGGAGTATAAATCTAACGGAGAGAGGGAGCAATGTGCTTGTGCGAGTAATTTAATCACATGTTTTGTACACCATGCTATTTAAGGAGTTAAATCTTGCACATGCTTTGCATTCTAAAATAGGAGTAGCAGTTATTCTTACATTTGGTCTTGACTATATTTTCTAAAGTAACAGAGTGTCTGGCAGTAGCCTAGCTCAATCTTTGAGTAACTTCTGTGGAAAAAATTGGTTCACCAAATGTCATGGTCTTTTAGTCAACCTGTGGGTCAGCATAACTTGTAACTTAATCGAGGTCGAGTTGCTTGAGCTTCAAATCAAATACACTATATCAACTATCAAGATTATTTTAATCTAAGTGAATTTTTTCTGATAAGCTGATTTTTTTATGGATTTATGTTTATTTTTTCTTCTTTACACTATTTATTTTTACTTTAGCTGACTTAATTTTTGCTAAATTGAACTTAGTTTTACTTAAGTTAATTTTTTAATTTAAAAAGAAACTTAATTTTAACTAAATACACATTTTTTCGCTAATGATAATAAGGTTGAAGAACCCCTTTTATGTGAAGGAGAAGGGAAAATAAATTTTTCTTTTACATAGTGAGGAGTCAATCCTTATCGCAAGGGTGAAAGGGAAAGCCAAAACTCCTTAACTAGTAGGCCAACTCATAATTCTCAATTAAACTGAAGTTATTTTAATGGATTAATATTGATTTAGGTTGAATAAACCAAAAATGACTAGAATAAACTTTTTTTGATTGAAATACAATTGTTTTTCTCCATTTAAGCAAAAAGAATATGATCTCATTAATTTTGCAATTGTGCGACTTGTTTCCTCTTTGAGAATTCTTTCAATGACTAAGGTACAGGCTACTCTATGAGTGCGCACTATTCCTACTAGAACTCTTGTTGTGCATTATATGTTGTGGATAACTCGGAAAAGATCCATCCAAGAAGCGGCAATATTTGCAGTATGGTAAAAACAACGATTGAAATCAAACAGGATTTTGCTTTTTAGGGACAGCGTGACAGGCAAAACATTTGCTCTAGAAACCAAATTTTAGATCATTGGAAATGATTGTGATAATAAGTACTATAATACCAATTCATCCGTCCTAAATGTTTAAGGAATTAGCCTTTTGTCCGAGTGTCACGTAAAAAGTTAAAATAACGTTGGTAAGATAATCAGTGCCGAATCATGCACAATTTTACTCAAATCTTTGTCTTTGAATTCTCATGAAATTTCAAAATCAAGTATCCTTAATTTGAAAAACATGAATATGCATATTTAAGCTGCTCCCAAACGTTACATGTTGTGAACTTTTCATGCTCATTCTTCAATCCATTCTTCCCATTAGATTTAGCGGACTAGATATGTGTTCTGTGTTAGTTTTTGTGTGGTTATGCTGAAAGGATCTCCCCCATTTCCAAATAGGGCTCCAGAGACAGGAGATGACCTTCAATTTGGCAGCAGGTCTTGGTTTGCTATCCCTTATTGCTGCTAGCAAAACAGAACTTGAGAAAACTGTGGAATTACGTAAACAAATGGAAATATTCTTACAAAGTTTCAAAGAGGAGCACCATAGCCAAGGCACAACCCCAAAACCTTCTGGTCCTGAAGTTGCTTATGCTGTCAGTACTACTCTCGATGGCTGTAGTAATTACTCTACGGAGGATCATGCACCTTCATTTAGTCATCAAGATTTTGGAAACAATTTTGCTTTTGATACACACTATCACATGCATCAAAAAGAGGAGTCCGTGGGAGGTATAAACCATCTTGAGGAAGAGCTAGCAGCTGAGTTAGATCGATTGCAACTTGATGTAGAAACGGGAGATTATATTAAGACTGAAGAATCATCTGAAATTCAAGAGGAGGTTACTGAGGTTCAATACTTTTGAGTCCTTTGTTATTTATGTTATTTTACTTTGTTCTTGAATGATTTTTGTGCTCTGCTACGACTATGTCAGTTGTCTTTTGATATGCCTATATTGACCAAGTATTCGGTGACTTAGTTTGCCAAACTAAAGTTTTTCGTAAAAGGACTGCTATAGAGGCTTTGACAAATGTTTCAGTACATAGTATTACAGGTTTTTATTCGGGTCATTGGGTCGATTTCAGGTTAGGTGTTTTGCGATTCGGTTCGGTTTAAAATCTGATCTTGTACATTGGTTTTTACTTATTTTTTGATTCATTTTGAAGTTAGGCCAAAGTCGGGTTTTGGTTATAACGTTGGTAAATGTTGGGTTGTTAGGTTTGTTTCGAATATCTACAGAGTACACTTCTTATTTCCAATATATCATTACTGGATATTGTCGAGTGATTAGAGTTGTATTGATTTTCAATGGTATCTTCTTTTTACATATCTACCTTGGATCTCTCATTCCTATGGTTAAGTGTCTCTTGTTTGCCTTTTTATATGGATTAGATTTCTCATTTAGGTTATTTACTTGAGGATATCTTCAAGCGTTCTTAGTTTTACCTTATCTATAACAGGAGAGAACCAAGGAATAGGTGTGCCTAGGCCATTTCCGGGTCGTTTGGTTTAAAACCCTAATATATATCGTATTACATATAATGTAAAGATGTAAGTCGAGTTGGTATAGTGGAAATGCAAAAATGAGTGTTTGGTCAACCTTAAAACTGTTATGCTGAATTCGCGCATGTCAATGAGGTTCATTATTGCTTGCCTTTCCTTATCCTCTTTGCAAACAGCTTTGATAATATTGGTTTCTTGCATCATTATTTATAAGTAAATTTTGTAATGGTTCTCAACTTCCCTTCGCATTGATATTTCTTTTTAGGTTGATTTCCCTGCTTCTGCATCTCGATATTTTCGCTTATACTTCTATCTTACTAGGAATAACATGTCAATACTTTCAGTTCAAACACCTTCATTTCCTACTATCTACTATTTTTCTTAATTTTGGTACACCGATTTGGCAGATACCCTCTGAAAACACAGCTAATGGGAGTGTAAACATGAGCTCAGGGGAGGTGATTGATCCTTGCCAATATGTCGACAATCCCGAGTACTACTGTGGCGTTCCACCTCTTGAACTTGAGAGACGGTTGCATGAAGTTCTCGAATCAAGACAAGAAGAACGAATAAAAGAACTCGAAGCTAATCTAGACCGCCTGAAAAGAAAACTTCAAGAGAAGGAAGTAGAAGTCACTTGGTGGAAAGACACTGCCAAACTCATCTCCAAACAAGTCCCTGAGTCTTCCCGCGCCTTAAGGTAGCCATCAGCCATGTATAACCCTTCATTACTCTCTATACTTTGTGACGAAGAAATTCAAATGCTAACTTACCGGCATTTATGTGTTGCAGTTAGTATCAACATCAGAGTTTAAGATGACAGATGAATTGGGATCAAAATGCAACTTTGGCTTAATATATGCTCATCAATGGGATTTTAGCTGTTTGAAATCCTTTTGTTTATGTAAATTCTACCTACTGTTTTGGTGCGATGATGAGGACTGTTGATATGTGCCTTTCTAGTTTTCACTAGGACTTATCCAATAATGTTTTTGTTTTTTCTTTTGTTAATTTGGTAAATTTTGAAAATCATTTTGGAATCTCATTCTGAAATATATGGTCCAAATTTATATATGCTTCTCTATCACATTTTTTTGTGTGTAATGGCCTAAAAGGGATTGATTCTTTTGCCCCTTGAGGTTGTGAGTTGTAAACTGATACGTTTTGTGTGGCATTTCATGTCAATGAAAGGGTGCAGAACTTCAACCATATTCTTGTCTAATTTCAATGTCGAATATTCTCCTCTTTCAAGTTAATGGAAAATGTTGACTTTTGTAATTAGACATGAAGAGGAGAATATTACTTGATGATTATTTGGGTCTAATTATTTTAGGATTGAATTTAAAAGACATTTAAAAGATATATAAGTAAGATTAAAAAACAATAATTGTGTTGAAAATAGATATATAATTAAAAATAATAGAATAAATAAAATAGAAAATGATGTTAAATGAGTGGGATAAGACTTCTCTAACTCAACAAATAATCTACTTATTTTGTTTTTATGACTTTGTTTTCATTTATCTAGTTGAGAGATTTTTTATCAATTGTGTGAAATTAGTTAAATGATAAACCAAAATAGAATATAATGTTAAATGAGTGGAAGCATGAAAACACACTAAAGTATATAAAGAATCTATTCATATAAATAGAGGGAATAATTCAAAAAAAAAACAAGAAAATAATTCATTGAATTCAATTTAATATTATGCATTGACCAAACTTGAAGGTTTGATAAGTCATCATCATCTAATTAATATCCGGTTTGAAAATAATATTTATATAAGGTAAGAAAAAATGAACAATCTATATATCCCATTAGGAGAGAGGGTAAGAAAAAAGCTGTCAACTTTACCCAAATATAAGAGAAAATCTTAGTAAATAACGGTTATTTATAAAGTTAACAAATCACTCTTATGTGGTAGGATTTGATAGGATGAGAGTTTTGTTAATTCAATTTATCTATTTTAATTTTATTGATTTTATTAGTATTCTTTTTATCTTGTGATGATTTACAAATCACGGTTATTAATTAGAAATTTTTGCAAACTTAAAAAATTAAAGTAAAAAAATTAAAATCCGTAAAATGATTACTGTATCTGCATTCTGCATGAGCACAGCTTTGTTGAATTCAAGAGTAGTCAGCCATAATTTAGTCAAATCCTCACTTAGCATCAAATCCACTTTGCAAAAGAGCAATCTAAATCCACGATGTAGCTTATTACCAATTTAAGAAACAAAATTTTCTAATCAATCATCATAATTTGTAAATCATTATAAAAAAAAATGCTAATAAAATAAATAAAATAAAAAATAAATTAAAATCCTAAAAGTTTCAGTGTTTCACCTACCACACTCTTTCACATAAGAATGATTCAGTGATTCCAATATTAAAAATCACCGTTAATTATTTAGACAACCTTTTAAAGAAACTAGTAAAAGCCTACACAGTAATTAACTAATTATACTATTTTAATGTATATCAATAATCAATCTATTTATAACTCTGTCAATCTCTCTTCATGTTATTAACACTACTAAATCCTAAATTTATCTAATTTAACTCAAGTTTCATAATTCATATCCATAACAAATACTCTAAGGTAGCGTTTGGAAACACACATTTCATTTCGAATTATGGATTTCAATTATGAAATCATAATGAAGAATTTGAAATGACAAGGATTGGGGTGTCATTCTCAAATCCTCATTTTGATCAACTACTTTATAACATTAGTGGATTTGGCTCAAATCCAAATTTTAATTTTTGTTATTGCCAAACACTAACTTTAAGTCAAAAATCCATATTTGCAAATGAAATCATCATTCCCAAATATACCTTAATTCAAAAATCAGCTAAAAACAATTATGACCTAAACCTTAATTCATGACGGTCTTAAATTTATTGATATGATCCAAATAGGCATCTCAATTCTAAATTATGCATTAAATAATTTTACATAATACCTCTAACTAAACAAGACTGTTAAAAGCCTTAAAGATGGGTATACCTATCACGTATCTTTTCTAATTAACTAAGGTTTAAACGTGTCTAAAGAATTATAAGTATCTCTATGTAAAAATCGAACTATTCATCATGCCTCATATCAAGTCTCGTATCATATTTGGCTGATTGTGTCCATACTGCTTGTGTACATACTTTCAACGTTGCCAATTAAAAGAACCTTTCCAAATTTCAATAGCCAAGACCCAAGATAATAGAATAAAAAAATAATAAAAAAACAATGATAATAGAAGATGGTCAAAACTTTGGACCATGAAACCCTAAAAAAGAAAATGAAAGCCAAAAATTAGCCAAATAATTGTAAGAAAAATAGCTAAATAATCATCTTTTTATTCATCTGACCGATGTAATTTATGACTAGTTTTTAATTATATGTCATCCTTTATATGTATTTGTTGTAAATGCGCGATTTGATGATTCAGGATTTGGACGGTGGTGATTCAAATTATTGGAAATGCTAAGAAAATACATAATAAAAGTTGAATTATTAGATAATAATTCAAAAATGTTCAATGCATTAGTTAATCAAATATTAAATTATTTTTGACAATTATCATAACGCTAATTCTTTATTAGTTAATCAAATAATGAAATTCAGTTTTCATTATTTTTTTAAAAAAACTTTTACTAAAATCTTTTTTATGCAGGCCCATTTTACAATAAAACCGTCTCATACAAAACGGGCTTTTTTCCCTAAAATAGAGTAAATAATTAGGAAATATTCTAAGAGCAATTTAGTATAAAAACCCATTACCATATCCCCCACGTAGTCCTTTCTTCTACCCTACCCACTTAACCGTCTACGCTTCTCTATCACTCTCTCCCATCCTCAAAACCTCTGAAACTAGAGAGAGAAACCTGTAGAAAGAGAAAATGTCGGACGAGGAACATCAATTTGAGTCTAAGGCTGATGCCGGAGCTTCAAAGACTTACCCTCAACAAGCTGGTACTATTCGTAAGAATGGTTATATTGTTATCAAGAATCGTCCGTGCAAGGTTTAACCCTTTTCTTCTCTCTCCTTTAATAATTGTAATATCTGTTTTTGCGTACCTATTTAATTGAATTTTTGTGCATCGTTTTTAATTGCCTCAAATAATGTTTTTTTTTTTTGTTTGATTTGAGAAATTCTAGGTTTGTTATAGTATTTGTTTGAAGATTGATTGATTGGTGTTAATTATACCCTTTCTATGAATTTCACTTTAAGATTGGATTTTGGGACTATGATATTTCATACGTAGTCGAAGATGGAAGGAATTGTATTTGGACTTTTGGAAAATAATAATTAGAAAGGAAATTACGTATGTAATTGTTATATTGTCTGTGTCATTTAATTAGGGTTTAGGGATATGGTAATTCCGAATTGAAAAGGTTCTTTGCATTGGTTAATTAATTTTTATATAGTTATTAGTTAATAGTTATATATCTAGTTACTCAATTTGAAATTGTAAACAGTGAGGAATCTACTTTCAAATTGTTACTATAGAATTTGTGATTGAAGCCCAACCGTAATTATATCCGCTGGAGGCCATGTAGGTTGTAGTTCTACTTCGCCCCTTATATCGTGAAGGTAGATTTTCTGGTAAAGGAAAAAAATAGGGTGTGGCAAGTTAAAGAATAGTAGAATTTCGCTCCTTTGGGACGGTGTCAAGAAGGTAGCTTTGCTCACAAAAGGAAAATATAGTGTGGGGATGAGTTGAGGTCGATGGAGAATAGGAGGGTTTTGGAATGTTCATTTCAATATTGCATTTGTAAGTGACCCTAAATGCACAGAGATTTAGAGGTGTAGGTGGTTCTAGAATGAGAAAGATGTGTTCTTTGAAGCATGAAGCATCATCGTATCTTTGTAGTTGATGCTTAGTCTCTTAAAAAGCTGAACATATTTGCATTATCAGCCTTTTGAACATATTGATGATGTTGCTGAATTTTTCATTTTCTTTTCTCGTATGCTATATGGATACAATCAGGTTGTTGAGGTTTCCACATCCAAGACTGGCAAGCACGGACATGCTAAGTGTCACTTTGTGGCCATTGATGTTTTCACTTCAAAGAAGCTCGAGGATATTGTTCCATCATCTCACAATTGTGATGTAAGTTTTCATTGTCTCATAAATAGTCTAGGCGCAACAGAGTGTTGATCAGGGCCCTGTTTTTCATTTAGTATCTCCATAATAACATGTTTTCACTTTTCTTTGTGCGTGTTCAGGTTCCTCATGTTAACCGTACGGACTATCAGCTGATTGATATCTCAGAAGATGATTTTGTGAGTTTCCTTGTAAATTTAGAATTGTGGTTGCAAGATGTATATGTGCTTTTCGTTTTTCAAACTTGTTGTCTCTGTTTGTTTACTGTAACTGTGAACTTGTGTATACTACTCCATAAACAAATGGATTAGTATCTGAAAACTATGCTTGTATTGTGAATTTATTGCATCTATATTGTCCTGATCGTATCTAAATTGAAGCAACTTGTAGATGATACTACTATGCAAAATAATACATGAACCTGAACTAGGCCATTTTACCCTTGGGATTATATTCTCGTTATCTATGTTTTTTGATGGTGTATTATAAATGGTAGTAGTATCTGTTAACTATGACATAAGCCATCAAGTTTCTGTGTTGTGCCCCTTTGGGCTCAAAAATCATGTCGTTTTACCTATTTTAATAAACACGAACTTTGAAAAATGTTGAATTTACTAGAAAATTTTGTTATACTTCAAGAGCACCCTACTTTTGAGCTTTTTGATCTGTTTTGAGTATGTGAAATGTTGAGTGTTGTGATGTGCACATTTTGTTCAGTTGTTTTATATTGTCTGTTCAGCCGTCTTTTTGTTTCTTATAAATAAATAATGGCACATGCAGGTGAGCCTTCTTACTGATAGTGGTGACACGAAAGATGACTTAAAGCTTCCTTCTGATGAAAATCTTCGTACTCAGGTAAACACCTTGCTTTTTTTTACATGAGTAGTTATTTGCTCTGAGAGTTTCGATTCTGTTAGCGAACTTCTGCCTTTTGAGACATGGCTTCATTTGGCTATGTGAATGTGACGCTATTGGCTTGTATCATTTGCTTTCTTTGACTAACTTCTGTACTAGGGTCTTTATTCCCAAATCAATTATAAATAACCAAACCAAATTTATATGTAATTTTTTTCCCGAGTTTTATCAGAATAACTTTCACCCCTAAAATGAACGCATGAAAGGTCGTCTTCCTATATTTAGTGCAATTCCCTTTCAGTTCATGTGTACCCTCGCTTATAGATTCAGCTGTCAAACAAGGGTATTGTGATACTACTAGTACTGACCACCGTAATCATATCAGTACGAGTTAATTATGCGCTAACTTGTTTTAACATTTGCTCTTTTGTTCTTTATTTGTAATGATTCAGCTACAAGCGGGACTTAAACTGTTATAATTGTGAGCGAGTTTTACATTGGGTTAATGCCTTTCAATAACTCTATTTGCAGATTAAGGATGGCTTTAACGAGGGGAAAGACCTTATTGTTTCTGTGATGTCAGCAATGGGAGAAGAACAGATTTGTGCTCTCAAGGACATTGGCCCAAAATGAGTCACAAAAGTCTGTACATCTTAAAATCCAGGCTCATCCACGTAGCACACGCAGAATTAAGCCAAGTCGTGATCAATCTATTAAGCAAATTCTCGTAATTTATATGATAGAAACTCTAAACTGTCGTACTTTAACTTTTCTTCCGCAAACTCTTAATTTTCTTTTTGTGGTGGGTTTGGGTTCTTATTTTATGGGTTTTATGAGAATATTTGCTAGACTCGTGATGCAATGGATTATATTTATGGAGTTTGAAAACAATCTGTATGACTATGAGGTATAAGTTTCTCTACTGGTTTCATACTGATGAAGCCAAGCCCCGATATTCTGTTGGATTTAAGCTATTACCAAAGCGATCATTTCCAACTCTCGTTGAAGAATGCAAAAGTTGAAAATCCGACCTGTCGGTGTGATAAATTTTAACCCCCGTTTTCAGTGTATGCTGTATGAAAATGGCTCGAGGGCAGAATTCTGCTCCTCAGCTGCATCTCGTATAACGGTAGGGTGAGTTTAGTTCAGTATTAGTAACTATTTGCAACAGGTACAGTGCAGTGTGAATTTTGATTGATATATTTGGTGGGTGATAATGGTTGATGAAGTAGCACACTGTCTTGAAAATGCTTCTAACATTTTAAACATCCTTTTGGGTGGTAATTGAATGGAGTGATCAAGTTGGAAAACTCATATGATAGACCTATTCAGTCAAATTTGATTTGGCACGACTGTAAAATATACTTATATAAATTAAATTGAGTTGATATGTTATCAAGTACACTATTTCAAACCTAAAAGGCTAAAACCTATTACAACATGTGAACGAATATCTAGATTTGCGAGCAAGTTGTGAATCGTAATTGGTATTGTAAAATTGTACGGTTTACAATCTAAAATATTCTAATCAAGCTGAATCGATGTTAGGATAGTTTTAGAGTCAGCATTAGATTTACATAACATAAATCGTATTCAAGAACGCTCTATTATTATCACATGCTTATGCTTTAGACATACAAACAAAAACATTGAGACAAGATTTGAAGTGATCTTGTTTGTCATTTTGATCACCAGTCTTTGTTGAGAACTCTTCTTTTTAAGCAAGAAACCTTCTATGTTTATATTAGCATCAACTAATGTTAACATTAACTAAGGAAAACAATTAAAAAATACTTTATACTTTTTCGTCCCACCATGCCCCCAATGATAACCGGTGAAAAAATTAAGAAATGTGAGTAAAGTGGTATTTTTATTGGAAAAGTGAGAGAAATGTAAAAATAAGTTAAAATGTAAGTTAAATGTACGGATGAAAATTAAAGAAGTGTGGGTCATGCCCAAAATAAAAATAGGTCAAATTTGATAAGATGAACTAAAAAGAAAAATAAGGTAAACTTTGAGGAACAAAGGAATTATGAATAAATGATATAAAAAGGATCTTTATATATTCATTAAAAATAGTTTTTTTTTTCCATTATAAGATACGTAAAGGTGTAATTTTTGAAAGAGTCTAGGGGTTGAATCCATCTCAAAAAGGATGCATAACAGTAGATTGAGATTATTTGGACATATGCAAAGAAAGTCCATTGGCATCCCTATGAGAAGCACGATTTATGAAAAGAAAAGTCATGGTCGACATAAAAAGACAAAGGAGAAGCAAATTAAAAATATCATAAATGAGTTGCACATCTCTAAGCACTAGACTAGAAATAAAACTAATTGAAGACATCATACATCCACCGTAAATCTTAGATTTGTCATCTACGCCTACACCTTTACAAATGACACTCTCAGTAGAGGAGAGTAAAGAGAGATGCGTGCAGTTAAAAAGGCCCTCAATTGATATCTGCATTCTGTAAGGGTCAAACTCCAACCCTTCTATTCCACATACAAATGCTCTATCCATTGAGCTGCAAAC
This sequence comes from Amaranthus palmeri, assembly GCA_019776075.1. NCBI lineage: Eukaryota > Viridiplantae > Streptophyta > Magnoliopsida > Caryophyllales > Amaranthaceae > Amaranthus > Amaranthus palmeri. The sequence continues at coordinate 507,554 of JAAKBH010000303.1, forward strand.
GCCTACACCTATATCTTGTTTATTGTTCTTTTGTAAATTTCAATTTTCTTTCTTTTATTAAAGGGGCTAGGCCCAAGTTTCCAACTACCCAAAACCAATTAGAACCAAGAGAGTTCATCTTTGAATAGAATATCTACTCTCTTCCCATTTAGCACAATACTCCCACTCTCAGTCTGCCATAGTCCCTCAAATCCTCAAAAAGTGGTACACCCAATAAGTTAGGAACCTTGAAATTTTGTTCCTCAACACAACCATAAAGATATGGTTATTTCTACTACTTTTCCATCCTCTTCGCTTTCTATCTCTTCACCATTACAATCTTCACCTTCAGTTCTCTTCTTCAAACCATGGAAAACTTGTTTAATGGCGAATTCTAGGAAACCCCATCTTGGAATTTCTGTTAATTGTGCTTCCTCTGATGTGGGTTCTTCCTCTTCTTCTGATTTTACTACTCTAAGGTATTTCTCTTCTTTTTTTTTTTTTTTTTATATTTAATACCGCCTATTATATTTCTGCTTGGTAAACTATTAGTTTGTACTTTGTAGTAGCTGTAGTGTGTAGAAGATTGAATTTTTATTCATATTTTTGCTTTAGGTATTTCTTTCATTGATGTTTTGTGAAGGGGTTTTAATGGGGTTTTAGAATTTTGGATTAGTCTTTGAATAAGGCAATGTGATATGGCATTGAATTATGAAGGTTCTATACTTGTGTGAGGGTATTTCTTTGGGATTTAGGAATTTTGGACTAGTTATTGTTAGAATTTAAAAAATAGGTTTGGGCAACCCAAACAAGACGGAGAATAGTAACCAACATACAAACCTATAAAAACCAATTGACAGTAGTAGGAGTTAATCCTCAAGTTTATAAAGTGCTTATACTTTTCTCTTTCTCCGATATGAGATAACTCACATTTGGGCAATAATAAGCACTTTGATGTTATTGAAGCACTAGTACTTATTAGTAGAGTTATGCCATGTGCTGAAGTTTTGATTTTGATAAATTATCTCATAATGTTGAGGTAATTACAATGAACACATTCCAAGATGCCAATAGATAGAATTTTAAGGGGTGTTTGGCTATTGGCATTGACAAGCCAGTAGCATTGACCTTTTTGTTACTCGTTAATCTAGCTATAAGCGCATTGTTAAATGCAGATGTTTGATAAATTAAGTTGTTGGCGGTTGGCCGTTTATAAAAAACGGTCAACTAGCCAAAGTTAAAGCCAAAAGTCAACCAACAAGTTTGACCCAATTTTGGATTTGGCTGGTATGGAATTTGAATACCCATGAACCTTTTTCTGCTTTTAATGAAGAAAGGCACTCTTTGGTTCAGTTTAGAATTACATGGTTGCTTGTTTTATGGAGCTACTAAAAAGTGTGCCAGGTCTCAATTATAGGGAAGATATACTTGATATGAATAAGATTTTCTATTTTGCATTTGTAATTTTGTAATGTTACATTGTCTTAACAAATCCTCGGATAAAATTTTCCTACTTTGAAACTATATCTAGACACTATCTTTTTGTCTAGGTAGTTATATATGCCTTGCTGACGATAGCCCTCTGATAATCTGATGAGCATTTATGAAATCCGTTACATGAGTATCCACTATTGAATCTCACAATTTGGTTCATTTGTATCTTGAGAATGACATAAAAATTGCCCGCACCATTGTATCTTGATCGTATAGTCTTGAAAGATCTACTCATATTGTGAATGACATATATATGGCTTCTAGTTCGACTTTCACCTGCCAGACATAGTGCAAAATTTTGCTCGGTCCATTGTATCTTGATCGAGTTGTAAAGGACTTTGAGCTTGTCACTACTAAAATATTGGCTGAGATGACCTTAAAACCATTTGCATATCGTGAAGGTAGTATTACTACCAGTACGGTGGTCGAAACCGCATTTTGGCACTATGGCGCCTCTCATTATTTAGGGAGTTTTCAAAGGTTTTCTTGGATAAAACACATCCAAAACAATGTGTATGATGTGTATGCTGCAGTGTCAGTCCATGCTTTGCTGCTGTATTTTCTCAAGTAGTGTCTTGGAGATTGAACATGCAAGCTTGATCTTATAAGTCAATATGCCAAAATGTGTACCATGTGTACAATGTTGACTATGTTTTGGAAGCGGAGACTACAGACGTTTACTGTAATTAGGGGTTTCAACTCCTTTTGAAGTGTCCACATCATTTATTTTTCTTAACGTAGACTTAGGTGAAGGTTTTGGGTAAGACAGGGTGGTTTCCGCTAACCTTTTATTTGAAGGAATTAGGCCTTTTGAAACAAAGTAAGGCTGGTTACTTGTTTGGCACCTAAAAAAGTTTCTTTCTTAATAACTTCATAAGCATTAAGCTTTGTATTTGAAAAGGCATACTTGTGTGATTGAGCTTACATTGTATAGTGCTGCTTTACTGACGGGTAGTGCTGTCTATAATTCTCTTTGAACTTTTGCTTCAAATTTCTCTTATCTTCCAAGTGCTTAATTTTTGTAGTTTATCGTATTCAAAATCTTTTAGTAATTATATCAATGAGTCGGAGTCAGAGTAAGCAACCCAGTATACCACACAAGTCGGGTCCGGGGGGAGAAGGGTAGCGCGCAAATTTTACCCGTCCCCCCTCCAAGGAGTGTATGAATCATATAATGAATTATCTTTCTGTAGATAATAACCATTCCAAACTTTTTTGCTAAATGCATTTTGACAGGCAAGTTCAAATGCCATCGTTTGGATTGTCATCAAATGAAGATGCTCGCAAACCGGCATACAAATGGCAAAGGGTGCTGCTCAAAGTTAGTGGTGAAGCTCTTGCAGGAGATAATACTCAGAACATAGATCCTAAGGTCACAATGGCAATAGCACGAGAGGTTGCATCTGTGACACGGCTTGGCATTGAGGTAATTTGTTTTGCTAATCCTTGAGGCATATACTCCTTCACGAATAATAAACTATCCAAGTGATATACTCCCTCCTATTCTCCCAAAGTGTCCCATTTGACTTTTCACTAAATTTTAGGCGGTCAGATGGGACCACATGTGAAAGAGAAAAGGTGTAGTATTTAAAAATTTGATAGGGGTAAATTAGGGTCAGTGAGTGTAAAGTTATGAAAAAGTTATTTATTAAGGGTAAATTGGTAAAGCTGACATACCCAAAATAGAATTAAGACATTTAGGGTGACTTGACCCAATAAGAAATGGGTCACTTAAGATGAATAGAAGGGAGTATAAGTTTTCAAATTTTTGGCTCGTTTGTTTAGAGCTTGTCGTTGTAAGAGGTTAGATGAAGGAGTATGTATTATTCTAGTCTAAGATCGATATAGATGCTTTATACTATGCTCTTCTGCTGATAAACAAAAGCAGAAATTATATTTAGGAAGAAGAAAATTACTGAAGATATATTATTTAGGAGTATCATTTTATCTTCTATTGTTAAAATAATTAGACTGTAAAAGCTGAAAATTGTCTCCTTATTTGCGAGGCAATTGCTATTCACATAATCACATAGTTGAATGCTGTAATCATTCTGTTGAGAGATCAAAAGTCTCTTCAAAAGTCTGATATTTGGTGGACGTTACGCAGGTGGCTATAGTTGTTGGTGGAGGAAACATTTTTCGAGGATCGTCTTGGGCTGGGAGTAGTGGCCTTGACCGTTCATCTGCTGATTATATTGGGTATGCCGTTATTTAAATTTAAGTCATTAATTAACTCTCTTGAGCAACTTACTGCCCCTATGGACTACGGAGTGACAATAGGATTAAGGAAATATAAATGTCATTCATGCACGTTGAATTTCTCCGGTTCTATCATAGTGCAAAAAAAGACTGTATCACCTTATCGAGATCATATCCTTAAGGTTTATGAGCTAAGCACCGAGACAACCGTGAAAATATCTAAAATGACTACAAAATCTGTTTTGCGACCGTTATTGCTTCTGATTGAAATCGTATTTTTGTACTATGTTGTGGCATTGATCTAATGATGAAAGATTGGAATGCTTGGATAGTTTTGCCTCTTGCAACATGTTAGCCTTTTCTTGAGTTTTGACAGCATTACTCTTACTAGGATGCTGGCCACTGTTATGAATGCAATATTTTTGCAAGCAACAATGGAGAGCATTGGTATCCCAACTCGTGTTCAGACTGCTTTTCGTATGTCTGAGGTTGCTGAGCCCTATATACGTAGAAGGGCTGTCAGACATTTGGAGAAAGGGAGGGTTGTGATATTTGCTGCTGGAACGGGAAATCCATTCTTCACCACGGATACTGCTGCAGCTCTTCGTTGTGCAGAAAGTAAGTCGATCTTTTTGTGGAGTACTACATCAATTTACTTCTAATACTAGGTTTGTGGCATAGTACTCTTTGTCGAAAATTGATTTGCCTTACCTAAAACAACCGTTCTTGTATGAGACCATCTCACCGTGACACAGGTTCATACAAACGGCCCATTAGTAAAAAAACAACAAAAAAAAGGAAAACTTAACTCCTAGGAGATGGTTTTTTTAAAAAAAAAAAACAAATAAATGTAAATGCATTTTTTTTAAATAGTTTGGGCCGGCTCAATTAAAGTCGTCTCACGGTGAGATGACCTCAATAGAGAATCAGTGTACCTAAAAAGATAAGTATCCTATAATTTTAATGTTTTAATCCATATATTTCTTATATTGTTCATGTCTTATACTTGAAAGTTGAAACTCTAGCACATGCAAAAGTTAACTTTCATATCTTTCAAACCCTTTTACACAAGGTGACTTTACTCCAGTTCAAAAGCTTAGCGAGGTAATATAGTCTTCATTAACGTTTTCTTATCAAATACTTTTCGATATTTTCGATAAGATGATTGTGTAATAGATAATACGCTTCACTTTGTTTGAAACACACTTTCTTAGGCTTGAATTAGTTCCTTGATATTCTACTTGATTTCATAGGTATCTTAAAAAAATTTAGGTGTTCCTTTGTTTTGATTGTTATGGCTAAATTTAATATGTTTGTAGATAGAGCCGATCATTAGTTCCCAATGATTATACATAAATCAGTTAATGAAAGATTCGAAAAAGCTTTTATCGTTTCAAGGGTGTGTATGTGTCACTTCCTTGTTATGTAGACGATCCTAGCTGTTACTACGCCAACGATTTGTCGGTTATTTCATTGCTCAAAAATCAATTTCTCTCGTTTCTTTAACACATGGTTTCTCTGTTTTACAGTTAACGCTGAAGTTGTGTTGAAGGCAACAAACGTAGATGGAGTATATGATAAAGATCCTCGACGAAATCCAGATGCCCAGCTGCTCAATACCTTGAGCTATCACGACGTAACATCAAAAGAGCTTTCTGTAATGGACATGACCGCCATTACTTTGTGCCAAGAAAATAACATTCCTGGTATCATCTAATCAGAAAATCGAAAATTACACATCTTATATAACAATTTCTTAAATTCTTAAATCTCACGCCCTTCTTTTTCGTACAGTTGTCGTCTTCAATCTAAACAAAGAAGGGAACATCTCTAGAGCGATTAAAGGAGAGACAGTCGGAACCATTATCGGAGGGCAGCGAATTTCAACTGCAGCAGAGATACCGTAGCTTTGCACTTTGCAGGTTTAATTCTAGAATCTAGATATCTTCTTTAATATAGCTTTAGCCGGAAATGTATGTAGGAACGGCTGCTATTTGATATTAGGGTTGTAAATATGAACAATCTTGAAATAGTTTCTTGGACCATTCTCGATATTAGAGGTTTATTAGAGAATACAGAATTTGGTTTCGGTATTTAGCAAAAATGTTCGATGTGTTCTTTGCTTATGAAGCGTCGGATGTGATTAGACTTCGTTTAGCTGCGTATAAGTCATGGTCTTAGGCGGTTGCGGAGTTAGAAATGTCCGGTTCAAGCTGGGTTTATCGCTCACGGAAACTTTAATGTGCTGTGTTTTGTGCATTTCTATTTTGAGTTAATTTTGCTAAGCGTGTATAAATTAGAGATCCGTAATCTGAACTTAATGCCAAATTTTATTAAGTATTGTTTTTTTTTTCCAGTAAGATTGCTAATGTGTCTCATCAGCTACTTTTGTAAGAGACAGTCTCTTAAAGAAACAACCTCAAAATAAGAAACACATATTCTTACTTTCATTTTAATTTGTATTAATTGGGCTATTTAACTCATATATCTAATACGTCTCTTAGGGAGACCTTCTTTTACAATAATTTGTGAAATACATATTGCTTAACGACTATATTTGTTGTATTTTATTTTTTTACGTGAGAAATTTTGGAAAGAAATACGACAATATAACAGATATAAAGAGTAAAAACATCAAATCTTACCGCTACCTAAATTTTTAGGGTTACTTGATGAAATAAATATCTCACAAATTATTACAATAACTACAAGCCAGATGACCATCCTGATCTTGCTATCATTGTCACTTCCTGAAATGGGGAAGAAGACTATAAGGAGTAACTTTCTCGTTCCCTTTACAACTAACAAATCAAAAACTCCGATGCTACACTTTACGTTCATATTTCCTGTTAAGGAAAAAAAGTACTCTCCTGAAAAATGGTAATAATCCTCAATATAAGGATGTTGTGTGAACCAAGTTATCGTAATAAGTCGAGGGCAGATTTGCAGCAGTCGTGTATAACTCAAAAGCCAGGAAATTTTGGAAACTTGGGGAAGCTATCGCCATAATAGCTAGCCGTTCCTACCATAAGAGCAACTGTAGCACCTTGAACGACTACACGAGCTCTCATAAGTTTCTGACCCAACTTAGAATTCCCTTGCCTAAAACTTATTAAGCCGGCTGTCAGAACTCCAGCGGTCATCAAGGCACCTGAAAAGAACATAGATCAGATTGCCGAAGTTTATGTATAATCACGCATGTATTAAATCCTATCGTCCACAATGTACAAAATTATCGGTTCAATATTGAAGTACCGTCTTGGGTAAGGAAGACAGGCAAAGTCGAAGCAAACACAAAATGTGATGAGCAAACAAACAAATCATTATTGGAAATTCATGTGTAAAACCGTTCACTCCTTTGAGTTTAGTCAATACCTAATGTACAAAATGTGATGAGCAAACAAACAAATCATTTGTATAAAATTGTTAGTCGGCTCTGATTTCTTGATAGCTAGAACATGGGAACCAGTATTCTTATTCATTGTTCGCCTAAGAAAGTCTCTGGTCTCGTCCCTCAACACTCTTGCGCATTACAATGCATTGACATATGCAAAAGATAATTCAGCAAAGGATAATGGACAATAGCATCGAGGATTAAATATGACAAGGCACTAAGTGGTTAAATGATCTTCATCAAGGAGGATCAGAATACTTGCCAATTGAACCAAGCAGGATCGAATAAAATGCACATTGAGATGATCTACAATTGTTTTATTGCAAACAGGCAAGGCTAACAAATTGCTAATAATGCACTCTTGCAGCAACTTATCTGCCTAGAGGATTAGGGTAAAAAGCTCTTCAGTAACTGTCCTCAATTAGTCAAACAAGAAGAACAAAGTTTTTCAATACTTCCGTATACTTGGTTTAGGGTAAAATAATACACTCTTGCCAGCAAACTCCATGCACCATTGAACTATTTTGCTTACCCGCTCATGGATCAAGTTTTCATACAGTCATCATTCCAAATGCTTAGCCCATTGCACTTCTCCATGTGAATGTTTCTAGGTAAATTTGGGGGCAACATTTAGACAAAAGGGTCAGGGAGTATAGTGGTATATGTTGAGTCAAGCTCTAAATTTCACTTTGATGGATGTGAATTCGATCACCTCGTAGCGTACTCCTTAGTTTGCACGTTTGAGAATGAGGTTATGAGTGCAAGGAAGTATGAAGGCATAAGGTTTGGAATTTGGATCAATCAATGAAGTGATTGATGGTGATGCTTTAATGTGGCTTGAGGAAGCAAAGAATCGAAGAATGGAAGGGATTGAAGATGACTCGACCAACCGAGCAAAGGTGGCTCGATCGAGCCACAAGACAGCAACCTTCCATGTGAGCACAGTGCTGCGGCTCAACCAGGCGAGCCAAAGCTGCTCGACCCGAGCAAGCTACAGCCGGTCTATTATTTCTTTTCTGTTTCATTGTTGCAAAATTGTGGGCAGCTAAAGTGTGCACACCATTTTCAATTTGTCGATGTGGGATAACTCATCCCAACGGGCCAAAAGAGAACAATGATAAATCATCCACAAAACCTCTTTAACAAAGATACACATATAGCAGTAAGTGGGTGAATAAATGACTCATCTTATCCCAAGTTAATTGTAAAAATGACAAAATCAAGACATTGATTCAAAGAAAACAATTAATTCAGAACAATACTTTCTAACAAGATCTGAATTCAATTTCAAAGAATCAATCTTAATATACCTATTCAATTTCAAAGAAAGGATTTTAAAACTCCTACTTGCGAAATTTTCCGATACGGCAATTCTTAGCTAAATAACCATTAATGGAGTATATCACATTTCACACATACGGGAATCAAGATACAATTAGGGCAAAATCGAATACAAACATAGTTAGGAGCAGTCAGCAAAGATGATCAAAATCAAAATAAATAAGATTTGAGATTAAAAGTAGAGAAAAATTACCAATAGGAACTAAAGGGTTCCTAACCCTCTTCTTCTCCGGGAAAAATTCTTCGATGCTTGGTTCTGTGCTCCCCATATCTACTCTTTTTGCAGATTTTGAATGAAATTTAGAATCAGAATTAATTTCTGGGATTACAATTTAGAAGGGGCGGTGCATATATATGATGCGTCATACATTCGAGGAAGGTTATATTAACACCACAAATTGTTAACACGGAGCTGTGCAAAGGGGCGGGACCCGGTAAAAGCGTTGGCTAGATACAATACATATATTTTCTATGTTCCATAATATTTGCTACTGATAGCGACATTTTCACTAGAGATGTTTATTCGGGTCATTGGGTTGATTTCGGATCAATTGTTACGGATCGGTTCGAATTGGATTTGTGTTGACATTGGTCAAATCGGGTTCAGTTATAAAGTCGAGTGTCTGTCGAGTTTGTTTTGAACACCTCTAATTTTCAAAAACAATATGTTACTCGGTAGCAAGTATTATGGAACGGAGGAAATACTTGCTAATGTAAAATTTTGACTATGAATTCTCATTTATATATAAGAAAAAGCATATTCATGTGGAATTTTATTAGATTTATCGCAGTATATACTTTTTAAATATTAGTTTTTTATAATTTTTAAAAACTCATAATAAAATTATTTGATTTTAAAGTTTGTATTGAGAGGGAAAAAAGTAATTAGAAAGAACATTTGAAAATAAAAAGAGTATAATTTAAAATTTTAAGTGATATTAAAAAATGATCTGATCTAAAAATAAGGGAAAAAATAGCTTGACGAATCCTTGATTTTGAACTATTTTCAAATTTTGTCGACATTTTCAGTTATATATTATCATTTTTTGGTACGAAGACTTAAATCAGTGTATTTATTTTTTTGAAAAATTTAATAATAACATTGTTTAAAATAACCCTTGACCCATTGAGTCCATCTCAAACCCAAACTAGATTTAACTTGATCGACCAATTGTTTTGACAAGTATAAGTATGACTTGGCGTAATAAAAGGGTCAAAGGCCATTGAAATTTTCCGCTAAGTTTATTTCCACTATTATCTTAGTGTAGACTAAGTCTATATAAACCCTTTTCATTATATGATGGTCTGGCAAAAATAAATCTGCATTGCGCACAAAGAGCAAAGCAACAACGAAATAACTGCGAACATCAAGGGGCTGGCTGACAGCGGGCAGTAGGTAGCAACTGCACCAACTCAGCGCCAATTCCCCACGACTCGAGCCAAAGATGATAGAGTAACGATATAGCGCCGACCCCACGACTCAAGCCATTGATGGTCATAAACTAAAACATATGTAAATGAAAATTTGTTGCATGTTGAAAATCAAGGATCTTGAAAAAAGTAAGAATTCTAACAAGTGCATAGTATAGCAATATTATTATTGAGCTTAACAAGGATCTTGAAAAACAAGACAGCAGTTTGAACAGTTACTGATATTTCAGCCCCTAACAGACAAATTGTGTTGAACTATTGATGTAACTTCTTGCAAATAAAATGCAGAATTAGGGAAGTCCATATCCTAAATGCTACAAAAATTTGGTTTATGGAAGACAATGGATATCAGATATCTGGTTCTCGCAACGATATAGGCAGGTCAAGCTCAGGCTCGTGTGCACCAAGTGGTGCGAAGAAGCAATCAACCATGTCCTCGCTTACGTGTTCAAGAGTAGGAGGATCCCACTGCACAATTTAATCCACAAATCAAACAAAAACATCGTGATATTCATATAAAGCGAGTACACAATAAGAACATGAAAAGTATGGACCCAAAATATAAATATCGACAAGCGATGTTGTGGGTCCTGACTAGCGTAACATAATTCACCAGTTAATTCGCTTTTTGATTCACTATTTGCTTAAAATGACCCTAAAATAGCCCAAAACTGACCATAATTCACTTTTTTTATTCACGATTCACAAAGAGATTAGTGAATCATTTGACAGAATGATAGTGGTCTCCTGACTAAGAAATTATGACATAGAACTGAAAAAACTGACAAAAATTGAGAAAACAGGCCAAAACGATCATGTTTGAGTTGCGGTTGGATTGATCTACATAGCAACATATCAAGGTAACTTACCTTAGGAGCAAAGTCTTTGTCAATAAATCGAGCTCTAACACCCTGTTTGGAAGAGATAAAGAGAGATTTCATTATGCTACTCCTAGTATTATAAATCATGCTTGTAATTCTAGACGTAAACAGGAATATACCTCACAGAAGTCATTGGAAACTCTTTTGGATATGCAAGAAACAGATGCTCTGTACTCCCGAGCTAGACATTTGTCGATCGGTAGAAACCTCCCATCACGGATCTAAATTCATGATTGTAGTAAGGTAACAAATTACAATCAGAGAGTAGTGGAAAGTTATTTTAACAACTTACAGATCGCAGAGTGACTTTCAAGCTTAGTGGCGAGGCTGCTTTCAGTTTCTTCAGGGTCTCCTTACACCACTCATCAGCGGCATTAAGTGCTTCCGTTTCCTACGCAAATCAGACCAGAAGACAAGAAAGATTAGTTACACAGTAAAAGATATTTACTACGGTGAACTGCAAATCACAAATCGCAAATCGAAAAAAGAAAAATGTGGTCGTTTTTGGACTATTTTTAGGCCATTTTAAGCTATCGAGAATTAAAAAGGCAAGTTAACTGACAAATTATATTACACATTCTAGCATAAAGGCAGAAATATAACCTAGCTGAATTTTGAAGCAAGAATCTCATATACTGATTCAGGTTGCACAAGGGTAAAGAAATAATTCTCAGAACATATAAAATATAGCCATGCATAAAACCAATATTTTTGGTATGAACTTATTGTTTAGTCATTAGATCTTTTGAGGATGTTTGAAGTTTTAAAATAAATCAAGAGACTTTGATGTAAAAGTTAAGAGATAAAATTGTATATTGCATATCAAAGCTCCATCATGTCGAGAAGGGTCCATTGCTTGTACAATCACAAGGCATCGAATTTTCACGGATGCACACATAGAACAAGATGCAAATGATCTAAAATTGTGATAGAGAATTTGTTCGATATGTTATTATCTCGAGTCTATTGCAGTGACTACTAAAGTACGCCAAAACAGATACAATACCACTAAACAGCAACCAACAAGGGTTCAAGCATAGTGTTGCAACAAGGTTGCACCTTATCATATCGGTCGTATTGTAAAAGTTTTCCTAATCTACAGAACCAATACGATCCGAATTATAAGTGTTACAAGAGAAATTTACTGACTAAACTATTTACCTAGGAAAGAAATATTTATCAAAATCCAATTTCATCAAACCATAATTTTACCCAGAACTTATAAAGCTATTAAAGTCCAGTTAAATGTAAAAATAACTCACTGCTTTAAAACAGATAAGTTCACTTTGCTTAGTACAATCAGCAAATAACAGGCGACTTATACACCAAACACCCCTCCCCCTTCCATCCCCAACCTCAACAAAAGAAAAGGAAAAGCCTCAGCCGCAAAGATTAGAGATATAAACAGCGAGCAGAGATATGCTTACCAGAGCATCAAAAATTTCCTCTACTGTATCGTGGCTAAAACATTTATCAATTGTTTCGAGTCTGCAAAATAAAATGCCATTAGTACACGAAATAAACAGATAGCATAAAAATATCAGCAAGTGGTTGTGCTGAGGTTAAACAATAGAATACATTACTTGTAAATAATACTTGTCTTATCTGGATAGACAAGGTCACCATATTGAGCAAGAGAACTTTCTATCACCGAAGGATCGTCTGTAATCAATTTGGCAAGGCGCTCTTCTATCAATGGAAGTCTCTGCCAGATTTATTTTTAAAAATTAATCAATATGTGAAGCTCAAAATGTAGTATTTAACGCAGTAATGCAAAAATAACCCACCGCATTCAAACAGTAATGGGTAGCAAGGCCACAGGCAACCATATCGACACCATTCAGCTTATCTCCAGTCAGAGCCAAATATTCCCCTGCACCAATGAAAGAAACTCATGAAAATTGTGCTAAATACCCTTCCAACGTTAGCTGAATGATAGTACCAAGAAGTTTTCTATGAACTTTCCCAATGTATAGAAGAAAGCATGCATAACGACAACATTAATAGAGATCAAAACTCAGTAGCAATGCCCGGATGCAAAGACAATGGAAGATACAAGCATTTAGCATGTGAAGTAAATGGCTTCTTTAGAAAGCACAAACAAAATCTCTATAGCTCAAATTCTTCATTATACGTCAAATACTAGAGTCTGATCCTCGATACTTAAACATGGTATGACACTTAGATTTTTAATCTTTGGGCCAAAATAGAACATTTTTCGGTAAATAGCCAATCGGACATTTGAACACGTACACATGCCCACAAGGGTATAAGAGTCCATTTAACGTAGCTAACTGTGTGGACACATACAAAGACAAAAGAATACCCAGTTCTATCAAATTTTTATAGCAACAGCTTCAAATAAAAGAAACCAAGTCATTTTCATTGTGGAGTTCTACAAGGTTACTGACTCTACCTCCTTAATTCACATAATGTTGTTAATTTTAAGTATTTAGTAACAATTTGCATCGTTACTATTTTAGATGACAGCACAAAGATGCACTTTCCAAACCCGAGTGTAGTCATAACTATGCAAGGGTTTCTCGGTCGTTATTCAGAAGCATGAGACGGAAGAGTCTACTTCAGAAATTGCACAAGCATATGATCTATTAGTACTTAAAACGTGGTATACGAAGCGTGAAAACCATTTGATAACTTATAGAATTTTAGCTCATGCTAATTTTGACTGCGGATATGTTGCCTAAACTGGTAGGTCATACCGTCATACTAGGTGAAATAGAATACATTAAATTTTGTTAATCGATGTTCATAATCAATCAAGCCCTCGCAAGAATAAAACCCAAAGACAAAAAGACATAAACTGGTAGAACCAAAGAAATAGAATACATTAAATTTTGTTAATCGATTCGTTGAAGAAGCTACATAGACAAGTGATGAGGATACAAATTGAACTTGGAGAGATGAAAATTTATATCACTCTTGTGGCTACGAGCATAACAAAAGAAACAATAGGTGATATGGTAATGAAAAGAAACACAATGTGATGGTCGCAATAAAAAAAATGGTGTTTAGCTTTAGGAAAATGTAGGTCACTTGGAGTAAGGAAAAATTTGCAATATACAAGAAAACCAAAATCAAACAAGACAAGACAACCAGTACATGAGGCAAAATTGAAAGTGTAAGAAAAGATATACAACTTGAAGACAAGAGAAGGATAAAAGGATCTATATAGGCTGGCCAAAAAGAGACAAATGATAAGAAATGATCTTAACAAGGTGAAGTGTGTCATGGATAATAAATTTAAGCATCCATGTCCAAGATAAAGAGATCAAGGATAGATCTCATAGATGAAAGAAGCAATTTAGCAAGCTTTACGATTGATGTCAAGGGGGTGACACCAAACATCTTCACAAAACCACTGGAAAAGAATAGGGAATTTATGAGACGATAACAAAGTACATGGGGAAAAAGTATAGAAGAAAATAAAGCAAAAGAAAATAGTGGGTAGTAACATTATGCCTAGTGAGGCTTGGAAATATTTACCATAGAGGATTGAATAGGTTAGCTAACCTCTTAACCAAGATGTGGAGGACACAAAAAATGCCAAAAGAATAAAGACAAGAGAATAAACGATCATCCACATTGAATTATTTTTGGCTCGCGTAGCTGAATGCGCATGTAGTTGAGATAAAGGCAGTAGCATTGTTTTTGTATTAGTAATGACCTATAAGTAAAGCATGTGACCCAAAAGAATTGTTAGATGAGATTTCCCACTTGTAATCTCATTCATCTTCTTCATGTTCTAAGTAAACACGCTTGTTCACAACAACAACAACGAAACTATTGGAAAAGTTACAGAAATGCTTATAGACAAGTAATACACAATGGACACAATAATGGAAAAAAGAAAAACCTACCTAGATAACCCGGAAGACGAGAAAGGTAAAAAGAGGCCCCTGCATCAGGGTGGAAACCCAACTGCGTCTCTGGATGAGAAAACACCTGAAATTGTTGATTTGATGTACAAAAATCACTTTGCCTGAATAATCAAGGACATTAGCCCAAGCCTTAAATTGAATGAAGAGTACATAGAATACCCAAATACACACAAACTGAACTTGAATTACTTTAATATGATGCCACTTTTGCTTATAGTAATCTACTCAACATGGATGTCAGGCACAGTAGAAGAACTAGTTGCTTATAGTAATATACTACACAGAGAAATGATAAAATATCAGACAAAAATATTTCTAAGAATGAGGGACACACTGTTCTATCAGTCGCCAATCTGAACATAGCAGGAAAAGATATTCCAGCACCAGCTCCCATAGTGTATCCATCCACAATAGCAACCTACATATTTCAGGAAACACACATTACGTAAATTGGCGTCCGAATGCAGCTCGAACTTTCCATAAAACGTATCCAACAAATGATAATCACAG
Source organism: Amaranthus palmeri (assembly GCA_019776075.1). Classification (NCBI taxonomy): domain Eukaryota; kingdom Viridiplantae; phylum Streptophyta; class Magnoliopsida; order Caryophyllales; family Amaranthaceae; genus Amaranthus; species Amaranthus palmeri. The sequence continues at coordinate 522,682 of JAAKBH010000303.1, forward strand.
CATTCAATTTTAATAAACAATTCCCTCGACTTGACACTTTTGCGTATTAAGCCTTCAATCACAATCCTACCTTAGAATATTAACTGTCTAAAACAATTTTTGTAATGATCTAAGAGCATGCTGAACAGGCAAAATACTTACATGAGGCTTTATATAAGTTCTCATGACATATACAAATTTGTACAGCGTATTGAAAAATTTCCTACATTCTTCAACTTTTCCTGCACACGATAAAGCATGCATTTATCGATGGAAAAAACGAAATACGAGCACCAACATGGAAGGAATTCAAACAAATTCCCTGCTTCTAAATCAATAATTGACTAACTAAAATAACTAAATCTGCTTACCATCATTAATCAAGTGATAGAGGTCTACAACATCAGCCCCAGAACAAAAGGCATTCCCACTCCCCTTTCAGAGTTCAGAAACCAATTTAGCATTCAATATAGCATAAAATTTAAGTCAAAAAAACAAATTTGTAAACATAAACAATTTAAATGGGCAAAAAAGGTTTAATTTACCTTTATTATAGTAAACCCAAGATGAGAATTTTCTTCCCATGATTCATACAATCTCTTTAGCCTATCAACCTATTTTGGAAAGGAGAAAAAAACAAATAAATACCCCCTAAAAAATTTTAAAATGGAGAAATTTAGAAACAAACCATAGAAGTAGTAATAGCATTGAGTGAAGAAGGTCTGTTGAGAATTGCTGCTCTTGTATTAGCTCTTCCTTCAACCAAAACCTGAAATTTTAACCAAATGGGCAATTGATTATTCTTAAAACTAGCAAAATAATCAAAGAACAGTAACAAACAAGATCATTTAACCAAAACCAATTTCAAAAAAAAAGATCATTTAACTAAAATCTAGAATTTTAACTAAATGGGCAATTGAATATTGCTTAAATCCTGCTAAATAATCAAACAAAAACAAGAAAATTGAACCAAAACCTGAAATTTTAACCAAATGGGCAAATGAATACTGCTTGAAACTTGCAAGATAATCAAAGAGCAATAACAAACAAGATAATTTAACTAAACCCTCAAATTTGAACTAAAAGGGCAATCGAATATTGCTTAAAATTTGCTAAATAATCAAAGAAAAACAACACACAAGACAAATTAACAAGGAAAATAACCTGATCTTGTTCATGGTCATTTTGGGAGATGTAATTAGGTTGAGCTAAATAGGTTCTGTAAGGAGACAAAAACCCTAATTTTTGAAGTGAAAATCTTGAATCTAAAACCCCTTTAAACCTCTGCATTTTTCACTATTTGATTTATTCACACCAACACTTTCTCTGCTCTCTTGTTTGGGGTTTTTCGCAGTGTTTCATCAATGTGTTGCGGCTGTTTAGTTTGGTTTGGACTTGTTGTATCTGAAGCTCTGCGTTTAACGTCCTTTTTGGGGGACTATAAACTTATACGCTGCGTTGCGTTTGTATATTGTTTTTAGGAGTAATTCAAAATATAAAACCTATACTATCACTTCTCTTCAAAAAATTGTTCAACCTGTTAAGAGGTAGGGAGAATATAAGGAGAAAAGTAGTATATGTAATGGATATCTATGTATTCCGTATCCGTTTACAATACATGAGTGCTGTATTTATACTAAGTATTAGCACTATACAAATACTGTAGAATGAGATAGGATTGTGAACTCCAATGCATTCACTAGGAGTTGTCTAATCAACTTCAACACAACCCATAGTTTTATTTGGATTTATTATTGGTAAAATAGTTGTTTAATTTCCTAAAAAAAAAAAAAAAAAAAGTTGCTCGCTAGGGTTTATAGGTGTATCAAGTTTAATTCATAGGTTAATTTAAAAAATATTTAGATAGGCTCACTTTACAATTAAATAATTTAAAATACATATGAAATTATAATTTGATTGTTATTGTTAAAGTATTTGCCTTTGATTTTTTAAATACAACCAAGTGATATTGACATTTGATGACTTAGTTTAACCCATATACAGAGGTGGTTCTGAGCATGTGCAAGGTGTTCGACCATATAGGGCCTTAAAAGCATCAAATGTTAGTTAACATTAGAGTTTACATTACTTTTCCTTTAGTTTAATTATGGAGTATGTTTACTCCTCAAAATTAAAATAATGTAAAAAGAACATCGCTTTAAAATTTATAGTGTATTTTTGCTCTACCTTAGCCTATAAATATATATTTATTTCTTTGCATTACTTTACATGTTCAAAGATATTGTTTTCATACCATAACACATCATTCTCTCTATTTGAGACACTAAGAAGAGTACTCTATTTGCATACAAAAAGTGATCAAGGTTTTATTATTATTGTTGTATGTATTCATCGTAAAAAATTATTATGAAAAGTGATCAAGGCTTTATTATTATTGTTGTATGTATTCATCGTAAAAAATTATTATGAACTAATATTTATAATTTCTTATGATAATATTGTCATTATTATATATTTATATTGGTACAATTAAAATTTAACATGTCAACTCAAGATCACATATATCCTCATTGAATCCTAAGAAATCTTCAAATCTACCAATTGCACCCCACCAGGATGTTGTTGCCTCTAAAAAGGCTGATTTCCCCAAGAAATTCAAGACTTTTGCAGCTTACACGGACAATTAAAGCAAAAATTAAGAAAGAGTATATTTTAATTAATATCTGAAAATTGAAATAAAACTGGAGAAAGATATGAGTTTCTGTTTTGTTGCTATGTGAATATGCAATTTTCTCTCAAAAATTTTATGGGTGTAGATGTGAGATGAAATAAGGTTTATAAATTGAGATAAAATTTTGAAGAGTTGAGTGGAGATAAAACAGAATCAAAGAGAAATAAAATATTGATGAAGATGATGTTTAATTTATTTTCATGTTGACATGTTGTGTAGTTATAGATGTCATAATAATCAAATATATATTGTTATAATGCTGATCAAGTTTAGTAAGCATGTGAGTAACTTTTGTTTTAAGTATCACTTTTTTTCAAGGGTTAATAAATGTTTTTGATTCAAAAAATTAATATTAGATTTTTTGATAAACTTAACATAAGCTGAAGATATTTTGTGTTATATTTAGTTGATGTTTTTTTGGTTATGTTAAAACTTATAGATATAATTGATCAAAATAACATTTGTAGTAATTTAACAACAATGTCAAATTAATATTTTTTTATAAAATAGTTTTATAATCACTTGCTTAGTACCAGTAAATTCCTAGTACTAGACTAATTCATAATACTATTTGCTCTTAGCTTCGTTATAACTCATTTTTACCGGCAAACCAACATCTATGCTATTCTTTTTGTTCGATTTATTATACTACATTTTTACAGTAAAGTTCTTAAAAAATATACAACAAAATTAATGAAATAAAATACACAAACTATTGCATGAGACAGTCTATCTGAAAGATGTGCCTCATATATGAATCAAGTATCCCATCTCATACATATTATAAGATTATAAGTTCATTGTTCAAAATCATTTCATCGAATTACAGTCTCTCACAAGAATACGTTAACAAAATATTAGTTAGAGCTCAAAATATTCATGTGGATAGTTTCATCAATGTTGGGCAATGGCCCCTCATGTCTTATCAGGACAAAGGATAATATACACTCAATTTAGTAGGCTATGTACTAGTGTCTAGTAGTGTTGGAGTATTATTTTGATTCTTCTTTTCAAGTTGCAATAACATAATTTCTGAAATTAGTTCATTGGTACTTAGACACACTTACACTTTCCAACTTATGCTCACCCCCACCTCTTTTTAGCACTCTCCTTTATGATTATAATTACCCTTTTTCATTTCTCCTCGTACTCTGATCATAGTTTCCATGAACAGATACACCGAATATGATGATGAGAGGAAAAGAGGAAAATGATAGGAATGGAATCGAAATGTACAACTCTTCACATTTTAAACAAAACATATCTGTTCCATGAGCTTTGAATGAATTAAAACAAAAAACTCGAACTTTTCTCTCACCATGAGCATCAAGCAAAAACCCGATTTCCAAGCCTTAACAAAACGAGATTTACTGAACAAAACTTCCTCACGCAGTCGCGCCTACTCACATTTCATCTATGTTTAGACAAAGTCGGTCTCGAAGTTCTTACGATATGACTCCTATAATTTATAGCTAATCACATTCCAGTCAAGACGGAGTCGATCTCAAAAAAGTTCATCACATTTTAGTAGTCCTTTTTCCCTAAATCTCCTGATGGTAGTAATAGATTGACTAAATCCTGCAAATATTGGGAAAAAAACAAGCCAAAGCTTCTACCAACCTATATATTTAACTTGCACAAAGTTAAAATAATACATTTTACGGGTTTAACACTGTCAAGAAGGAACGCCATCGGAACCATGGGAAAGCACAATAGCCCTCAGTTTATTATAAGCATCGTAACATGCATGAGCATATTCCGATAAAGCTCTAAAAAGCTCCGGCAATCGGGTTTTTAGGGTTCCGAGTGACTTTTCTCGAACCTGAACACAATGCCTATGGTATTTCTCCAAGTCATCCTCTAGCCTTTTTCTTAGGCTTTCCACCACAAATTGTCTTTCCGATACCGGATCCTTTCCGGCCCCGTCTTCCCCTCTTTCGGGATCCATTGCTTCCGGACCCTTCCGTTGCATGTACTTGTGATACCAATCTTCATACGCTTGGTTCTTCTTTAAAAACTCTTTCCTCGTCTCCTCGCATTTTTCCTTCAATTTCATCTCCTCTTCTTGGTGCAATATGATGGTTTTAATTACCGCACCAAAGGAAGAGATGGCGGTTTTCGTGACCTCATCGGGAAGCTTCTCTAGTGAATCATGCCATGCGTGGAGGAGGGATTGGATTGGGGGATGGTAGACCCGAGGTGGGGACGAGATTTTCTCCTTAAGGCTGCTTTCGATCGGGATAAGGTTCAGCTTCAACCAACTGTTGAGAGCTCGTACATATTGTTTCTGCTGGTTTACGAGAGTCTCGAATCGATCTTGCCATTGCTGAATGACATTCGAGAGTTGCACGGTGCATTGATAGTGGGGCTTGCTTGTTTCCCGCGGAGCTAGCATGACATCAAGGGATTTCAGTTCTGCAGCAATTTCTAGCTGGCTGTCGTGGTGCACGCTGAGATCCTCCCACATCTTTGCCATCCTGCATTAATCATCGCCAATTTTCCACATCAACTAATGGTATCTAATCAAAAGGCAATGGGAATAAAGAACGGACTTATAGCGATACACTAAAAGATATGAACTATCTAACTTGCAGCGGAAGGGGAAAATGAGTAATTAGCTACATATTATCGATTTTGTACATCTTTTATGATATCTTTTAGTTGGTTTAGGATTATAGATTTTGCTTATTTATAGGAAACTAGTTGGGACTCTTATTTTTATACTCCATTCGGCAAATTTATCTTTCCTAAACTAATTAGAACTTTATAATAAATCGAGGTCATCCAATGTAGATCAAATACCAAAAAACACCAACAATTGAATAAAATAAATTCTATTACATTATAGGAAAGACGACAACATTCATTCATCCCAAGTTCCCGACAGAGATTAAAACACTATGATTTCAGAACAGCGAATGATTCAAACAGGCAAATGTGCAGCCACAGAACAGAAACAACCACCAAACCCACAAGCTCAATAAAAAAGCAAGTTTTTGCTGGGATAGCGGTAATACATCTCCGAAAATACAAATCAAAGCATTTTTATAATGTCGATTTAAGAGAACATACCCGTCAACTAATTCAGCAAGTTTAGGGTACAGCTGTTGATCACGCAACTCATTTACTTCGAGAACGGTAGAGTCCATCGATTGCATGTCCACAATATATCGAGTGTGCAAATGACTGACAGCTGCTTTTGTTTTCTCGAGTGACTCCGCACTGACACCACGTTTCTTCTGTCTATTAAGTATTGAAACCTTCCTTTGGTACTCCATCTTCATCAACTCACCGGCCTGGAGATAAAGTCATGCATCATGTTACGACAATCATCAAAGCTAGAGAACATTCAGAAAACCTAGTATACAAGACTTTTTCGGGTTTTTCCATCTCTAATTAACATATTCCTGATCACATGGATTTTTCGAAGCTAGTTTTGTGTCTCTGACAAAACCATTTTTAATGAGGTTTTCATTCTATGAATATTAAAATCAGTGATTTTGGCATGATGAATAAAGTACCTTAACTTCTTCATATAACTTTTTCTCCCACGCCATCAATTTATCTAAGACGGTCGCAAGTGTTTCATTGTCTTCATAGTCATTTTTTCCTCCTTCGGGCATGCCTTTAGAAGACCATGTAATAACACGCATGACTCTTGCCGCATGATCAACAGGCACTGTATAGAAATCGAAAGTTAAAATCATGTTCTCATCCACAAGGGACTAGAATAAGCACCTAAAACATAGTATAAAATTGAACAAAAAAACGCTTAGAAAAACACGAAAACTACTGTGGACTGTGAACATAAAGCTTCAACGGCGAGTTATGTTAACTTCATAACAGCTGTGCCTGTGCACATATAAAACTCATGATTGTTCAGCATTACTCCTATCACAATATCCCTAACCCTCATAATAACTTACATTAGTTGTTTTCCTTGCCATCGTCTCTTCACCTCTCCATTTGAGTACAAGTTATTTTGGACATACAGACATAGGGGTGTTTGGAACACGACTGATAGTTGATAGTTGATTACAGTAGTTGATTTGATCAACTGATTTTATTCACCGGTTTTTTGACCAGGTAATTTTGAACTCACTGCTATGAGCTACTTGTTCAAAAACAGCTTATTGTTGTTTCAACCAGCTAAATTCCACCCAATCTTCTATTTGTATCAAAATAAGCTAAAATTTCCCAAATAAGTTATTTTACCAAACACCCCCATAATTTATTTCTAATTCCTCCGTTCCATAATACTTGCTACATTTTCCATTTTGGGAAATTTCATATTACTTGCTACATTTCCTTTTTAGTAAAAAACCAATCATTTAAAGTTATACCTACTCCTACTTTTATCCTACTCTATATCTAATTACTCCTATTTTTCTTTTTCATTTTTCAACAAATAATATTAAAAAATTCCAAAAAAGCAACTTTCCAACTACTACTCATCATTGCACAATAACTCCTTAATATTTGTGCCCATGCAAACGTAGCAAGTAAATCAGAACGGAGGAAGTATGTCAGACCAAGGTGAGAATTTTGTCCAAACATCATAAAAATCTAAACAAGAATCTCAACAACAGATGAACAGAGTATATTTTTTATAATCAACCAATCCATGTCAAAAACAACTGAATTAAGGAATCTAACTAAAGAAAAAAGTGGAAGAACATTTTCCACCTCATACTAGCATTATCAATCATCACATATAATTACTAAGAGACAAAAAGGAGAAATCATGCTAATATCTTATTAGTACACTTTAAAGAACTAATCTAAGCATAGAACAGATCAAGGATTCAAAAGGAAAGTATCAAAATTCAAAAGTTGCAACATCATTTGAAAAAAGGTAAAGTGAAAGTTAGAAGTTAGGACTTGATAGAAATGTCAATTTTCGACCGTTTATACCAATAAATAATTCACTTTAATAAAGCTCGTTCTTACAAGATTAGATCCAAGAAATTCACAAGGAAATAGAAGAGGTATCAAGAAGAATATCTAGATCAAAGAAAAACCTTCAACAACATGGATTCAAGAGTTTCATCGTCCCGATATACACCTCTCTTAAAGCATAGACTCAAATCCTCTGATTCACCAAGCTATCCTAGTGTATCGATGGTCGAAACTCGAGGGGTTAAACCTCTAACCATAAGATCAGATCAAGCACGGTAGTGACGGTACCATCAACCTAATCCTTAAATTCAATTACCATAATTCTCTACGAAATCTATAATGTAAAATACCTTTAATTGTAATCATCTACATAAGGAAATTATCTTTTCTTACAAGTATATACCTTCACAAAAATCTAGCCCCAATGAAAATCAAGTTAGATAAATCTCTTGGATTATAATAATTGTTGGACTCTACAAAGAAGGATACATCATCATCATACCCCAAGTATCCCGATCATAGAAACTATGATCAGGGTCTGAGGAGGAAGGAAGGCGGCAACTCATACTCAAAGAAGGTTACAAATAGAATATTTCCAAGAAGCAATCAAACAAAGAAGAAAACCCAAAGAAAATTATATAACCCACTAGATACCTCAATCTCCTATACATATATTTATTTAGACCTAGATTATGATTTTTGTTGGTTGGCACTTGCATTCATAAATCAAACACATTTGATCAAAATAACCCATTAAATATAATCAAGTCACACATCTAAGCAAGAATCATGCTTTGACTTTTCCATACAAAATACTAAAACCAATTATCTAACCAAGTAAAAGTCCTTAAAATGGGACCACATTCATACATATAACATAATATTTTCAACTAATCACAATACAAAACAAAGCCAATACCTTTATTATCAGCAAAATTAGAATGGTAATGCAATTTATGAGCTTCCAACAATTTTGTGACCTCTTGAACACATTCAGAAGCCTTAAGAAAATAATCATCAATCTCCCCTAAAACCTTCATTAAATTCACCTTATTACCACCAACATCACCACCATTCTCCACTTTAGTAGTCCCTCTCAATACTTCTGCCGGAGCGGTTTTCGAGTGCTCGAAATGCCTCATTCCCGCCTCCGGTGGTGGTGGTGTCTCCATATCCATAGTCATTTTGATCCCCATTTGCATCCCAACCACCCCCGCCGCCGCTTTCTCAGGCGTCTTAAAATCAATACCCTCATCCTCTCTCTCCCCCACCACCTCTTCTTCCTCTTCTCCTTCTTCATCTTCCTCATCAATTTCATCTAATGAATCACCCATCATATGATTATTATCAGACATAAAAAAATAATCCCAAGCTTCTTCTCTCCTCCCAATTTTCTCCTCATTAACACCTCCTACATGGGGTCCACCTTCTTCACCTTCACCATTATCCTCCTCATCAAGAGAACCCATACTCGAAACTCCTCGTTTCGACACCGAAAACTCTGGCATTGTAACAGAACGCTGAAGAGGGGAAGGAGAAGGAGTGAAGTTGGGTAATGGAGGTGGAGGAGGAAGTGGCTCCGGTTCTGTCTCTGGCTCAGGCGGTGGAGGAGGTGGCGGCGGCTCAGTGGCGGTAGTCGGCGGAGCAGGAGGAGCTGATTCCTGTGAAGTTTCTCCATGACCATAATCACCTAAAGCTGAACCAGCGTTTTTAAGAGCAATTGCATACGCAGAATGTCCAACAGCAAAAGCAGTTCTTGCTAAAAGCGCTTCTTTCATCAGGATCTTACGTTCTTTACAGCGAGATACTGATTCCTCATTGTCTATTCTTGATTGTGCGCATCCCATTTTTCAAAAACCTTAGTGGGTTTAAAGATGTGCGTTTTTAATGATTTTGAAGAAAAGCTGAGAGCTTTGAGAAGATTAATTATAGACCCAGGTGGAAAATTGACTGATTTTGAACGGAAGTTGAGAAATTTGAGAAGATTAGGTATAAACAAACCCAATAAGAAACCAAAATCTGCAAGTCTAAATTCAAAAAAAAATCAAACTTTTTATAAGAAAATAATGAAATCTAAAGAAAAAAACAGAGATTTGCACAGAAATGATGAAAAACACTGAAAAATCTTCACTAATAACTTTTTAAAAAGCACAAATTGAAATGGTGAAAATGCTGAATATGCAGAAAGAAGAAAATTAAGGGAAAGATGGAAGAAAATGAGAGCTTAAGGATTGAATAACAATGGAGGGGAGAGAAAAGAAAGGGACAGAAACACTGACAAAATTACAGAAAATGGTGGTCACTGGTTTTGGTTTTGGTTTTGGTGTGTGAGAAGGAAAAGCGGTGGAGAGGATTATACGCGCTGGATGAGCGTATGTAGGGAAACTATAACAAATCTTATAATGTTTGTTCTTCTCAATGAGTTTTAAATTACAACGTACACATTTTTTCATGCAAAACTGTGTCGTTTTGATCGCTTTAGTTGATGTTAATTAGAAAATTGTGTGGGGGTTTGGTGTTTATATGTCCAAAATACCACAATTTTAGCATGGGCATTGGGCACTTCTAAGTTTATATGTCCAAAATACTACACCTCTCTAAGGACCTGACCAGGAATAGAGCCACATGGCAGCGCCTTATTCACATCTTAGATTACTAGACTTGTTTGTTACTGTTCTGTGTCTTTTATCATCGCTATTCACTGCCTCTTCTACCTGTATCGTTTATCCTTTTTAAATGCTCCCTATGCTTGGCTAATGTGGGTGTAAGATGCAGATTTCAGATATTTGCAGGTCCTATCCTTGAGGACTATTTTAGAGCCGAAGGACTCTTATGACCGCCCTCTCCTTCTGGGTATGAGACGCCGTCGACCTTCCTTCCCCAGACCCTAACCATAGAGTACCTATGTGCGAGAACATTGGGTATGATGATGATGATGATGAAAGTGTTTGATAGCCTACTACTAACAAAAATATTCCATATACACATTTTTTATAATTTACTAGTACAAAACCCGTGCATCGCACACGGAGTTTTGTAGAATGAATTCTTTTATTTGAAATGTAACTTTTAAATTATTGTGCCAGTGCATATTTGAAATGTAACTTTTAAAATTATACATTGTATTTAGTTTAAAGAAAGTATCGTGATCCTATGTTGTTTTATTATAGGAATTTAATTGTTTTTAACTGTTTAAAATAATTTATGTAAGCTATGTATGTATTTTTTTTTGAAGAAAGCTATGTGTTTTTTTAAATTAGTGCATTTTTTGAAATAAATTGGTTTATTATTAAAGGACTAATAATCCTGTTGCATTTGCCAGATGGTTGTGAGACTGTCATTTGTCATTTAGCAGCAAAATTATAGAATTGTATGATTTTTATTTATATTTAATAAATGTAATTTAGTTGGTAGTATTTGTTTCAGTGATATTATTGGTGATCTATTAATGTTAAATTTGATCCTTATTTTACCATATACTCCCTTCAATTTTTTTTTTCTTCTTATAAAGTTTTCAAAACAAATTTTGAATCTTAATATCTCTTAATACGCATTAATAAAAAAGTATATATTAAGACGAAACTAATGAGATCTCACATTAATATATTTTATCTTATAAATATGTCTCAAATATATTAATCAAACTTCTTTGTCCTTAAGGTGTAATATTTCAAATGGGAAGAACATTAAAGAACGAAAAGAGTATTTAATAATAAATACTACTCTTTTATTTGTAATTATAATTATAATTGCATTTGAATTTTCAGTCAATTTTTGTTATTTTTGGGTCAAAAAATATAAAATATTAGCTATTTTGCAATTTTATACTTATAATATTTTAATAGTTTTTTTTTGATATAATAATATTTTAATAGTTAATATTTAGTTATTTTGAAATGAAACAAAACTTTGCTTATTATGTCGTGAAAAATGGTGTGTAGTTAGGCAAAGGTAAAGGTAAATAGTGATTAGTAAATTTTGTTTCCTTGTTGAAAAGAAAATGGACCTTTTTCTTTTCTTTTGACTCCAAACAAAATGTTATAAAAGGGTGAAAAGAAAGTTGGGGTGCTCCTTTTCAACCAAGTGGGTTGTGTAATCAATGGTCCTATAGACTATAAAGGTGGTCAAAACCGTACCGATTAAAATGACTGATTTGATTAAATAATATTTTATTATTTTATTTGATTAATTGATTTTAAATATGTTGTTTAGAAAGCTTGTTTTAAAATTAGCTGATTTATAATAATACGATATTTCAAAACTATTAAAATTGAGAACTGGATCTCGTCAGTGACGGATCAAGAAAAAAAGTAATGTCAAAATATTATATGTAAAATAAGTACATTTAACAACGTTTTAATTAATTAATTAATGTAATTGTCTACATCGAATTTTCATATTTAGCAATGTAATTTTGGAGGGAGGTGCGCTGGTGACGTCTGGCAGTTGATGCGATGGACTGGTGGCGACTAGAGCGTGATGGGATTGTGGCATATGTTAATAAGGAATGATAATTGTGGAAGCAGTGGATGAGGTAACTGTGAAGCGTGAATCAAAGATAAAGGCAACTGCAACTGAATAATTAGGGGTTTGGGCTTTATTTTTCTGTTTTAAAATCTTTCAAAAAATAGAAGGGACATGCGTCTAATGGAGTTCAAAATCTTAGCTCACTTATGTGGAAGATAAGACACTTTACAAGTGATCTGGGTGAATTTTCTTTAATAGTACATGACTTAGTTTCGAATTTAAGGGGTGTAAAATGACTTCCGTGACATCACGTTATATTCGACTTTAGATTTTGTCTTAGTTTTAGCAAATACTGTTTTTTCAGATAGGTTCTGATCGAGTTCGACTCTCACCTAACCCCTTTCCACGTAATAAAAAATAAAAAATTAATATAAAATGGGAAAATATTACTATATTAACTTAACTTCATTGATCAACACATGAAAAACTTATAGGAATATATAATATAAGATAGCTAAATACATGCACTACTTAACTTCTCAAATTACTATAAGTATGTTGCTTCTATTTTTGGCATATATACTCAACCTTAACTGTAACACAATGCTCAAACATAGACTATATATATTATTATATGATATTAATAATCCAAAGCAGCAATTAATCAGGCTAATAACTCATAATTAATGTAGCTTATTAATAATAATGTGCTTTTTTTGAAAGGAAATAATAATGTGATTAAGCATTAAATACTAAACAATACAATTAACGCCCATTCTTGCTAATTGTTCCTTTAAACACATAAATATAATCCCCATCTTCGACACCATGCCAACGAAGGCTACAATTATCGCGCATAATCCTCTGCTTATGAATAAATATATAATCGTCCATAGGCAAAATGCGCCTGCTTAATAGAAATTGTCTCACATCATTAACGGTAGAAGTATCCTTCATCTCTAAGGGTATTTTCGCGGCATTAAGCAAACTTTTCGAGGTTTGTACAACCATACTTAGTTTCCTACACGGAGGATCAACTTTTATTCGGTTCATACTCTTTAGAAAAACTGTAATTTCGGAGTTCATAGTAATCCCATACTCACCTAAGCTTCGAAATTCTTCTTCAATTTCCACCCCTGAAACGTAGAGTAACATCCTATTTATAGGTGTACCGTCAATTATGTGGATTTTCTCCTTTAGGCTTCGAACTGTTTCTGTCATGTCGACTTCTATGATCATTTGCCTAGAAGAAAATTTTATGGTGATGGGAAATTTGTTGTAGCTCGAGTTATTATGATCTAAGTAGTAGGTTGTTGGTGGCGTGACAATGAGGTCGATTTTTGTACCTTCATGGATGGTCGGATAGTCATCCATGTCGAGTCCATCGATTAGTTCTAGCCCATATACATAGAGTGTCTGAACGTGTATAGGGATGCCTAGGATTTTCGAGATTTTTTGTTTGATTTGAAGAACGGGTTCTTGGTGTGTTATTTCAATTGAAAATGTGTTAGAGTTAAAGACTATGATGATTTGCATTGTTGGATTATGTTTGTTTGGTATGAAGAAATGAAGGAAATGGGAAAGATTTGTGATTTAATGGTGATATTTTAAGGCAAAACTCATGTTCAAGGTATGATTATAGAGCAATAACTAATAAGTTTCATGTTCATAGAATGAACATTAGTGACTTGTGTTTGTTTTTTCATTCTAATTTCATGCTTTAGAACATGTTTGTATCATGCTAATGGGATATTTTTGAATGAAAGTTGCCACATGTATACTCCTCTGGCTATCTGAGTTTGGTATAAAGAAAAATATATTAGTTATTAGAAAAAATTAGTCAAAATATCTAAAATTTACTGATAGTTAATTTCAATTCTTAATTAAACATGAATACTTTCAAATATAAAGGATGCTATCTAAGAATACACCAAGGTCACCTATATGACCTATATAAAACAAGTCATTTAGCATAAAAGAAAAAAACAAAATAACAAACTTTTTTAAAAGAAAAAACAACAAAACCATACATTCTAATAAAATTCTTGGAAAATGACAAATTCAATGTAAGAGAAGGTGTGTCATTTGCCTAAATGAACTAATTACGGTCAAAGCTAACAGATTATTTCTCACATATAGAGAGTTCATATGCTCATAGAAAATATCCACATAATATCCCTAAGCCTAAACATATAGCCTAATCTTTTCTCTATTGTAATTCTCTATTTTGAGAGTTTTTAAAACTCCTTTGTGATAATATAAGATACTACACACCTTTGAGAACATAACCTATTTTAGATGAACCTCGTAAGTCTTCATGTCATTTTATTGCATTTTTATCCCTTACAAACGTTACTTTCATTGAAAGTGTAATATTTTCATCGTAGGATTTCATAGCTTCGATCTCGGTGATACCTGAGTTTGAAATACATTTTTGAACTCTAATCTAACATCGTTCACACCATCAAAACCACACCAAATCGGCTATATAAATAAAAACTCATCATGTATCAGACCATCTCATCGTAAAACAAATTCATATAACCAACCTATTTACTAATTGATAACTCTAATAAAATTTTGATTAATTAGTTTAAGGGAAATTCCACGTGGTAACCTTGAGGTTTACGTAAATGTTCCATCATGACCTTTTTGCATATAAAAACGTTAGCAAACGTTAATTTCGAAGCTTTATGGCTGTTGTATGCATATTTATGCGACTTACAATTCGAAATGTCATCGGTTTGAACCTTTTCCCCCAAAATATAACCCTCAAACCTACCATTTTTCATCCAAATCATATTTTTTTTCCCCGAATCCAAATATGGTAGAGTTTGGGTTTATATTTTGGGAAAATGGTTGAGACTAATGGCATTTAAAATAGTGAGTCGCATATATAGGCATACAACAACCTTAAAGCTTCGAAATTAATGTTTCTTAACGTTTTGCTAACATTTTATGTGCAAAAAGGTCATGATGAAACAATTTGGTAAACCTCAGGGTTACCATATGGATTTTTTAAAAGTTTTGGTTACCACGTGAAAAACCCAAAACCTCAGGGTTACCACGTGGAATATCCCTTAGTTTAAAGTTATAATAATAAACAATTATTTTAAGGTTATAATGGTATTACCACTCGGTCGAATGTTTTGAGGGTTGAATTGAGACACTACAAAAGAGTAATAAATATGGCGGTCTTCGGAACATTTGAAGTTTGAACACAAATCTTCCATACTCATTCATTACCCAGTGTCCATTTCACTGGGTACCTCCTTCTTTGTCTCTAATCGATCATTGTCTCCGATTAGGGTTCCGGCGAACTCCCAATTCTCTCATAATGGATCTCAACGATAATCGCTCGCGTATTGATCAGGTTTTTTCGCTTCTTCTACAATCTTTGACTTATTTTGCTTCTTCAATTCAAATTCTATGCTTTTCTTCGTAATTTTGTATCATCAATCAATAAATTGATGTTTTGAGGATTAGAAATTACAATGGGCGTGTATTTTTGTGTTCTTAACCTATACACTGATTGAAAACTGACAAATGTTGGAAACCTTTATGAAATGATTTCCAATTTTATTAAATTTTTGAATTTTGCAGTTTTTCTCGTCAAAGAAAAAGAGAACCCTTTCACCGAAGATTGTTAAAGATTCATCTCCTAGTGCAAAAGGAACTTTGGAAAGTTACTTGGTGACCTCACAGAATGAATCTGTGAAAAGAAATTTGGCAGTGGACATTGAATTGTCTACAAAAAATGTAAATAGAGAAACCCTTTTGCCTAGTGATGATGGCTTTGAGGGTTTAGTTCCGTCCAGACCGGTTCTAAGAGAAGAGTTTGGTGCTGGAGATGCTGGCAGTGGATCAGGTAGCCTGGATACTTCGGACCAAATTCAAGATTCTGAAGACGAGGAAAATATAATACAATATTGCAGGTAATGTCCATTATATTTATGATTAATTTTTATTTTCTGAATTGAAATGTGGGTTTATCGTCTATCGAGTTGTAAAGTTTCTGATGCGTGTTCAGAGCAAGTCTGGGTTAATGGCATTAATTGTTGCTGCACTGACTTTATAGTTTCTGCCTTTCTGGTGCATTTTCAGACTAAGTCTGGCTAAAAGCAGATATTATTTTGCTAAAGGATGACACTAGACACTTGAATTGCCAACTAGTACTATTTTTAAGGTTTTCAATATTCATGTCATCATGTGTCTTGTTAGCAATTTTCAAGTCAATATACTACCTCCGTTCTTATTTACTTGCACCATTTGCTTTTTCACATTCCCCAATGCACGAATTCAATCGTTAATATCTTTAATTATACATATCGAAAAATTATGAAAACTCAAAATTAATAAACTTTGAATCCAGACGATTCAAACAAGATCTTATATGACTATATTTTAACTTATAGATTACCAACAATATTTAAGTCAATTTGCTAAATGAATAGTACCGAAGTCAACTATGTTGCAAGTAAATAAGAAAGGAGGAAGTATGTTATTATCCTGATTTTCGTCTCTAATGTACTCGGTTTGAGGGAGTTTTGGTTGTTTTAGGTTTTTCTCTATAAGATGTGCATCCTTTGAATCAGATTTGTCCTTTTTTTGGGATGGAGGGCAGAGTGCTTATACATAACGTAGAATATGCTTGGTGATTGAATTTTTTTGGCACTGTATCATATATAGTCAAGTCCAGCAAAGCTCACTACATGAGCAAAAAGCGAATGGGCGTAAAAGATTTGGAAGTCCGTCGGAGCTTGCTGAAGGTACAACATCTAAGAGAAGGCATTATGTTGTTGATAAAGAAAACTCACAGCCAGATGAGCAGACGCCACCTTGTGATAAAAGGGCCCCTGATGCTGAGTCTTACAGCAGTTTTTCTACTGAAGCTTTCAACTCCACCACGGCAGTAAGTATCTGCTGGATATGTGTTATTGTTAACTCTTGTTTTGATCTGTTTGTATGTATTATGAAAAACTTTTCACTACTATTTTGGTGATAGGTAGACTTTAATAAAGATTTTTGCAAGTCTCAAGTCAGCTTAAGAAAATGCAATAAAATTACCGAGGCGGCTCCAATGGTGAATGACTGCACCACGCCTGCTGCATGTTGTAAAAAATTGAGTGCCCGTGAAACTCCAGTATCACGTCATGGGAGCTCTATCTTCTCACCAGGAGAAGCATTTTGGAATGAGGCAATTCAAGTTGTCGATGGTTTGTGTGCTCAAACTGGTAATGACTTACACCAAGTGGGAAACGATACTTGTATCAAGAAGACTCAAGATGTAGAGTTCTCTCGTCATTGTGGTGTTGAAAGTTCAAATAATAAAGTCAATGTGCCAACCGATATTGATGCTAGCTGTTCTAAGCAAACTGAACTTAATACTACATTGCTGGGGAAGTTTGAGGAAACTGTGGAACTAGACGCATCCCCATTGCCAGTAAAGCATTTTGACTTTTCATGTGATGGCAAAAATTTGGATGTAGGTCAGCCAAGTCATCTTTGTTTAGAAAATAGAGATAGAGTTGCTAATGATAACACAACATGGAGTCCTGTAGATCAAAAGAGACCAAAAGGTACGAATGCAACACCACCTGTTTTTGAAACTCTAAAGAGTAGGCATGACTTATTAGGTCCCATTGGTGACAACATCAGTAAAGATTCACCAAATAGGCATATTGCAAACTTTTTGGCTCCTGGTATCACTAATGGAGCTACAACTCCTTCAAGTTACATGCCGTTGAAAGATGGGTTGGACTTAAGCAACTGGCTCCCCTCTGCAATATGCAACATTTATAAAAGAAAAGGAATAGAAAAACTCTATCCTTGGCAGGTAAAACTCTTCACATTGTGCTCCTTTATTAGTGCGTTTTTGTTTCTAGGGTAGTTTATCCTTTTATATGCTCACTCCCATTAAGTCTAAGTTGGGCTTCATATTTCAGGTTGACTGTCTTCAAATAGATGGCGTTTTGGAGAAGAGGAATCTCGTTTATTGTGCATCTACAAGGCAAGTCACTAAGAAAAATTGTACTCGATTAATTATATATCTTTATCAGATAGGAGGACCATTATTTCTTGAAGGAAACTATTGATACAAGATGCATGCTTGTATGCTGTTAATTATCTTTGGAGAGCCTACCGTTTTATTTTAAAGAAAAAGTCAAAAATTCTCTAATATATTTTTATCAGTGGCTACTCATAGAAAATCTTTTGGAGACTTGGGAATTACTGGTATATCATTCGTTGATGTATATGCTGGCTATCTCTCCCAAAGTTGATGCATTTAGCTTGCATAATTTGGCTTCTTTGAAAAATCAGTCTCTATATAACACAACCAATAAAAAGGTCTTAGTCTTACGGCCTGTTTGGTAGTCGGTTAAATGGTGTGATCTGTGAATTGTAATGGAAACTTAGTGTAATTTTAGAGGAAAAATCTCTTGACAAGTTTAATGTTTATGGTTTTTCTACTTTAATAATCTTGTTTTCTTCACAAAATTTATTTCATTGCATTTCTTTTTAGAGAGACGGTATTAGGCGGTGATGAAGAATTGTGAATAAGTTTTTCTATGATCAAATTTTCATTACCATGGTAATGACGTGGTTCATGTCACAAAAATTTACACCACAAGTCATTCCCATTACCACCATTTATACCAAAATAACCAAACGGGCCGCTAGTATTTTTGTTGCATTTGCACACATGGGAAACGATCTCTACATACTGAGCAATAATGTGATGGAACATCATTTGATGTCATGCAAGTTTTAGTCTTCCATGGAGTTCATCCCATCTTAACTCACTATATCATATTTTTGTAGTCTGGATTTTTTTGTGAGTTGAGGTCTTTCGGTTGTATGCTTTATGCACGTTAAATAATCTTATATGACTGGATTTTCTGCTTCTGTTCATTTTGTGCTAGTTAACCACCTCATGGTTGCTCATATGCCTATGAGCTACGACTTAGTTTGGAAACTTACTACTTGAGCCTTGGTTTTTCTTTGTTCACACTTGTTTCTCGCATTTCTATGTTAACTTTGCTTATAGATTCCTAGTATCTATAACGAAGTACAATAATATGTGTATTGTTTCTATCGAGCAAAGCTTGGTTTTGCTGTATGGTTTGTCTCACATGACCTTGAGGTCATTTCCCATGGTATCAAGCTTATTCAAGAGATTTTGAGGGTGAGAACTCCCTTATTTTTTTTCTCCCTTCCACATCCAAGAGACTTTGATTATGGGGTCAGTTTTTGCTAGGTAATATACCTTACATGTCCAATTAAATGCTATCTTGTTCTTAGTTGAATGTTCTTTCTAGGTCTATTATATGTGCTCTCCTTACTACTTGATTCATAATCAAATATTATAAATTTTCTGTAGTAATTCGTTTGTTGATGTTAATATATATTTATCTTATGGTATATTGTCTTAATGCAAATGCTCTTTATGTCATTTTTTTTTCTCAATCAACTTTATTGCCTATACATGAAATGTTTCGTATTTTCTTCTTTTTCAGTTCAAAGCTATAGGAAAACTTATAAAGAAAAGGAATGCACATATTCTAGTATACTATTTTTCTACTCATTTGTACTATTGCTATCATATTAGCACCTGTGAGAACAATATTTACTTCATTAAACTTATTAGGAAATGATTTTTTAGTTCATATTAGCCATATATATTTATCATGTTTGAGTCTTGGACATCTATTTTATATTTGTCTTTCTGCTCGTTGAACAGTGCTGGGAAGAGTTTTGTTGCTGAGATCCTGATGTTGAGACGTGTCATAGACTCTGGGAAAATTGCCCTGCTAGTGTTGCCTTATGTGTCAATCTGTGTTGAAAAGGTTATTCTGATACCTTTCTCCTAGTTTCTTGCTTAGATCATCATACAAAATCCAATGTTTGAAAAAAGTGTTGAGGGTCGAGGATCAACAGCCCCATCGCCGTTTACATGTTTTTATACTTGGATGAGAACAATTTGTGTGAGGCCCAGCTATGAGGCATCTGTTGCTTTTCCCCCTTCATATATGAATGCATTTTTTCTTACAAAACACTTACTAAAATTGAATGTCTCTTCAATGATGCGTGCGTCTCACACTTAAGGTGTGGCTTCTGTTTCTAAGACCTCAATTTCCTTAGTGCATCTCAGGCATCTTATACATTGAAATCATCGTATGTGTTGCTCTTGCCTGTTTTGATGTATGAATAGGGATACCTTTGCAGGCAGAACATCTCGAGGTCTTGTTGGAACCCATTGGCAAGCATGTACGTAGTTATTATGGGAGCCAAGGCGGAGGAACACTTCCTAAAGATACATCAGTAGCTGTTTGTACTATTGAGAAGGCCAATTCATTAGTTAACAGATTGCTGGAAGAAGATAGATTATCAGAAGTAGGAATTATTGTTATTGATGAACTACACATGGTAGATATGTGCACTTTCTGTTAGCTTGTTTTCTTTTGAATGTGTAATCCTGGTTTTGAGTTTGTATTTTTTGTATTTGTTTTTTACTTGCTAGGTTGCTGATCCCAACAGGGGTTATTTGTTGGAGCTTCTATTAACAAAGCTTCGCTATGCAGCTGGTGAAGGTAATGGTGAGGCATGTAGTGGTGGAAGTTCAGCTACAAGTAGTGGTAAGGGTGACATAGCGACTGGTCTGCAAATTGTTGGAATGAGTGCTACAATGCCAAATGTGGCAGCAGTCGCGGATTGGCTTCATGTGAGTATCACACATTATTATGTGGTTCATTTGGCTTTAACTTTCATCATAATTTCATATATGGTAATTATAAGAGTGGACAATGGACATATGCAGTAATGATAACGCCTAGACATGTATTCCTATGACAAGCTGATCTGGCTTTTTTTGGTGGAAAAAGTAACCAGTTGCTTATCATATTTTGTATGTTTGTGTTTTGCTTTCTCAAGTATTTTTCTTGATACTTTTTTTGTTGGATTATGAGTCATGACATTTATTCTAGTGCCATTGTCAACATGATTAGTTATTTAATGTTTTCCTTAAAGGTGCTTACTTTTGACATTTGTTACATTTTGGTTGCTCTAGGTCTCTGAGTTTTGTCCTGGTTTAGCATTTTTCTGCCCTTACCATGTCTGTTAATGACATGTTATTTTGTTTGAGAGGAGATGGAAGGATGGGTTGTCTTAAATAAGGAAGAAGGTTATTGGAAGTCTGGTATACATATTTATTTAACATTAAGATTTTGAGTGTGCATGCTTGTTGCATATTTAGCGGATGAAGCACAGTTTATTGATATTGGTTGTTGGTTTTTGAGTGTGCTCGTCTCTTTTCTAATTTTCTTGGTAACTAATGCTCACATAGTCACATTCCTTGGCATTGCCTTCATGGTCCGATTTCTGGGAAGTATAGTAAAAAAGAGACCCTGAATATTGTGTATGCATTGTGAGTTGCACCTGCATTGAAATCCAAGAATGTAGTAAAGTAAACAACGAAGCTCTGCAGGTGGGGTGAAAAGTATCACATACCTTGTTACTTTGATAGAGGACACCACCCTCTATGGTGATATAATGATTATTTGACATGGTGAAATAATGATTATTTGACATGGTGAAGGTATTGAAGCGTAGTCCCCTTATTTGACCTAGGAAAAGAGGGCTGTTTTGGCTTGTCCATGCTAAAAGTTTTGTCGTGTTTCACTGTCAACACTCTCCATTCTCCACTCTGTTTGGCATTGTCTTATTCTAGTGACTAGGCCCCACTAATGTTTTCCCCTAATCATTCTCTTCTTTAAACTAATTTTTTTAGGCAGCTTTATACCAGACTGAATTTCGTCCAGTCCCCTTGGAAGAGTATATAAAAGTGGGTAACAATATCTTTGACAAAAATATGGAAATAGTTAGGACATTCCCTAAGTCGGCAAATCTTGGAGGCAAAGATCCAGACCATGTTGTTGAATTATGCAATGAGGTATCTAATTCTATACCTATTTCGCTTCAATGTATTGTGTATTCAATGTTTTACATGTTGGATGGATAATTTTGTAGGTTGTTCAAGATGGTCATTCTGTACTTATATTCTGTTCTAGTCGGAAAGGATGTGAATCTACTGCTAAGCATATTTCAATGTATCTTAAGAAGTTCTCGGCGAAAATTCAAGACGAGTCTAGTGAATTCACTGATGTTTTCTCGGCCATCGATGCCTTGAGAAGGTGTCCTGTGGGTTTAGATCCTGTGTTAGAGGAAACTCTCCCTTCCGGTGTAGCTTATCATCATGCTGGTCTCACTGTATGCACTTCCATACTATACAATCTTGTGATACAAAAGCTGTCTAAGTTGTATTTATGGTTATAACTAATTGCTCACTTATTTGTTTGCTTATTTTGAGCTTCTCTCTTGGATTTCGTTTTGAATATTGATCAGTGTTTGCTGTTGCTTTCTGAGGAGTTACATTAATGCTGTGTGCAGGTTGAGGAAAGAGAAATTGTGGAAACTTGTTACCGTAAAGGTTTGGTACGTGTCCTTACTGCGACATCCACTCTTGCGGCTGGTGTTAATTTGCCTGCAAGGCGAGTCATATTTCGACAACCCAAGATTGGTTGTGATTTTATTGATGGGACGAGGTATAAACAAATGGCTGGCAGAGCTGGTCGAACTGGTATAGATGCAAAAGGAGAAAGTGTATGTTCTCACATCTTGTTTATGTTCAGGGTTCCAATATGTTTGATATGGAAGGGCTAGCTTGAAATTTTCAATTATTGCCTTGTTCTTGGTGATTTGCTTATGCGATTTATTTTTCTTGTTGGCGACTTGAAATTCTGCTCCAAATGGAGTTCTCAATATCTACGTTATTTTTCTTTACTACATACTTATATACTGAATCATGTGCCAGTTAGATTGTTGTAACTTGTACGTGAAGTAATTGTTTGCTTTGGCAGGTGCTTATTTGTAGGCCTGAAGAAATCAAGAGAATAAAGGCCCTTCTGAATGATAGTTGCCCGCCACTGCAATCTTGTCTTTCTGAAGATAAAAATGGAATGACTCATGCTATTCTTGAAGTTGTGGCTAGTGGAATTGTTCAAACAGCAAATGATATTCATCGATATGTGAGGTGTACGCTCCTAAATTCTACAAAACCATTTGAAGATGTTGTTAAATCAGCGCAAGATTCTCTTAGGTGGTTATGTCACAAAAAGTTTCTAGAATGGAATGAACATACAAAATTGTATACCACCACTCCTTTGGGACGTGCTTCTTTTGGCAGTTCTCTTTCTCCAGAAGAATCACTGGTACGGAGTGTTATTTGCTTGAACATTAACTTACTTCCTTTGCCTATTATGCATTGGGATGTAGCAGGAGAAGATGATTTGATGCAATAATATCTTAAACTGTATCTGGTTTTACCTGGCTGAACACCATAATCTGGTCTTGAACTAATAAAGAATGGAAAAAATTATCTGGAGCTGATTTCCGAGTTTATATTTTCCTGACAGATCACAATGTGAACATCGAATTGAGCCTACATTTTTTCACTGCCATAGTTGAAGTAGTTTTATTTATTTATTTATATTTTTTAGATTAGATGCTTTGTTTCTTGTCGTTATCTGTTGAATATCGAGGCTAATTTATATTGCTACGCCATTTTCCTCTCTTTAATGTGTAAATGTTTCTCCTCTCTTCTGCAGATTGTTTTGGATGATCTTTCTCGAGCAAGAGAAGGATTTGTGCTAGCATCTGATCTGCATTTGGTTTACTTGGCAACACCCACCAATGTTGAAGTTGAGCCTGATTGGGAATTGTTTTATGAAAGATTTATGCAGCTGTCTTCCATAGAGCAGGTACTAAAGGTTTTTCGTGCTAAGTGTTTAAAGTTACCCCTGGACTTTTATGATTTTATATACTTGGATCAATTACATGTTCTGTTAAAACTTTTGGTTTATAGTCAGTTGGAAACCGCGTTGGAGTTGTAGAACCATTTTTGATGCGAATGGCACATGGTGCTCCTGTACGTACTGCAAGTCATTCGAGGAATGCTATAAAAGGCTTGCATAGCCGAATAGATTCTCAGCTGGGAGTATCAAAATCCAATGCCCTCTCAGATGAACAGTCTCTTCGTGTGTGCCGGCGATTCTATGTTGCTCTTATTTTGTCACGATTAGTGCAGGTAATTTCCATGGTCTTAGGATGTTACTGTGTCATTGTGCCGTCCTTGTCACACTGATTTTTTTAAGATCTCCCGTTTGCTTTACGACCTTCATTGTTTCTGCAGCCCCTGGGTTTTGTGTTTGCTTGACGATATGTAGTGTGTTGAGTCAATGTTCTTTGTTTAGAGATACTGAGATTCATATCTTAATGTCTTGTTTTATACGTTAATTTAGTTACAGGAGCAAAATGGGCTTTGATTAGCTCTTGCCTGTTGTCATAAACCCCCCAAAAAACATGTATTTCATCTAGTGTAATTATGGCTTATCACTAAATAATTGTTTTTCACTTTTGATTTTGTCTAGCTGGCTTCGTATGTACTAAATTATCTGGACTTTTTTTCCAATATGTTCTCAAGGAACTACCAGTTGGTGAGGTTTGTGCAGCCTTCAAAGTAGCACGAGGAATGGTTCAAGCATTACAAGAAAATGCTGGAAGATTTGCGTCCATGGTTTCTTTATTTTGTGAGCGACTTGGTTGGCAAGATCTGGAAGGCTTGTTTGCTAAATTTCAAAACCGTGTTTCTTTTGGAGTGAGAGCCGAGATTGTAGAGCTTACTACTATCCCATGTGTAAAGGTGAGTATCTTATCTTATCTTGATGTGGTTCTAACTCTTGTACTATTTGCTATTAACTTAAAAGTTATTTTTTCTATGTGGATTGTGGACAAGTTATTGCATTTGTAGTTACTTATATTTATCTATGCTAATTATTTATTTTCAGGGCTCTAGGGCTAGAGCATTATACAAAGGTGGCCTGCGTACTCCTTTAGCAATTGCTGAAGCATCTATTACTGAAATAGCAAAAGCTCTCTTTGAATCAGTATCTTGGACTGCCCAAGGTGAGACTTTGTTAGTGCCTCTAGCATTTGCCATATGTCTCTAAATGATTTACATTCTTTGGTTATTTTTTACTTGCTACACTTGACCAAAATAAGTGATCCATTTTTATTGGTCAAATTTTTGCAAGAAAAAAATCTGAGGGATTCTTTTTATATACTCCCTCCGTCCCATTTAATTTGCAGCATTTTCCATTTTGGTCTGTCCCACTTAATTTGTGTCATTTCTATTTTTAGACTATGGCCCACCACTTCTTTTTACTATCATCCATACATATTAACTCTCTATTAATTTCAACCACACAATTCATTCTCTCCATTTATTACTATTATCTACCTTTGTCTTAAAAAACAACCATTTTCTCTTTGCTTCAAACTGTACAGGCCAGAGTAGTGTGTGTCTATATATATATATATATATATATATATATATATATATATATATATATATATATATATATATATATATATATATATATATATTATAATTTAATATAAAGACATCATTGTCTTATTCATAAGGGTAGTAGAAAATTTCAATCAAGTATTTTTCTTCCTAGCTTTGCATTCAATACTCTATATGCCAAAACCTATTTGAATAACTCTCTACTCAGTGGCCCCCACTTGTTGGAGTTAAGCCACTAGGGAGGGAGGTTGGATTTACAACCTTATAATCACAGCGAGGTTGTATTTGATTGACCCTAGGTAGCAAATGTCATCAACGACTCATAAACAAGAAGTTTCCGTGATTTAATGAGCCTTTATAGTACAGTCCATTATAATCAAAGAACTTTAAATTGGTTCCTTCAAGAATGAATATTTAAGTTTTAACTATTGCTTATTATCTCGAAGCACTTAACATGTTTTGACTTAAGAAACATAATTTTCGTTTTGATGCAGGATTTTGAGACTTTTTAATCTTTTTAATGAAAAAATTGCTCACGATCGATTTTTTCTGAGGTGCTAAACTGAAATTCTTGAAATTAATTTTGGTATGTCATAATAAATCTGATGAGATCCACACAATGCATAATCACTCTTTTGTGTGCATGTTGTACATCAAATCAGGATCCACACTTAGAATTATAAATAATTCTTAGTAATTTCTACAGCTAATTAAATTTCGAAGAGAGGATTTGCTCTCGTTCCCCAATAAAATTGAGAATATGTGAAAAGTGTGCAACGAGTTTTCCTCTTTGATAATTTAAAGATTCAAATGGGCATAATTTTCTTCTGAGAGTAAATGAATGGATTTTTAATGTTCATTTTGGAGGAAACAATTTATGGAAGTTAGAACAATTTTTGATGAAGTTAGCATGACCCTTGTTTATTTCCGTCTCTTTACCTAAAAGTAGTGAAATCGTCTTATGATTCAAGACTTTGATTTCATTTCAGCGGATCAAGCACAGAGGCGCATTCAGTTGGGAATAGCAAAGAAGATTAAAAATGGTGCAAGGAAAATTGTGCTTGATAAAGCTGAGGAGGCGAGAGTTGCTGCATTCTCGGCATTTCAATCACTTGGACTGACTGTTCCCCAGCTCTCTTGTCCAGTCTTGTTACCTACCAACGATGGATCTAATAGCAATGGATCATCGAATACTGGAGAAAATAGTACCAGTAGCTTTGTTCATTTTAAAAGACGAGTAAAGGATATTTCAATTGGGAGACAGGAAAGTGAAGCTCGTCCAAATACTAATGCTTTAAGGTCAGGAAAATGTTTGGATACTGGCCTGGATATCTCAAACAAAGTCAATGCCTTGCCTGTTGGTGGAATTCAAGTTTCTTCCACACAGACTAAAGATTTAGTTCCAAGTTCTAGTTCGGATCTGAATGAAACTATGTCACGTATTGAGGCTGTGGATAAGGAAGGTCAGACATTGGGTATAGAAAATTCTACCAGTGGCAGAAATAAGCTGCGTTCTAATGACAAAGGTCCCATTAATGTAGCTAGTGCGAGCAGTCTGGACGCAGTCTTGGATCTGTGGGAATCTGTTGGAGATTTTCATTTTGATGTCCACTTCAGCAAAAAGTCTGAAGCAAATTCTTTGCTTGCATATGAAGTACATGGGTTGGCCATTTGCTGGGAAAATTCACTCGTGTATTATGTCAATTTTGCGAAGATTTTGCGGAATAGTGATTTTGACTCCTGCAACAAGGAGTGTTCTGGGCAAGTGAGCTCGATTGATGCCAACATTTCGTTAGTCATGAAAATTCTCCGGTGGCATAGGATTGTTCGGATACTAGAGAGAACTGGTGTTCGGAAATTTACATGGAACTTAAAAATTCAGGTCCAGGTGCTAAAAAATGCTGTTCTGTCACTCAATAAAAACAGTTTGAGTCAGTCAATCAAAAGTGCTGCCATCGAACTCGTAGACGGCTCATTCTGTAGGCTGCCTCAGGTTATTCTGCATGATGGAATTGACTTGTGTGTTGTAGCCTGGATCCTTTGGCCTGAGGAGGAGAAAAGCTCCAATCCGAATCTTGAGAAGGTACTTTGTTACATGTCCCTAAATTGTGTTTGTTAATTTCCATCCCAGTGATTTATACTTCTGATAATTATTTCTTCTGGCTTAGTGCAATAAATTCTCCCTATAATCATATGCTACACTTTTAGCTCACCTCTATTGAGATTAAACTCATGAAAAGTTATTGAAAAAAATAATTTTAATTCAAGTTTTTTTTCCAAACAGAAAATCAATGGCTCATTGTCTCTTTCTCTATATCTTTTTAACTGGTGACTGGTGTTATATACTTTTGGCTTTTTAAGTCAATTGCGTGCTTTTCAAAAATTGGATGCTCCTATATTGGTGCATTTTTTGACGCTTTGGCTAGTCTATCATCCAATGCTTATTGAGAGTGAGATAGTAGCTTAACAGTAGGCAATAAAATGTCACTTCTTGTGTGGTTGTGCACTTGTGTGCAATGGAGATTTGAATCTTATCTAGAGCATTTTTTTGGGTGGGGGTAGGAGGTAGGGCCATAGGGGGGTTACTGCTGGATTGAGTTGGTTACCCTGAGATAGTGCATCCCGACCAGGCCTCATTACAATTTTTTTGTTTTTAATTTTTTTTATTTGAAAAACTATGCTTATTGTTCTTTTCTCTTTAATATAGGAAGTTAAGAAGCGTTTGTCCAGTGAGGCAGCAGCAGCAGCCAATCAGAGTGGAAGGTGGAAAAATCAGATGCGAAGAGCTGCTCATAATGGTTGCTGTCGCCGTGTTGCTCAAGTACGGGCCTTACATTGTGTTCTTTGGAAATTGCTTGTTTCTGAAGGACTGGTTGACGCGCTGATGAGCATTGAACTTCCCTTGGTACGTTTTGATTGCAAGTTAACTTCTTTATTGGATATAGACCTAGTTCTGCAATTTTGAATTCAAAGTATTTTTTGGACTTTGGCTTTATGTATCAAAAACTCAAGGTAGGCGACTAGTTTTTGCCTATATCAACACTTATCTTTGTTTTTTCTGTGTTTTGGTGGAATGCTTTCTTTGTCTGTTTCGTCTTTTTATAGACCGCATTTGCTTCTATGCTTTTGCCTATAGCTAGCCTTTTCTGAAGCCATTTTTTTTAATTATTTTTAAACATTAGGTAAGCAAATAGAGGCCAAGGCCGTCTAAGTAAGAATTGCAAGGTCAAAATTTGATACTTTCTAGTACTGTTTTTTGACCTTGTTTTAATTTATTTTTTCTTAAAATCCAGTTCTTTGTTCGAGTTCAGGCTCAGAGGCCAAATTGAATTGTAGAATTCCATCTTTAACCTATTTACCATTTAGGGCATGAAAACGTTAAGATAGAATGGCACAATTCATAATATTCTTTTGGCTTATTTTATCCATGTAGGCTAACTCTTTTCTTGTCTTGTTTATGTTCATACTTCATAGTCCATATAAATTTGAACTTTTGAATTTTGACATTTAGCCTATTTTTTTAATTGGAATTTGGATAATAAAGTTGCTGATTTAATATTTTAACCTTATCATCGTTATGGAAAGCTCCTATCTTTATGATATCCAAAATATGGAATTTTTTCAAATTTATACTCGTCTCCAGGTTCATGTCCTTGCTGATATGGAAGATAAGGGAATAGGCGTAGACATGGAAGGTTGCTTAAAGGCACGGAAAATGTTGAGTAAAAAGCTTAAGATTCTTGAGAACGAAGCTTACAAACTCGCTGGCATGACTTTTTCACTATATATGCCCGCTGATATTGCAAATGTACTTTATGATCACTTGAAGCTCCCAATACCTGAAGGACGCAACAAAGGAAAACAACATGTGAGTACGGACAAACAATGTTTGAACTTATTAAGGTACATACTTTGACCTAATTTTGTGGCGTTGGCTAGCTTTTTTATGAGGTTCCTAGTAAAATTGCTGCTCCACTAATAGTTAAAACATGATTCTCCTGTGACTTGGTTTGCTGAATTCTGCTTCTCATAAATGTTCAGCATACCTAGTGTATTGAGCCTTGCAATTCTTCACTTTAGCACCCAGAAAAAAACAGCTCCTAACTGATGCAAAAATTGTTCTCAACTTTCACTGACCAAACTAGTTGCAGGAGTCGCTGTTATAACCTTATAGTCATTGAGGCTGTATGAATCCTTCTGGGTTTGACTGTCACCGTTAAAGATATCATATGCAACCTAACATTAGGATTCATCACTGGCTTATAACGTTCAAATAATAAAGTTGGTTGGCTGCAAATTGATGAATGTATGTCCTAACTGCTGTCACATCGAACGATTATCTTGTTTGATAGCAGAGATGGTCATTGTGTGAGTCAACCCGAACCTAATCCTGAACGGACTACAAAACGGGATTGAACCAGCTTGCTAGTTCAGAGTCAAAATTTCCAAATTCAAAAACCGGATGTAGCCTTGAATGATCCATCTCTGATTGATCCGGAAACGGCCTTACTTTGAATTGATCATTCACTTTCCCTTTTCTGTACCAACGCATTCACTTTCCTTGAACCGGCTCATCCTGCTACTATACCCCATCCTTGAACTACCCTTGAAAACACAGTTCTGTAAATGTTTCGAACAAATATTATTGAAATGTACACCGGGCAAGAACGTTAGTGGCTTAAAGGTGGAAAAATGTTACTACTGGATTTGGCTACCATATAGAAGTTATTTGAGAATACATTGTGTGGATCATATGACATAATGCATCTGTATGTGATGTTGAATCTCAAAAGTATATGTAAAATTTTTGTGTTTACTGTGGTACCTGCTCATTTTGCAGGCTTGAACACCCTATTGTTCCAGTAATAAAAGAACATCGGACATTAGCAAAGCTCCTGAATTGCACTCTAGGATCAATATATTCTTTAGCAAAGTTGTCTATGAGAACACAGAGGTACACATTACATGGTCATTGGCTCCAGACGTCAACAGCAACAGGCCGACTTTCAATGGAGGAACCTAATCTACAGGTTCAGTGTCATGTTTTGTGGGTTATCTGGATATTCTTATCATTGGCATACAAACGTTGAACTTAACTATTGCTGCATGGAAAATTTGCAGTGTGTTGCACATATGGTTGAATTCAGAATGCATCAAAATGGTGATCCCCAAGGCGATTCTGATGGTACAATTCATAAAATAAATGCCCGGGACTTTTTTATTCCGACTGAGGTGAGTGGCTACCCTTATTCTTTTCTTTCCTTTTCTTTCTTGTCTTTCTAGCTTTACGTACATTCCTAGCTGCTGACGCCTCCTATCAGGAAAATTGGCTTCTCTTGACTGCAGATTATTCTCAGATTGAATTACGTTTGATGGCTCACTTCTCTAGGGACCCTTTTCTGATTGAACTACTCAGTAAGCCAGATGGTGATGCCTTTTCCATGATAGCATCCAGATGGACGGGAAAGTCAGAACACAATGTTAGTTCTCAAGAGCGAGAACAAACCAAGAGGCTAGTATATGGCATTCTCTATGGCATGGGTGCTAATAGTCTTGCTGAGCAGTTGAACTGCAGTGCAGATGAAGCTAAAGAGAAAATTCAAAGTTTCAAAAATTCGTTCCCTGGTGTTGCTTCTTGGCTTCATGAAGCTGTTGCATATTGCCGTCAACACGGGTACTAGCCAAATTTTTCAGTGCTTATCATCCACTGATTTTTTGCTTGCTTTTGAAATGAAGTTCTGTTTGGTAATAAAAAAGTTTCATCATCGCCAACTACTGTGTAAAGTATATATTACAATGAACAGAAAAGATAAACTCTCTGAAAACAATGAATTCCACCTTATAAGAATAAATTAACCAATAAGAACCCAACAAACGTTTAAAATGTCTGAAAGCAATGAAATTCACCTCATAAGAACAATAGCTAATTCTGCATGATTTTAAGTGAAAATATGCTGTAGCACATTGTGTTTAACACTGCTTAGCCTGCATGCCACTTTCCTCTGTTTTGATATCAAGTTTTGGCTTAGAAGTGCTGATCATTCTTTTGCTTCACAGACCTTGGCATATTGAAGTCCCTTTATGAAAAACTATCCCCCCCCCCCCCCCCCCCCCCCCCCCCCCCCCCCCCGCCTCCTTTCTAAGCACACACATATTAAGGTCAGGTTCCTGTGAGAACTAATGCTTTTTTAGTGAAAAGTATTCCTTTTCAGTGCCTTATTATGATTTTTTACTTATGAATTGAAAAGGTTTACTTATGTTAAAAAAGGTTGACTTATGAACTGATGTGAAAAAAATTTTATATATGTTAAAGAAGGTTTACTTATGAACTAATGTTTCAAAAGTTTACTTATGAAATAATTTTAACATGTAAAAGACATGCTAGATTTAGTTCTCATACTCTTTTATATGGTTATTTCTCACGTTACCTTGACTCTCTGCCCCCCCTCTCTCTCTCTCTCTCTCTATATATATATATATATATATATATATATATAGGGTCAAGTTCCAGTGAGAACCAAGCTTATATGAGAACCGTGAGAACCAATCGCCTTGATAAAAATGTGTTACTTTTTTATAGAAAATGTGTTACTTTTGAACAAAGAAACGTTACTTTTGTTTAAAAAAAAAAGCTGTTACTTTTTAGCATAAAATGTGTTACTTTCAGAAAAAAATATTTTTTTCAAAAAAATAAAGTAACACGTTTTTCTCGAAAAGTAACACATTGTTATGAAAAAAGTAACACCGTTTTCTGTGTTTTTTTCAGATTTTTTTTCTTAAAGTAACACTTTTTTGCCCAATAGTATCATAAAATACAGTAATACCTTTTTTCCCATAAGTAACACCTTTTTAGTAAAAAGTAACACTTTTTTGTAAGGCTGATTGGTTCTCATATAAGGTTGGTTCTCACTGGAACTTCTTCATATATATATATATATATATATATATATATATATATATATATATATATATATATATATATATATATATATATATATATATATATATATATATTTTCGTACATAAAAATCTAGTTAAGAGGGTTTTCTGATCTATCCATGGAAAATGGTGGCTCTTTCTGCAAATTGCATGATGATTTTGATTGTTGAGTCTAGCAACCCTTGAATTCACTAAATATTTTGGTGACTTCTGCTATGGCCTTTTTTTTCTTTAATTCTGACCAGCCTTCCAAGTACTGATCAGGGCGCTTCTTCATTTTATGGTTCAGATACGTGCAAACTCTCAAGGGTAGAAAACGCTTTCTAACAAAAATAAAGGTTGGCGACAGCAAGGAGAAAGCTAAAGCTGAGAGACAAGCAGTGAATTCTATATGTCAGGTAGCATCTTCTTATAGTTCCAACAGTTGTATATTTTTTTCTCAAGGGTGGGTATCTAATGCGTTATATTTTTATTTACTTAAAGGGTTCTGCTGCCGACATAATCAAGATAGCTATGATCAACCTGTACTCTGCAATTGCGACAAAGTTTTCTATGCTGAACGGGCACTGCCATATTCTTTTGCAGGTTTGCATTAATTATTGAACCACTTTTTAAAGTCATGATTTTTTAGAATCCGAAGTAACATATGTACTTTGGACACTGAGTCACTGATAAGCATCTTCTGTTTTACCTACAAATTGCTGTTGCATGGTTTCCATTCTGTAGTCTGCTAGTCATTGAGCAGAGTAAGGGACTGACTATCCATTTTTGGTCTTTTTTGTTTTTTCAACGTCGTGTCTTTCTGAATGACTCATGACATAAGGTGTGACAGCATTTTACATGACCTAAGTAGGCTGAAAATAAGAGACTAAATGCACCAGAGAAAAGTGGAAGGTTGGAATTGTTAGGAGCTTAGAAGAGAGGTAGGCTGAAAATGACCTAGGTAGCACGAGTGAAGAATGACTTGAAAAATTGAAATTTACCGGATCATATGACAATAGATAAGAATGATTAGAGGAGAAGACTTATTGGAATTGATCTTTTTAGTAATAGACTAGTATTAGATTACGTGGAAATAAGTAAAATTGTTGTTAGTGATGGTTTTCCATGTTAATATGTTTTGGTTCTTAATCCGTAGTCCTGAACCAACATTGCTGTTGTGTTGCAAGGTCTTGTCTCTTTGCCATCCTTTCCACAATTTTGTTTTTGCTTTACTGTGCGAAAAGCTCTTATATAGGAAAGTGAAATGAGACAAGAAAAATAGTCTGAGATGAAGTTATAATACAAAAAACCAGTTTAAGTGGCTTAATTTGAGCTTCATTTTACCAACCTTGTTTCTACATGTTCTCACTCTCTCTCTGTCTCTCGCTCTCTCTATCTTCCACACTCCAAAGCTCATCTCCCATTGTAATACCTTCATTGCACTTGAATGAGCTAGTAGCTCCATATTCACTGAACACTTAAGGCAAA
The DNA here is from genome assembly GCA_019776075.1 of Amaranthus palmeri. Lineage (NCBI taxonomy): Eukaryota > Viridiplantae > Streptophyta > Magnoliopsida > Caryophyllales > Amaranthaceae > Amaranthus > Amaranthus palmeri. The sequence goes on from JAAKBH010000303.1 coordinate 556,551, forward strand.
ACTCTAGTCTTAAGTGCGGACGAAGCCAAGTTAATGAAACTCATAAATTTGGTTTTATTGTTTGGTTGGGTGCATTAGTTTTTCATCTTATTACTTATATTATTTGCCTAGTTCATTAGTTACACTTTCCAGCCACTATGTTCAACACCATTCTGGGCTTGCTTAACGCTTGCATATTCCCCCAATTAAAACTATTAACTAAACTAGAATTGAAAAACTATACCAACTGTAGAAGGTATAACTTGATCAAAGTAAAATCCAGTAGTAAAAGCTTCGCTTGCTACACTTCAACTACCAGATTAAGTAGCTCATGATTCCTGCAAAAAGGAACATCTTCCGCCATATCTTACAAACGTGGTGTTTTTTTAATTGATGATTGTCCTTGACCCTTGTTGCCAAATATGCTTATTTTTAAACACAATGTCCAAAACATACGACAATAGGTCTGCTAAATTTATAATGTTCTGAACACTTGATCGAGGATTGATGAAAATTATCCCTTTCATTTTTCAGGTGCATGATGAGCTAGTATTGGAAGTTGAACCTTCATATTTGAAGGAGGCTGGGTTATTGCTTAAGACGTGCATGGAGAGTGCTGCTTCTCTTCTAGGTTTGTTCTGAACGTTTGCGTGATATAGTAGTATTCAACGATTAATACTCACCCAATGTTTATGGTGTGTTACAGTTCCTTTACGAGCGAAGGTCAAGGTTGGCAGGACATGGGGTTCATTGGAGCCCCTCAATGTCGACGATTCTGGAGAATGAAGTTTCTCGTACAAAATTTTTCCATCTTGACGACATTCTCTGGAGGGGGGGGACTATTAAAGGCGATTAATGCAAATTTAGGGCTGTGCAAACTTAGACCGGAACCGATTGGACCCGGACCGGAATCGGACTGGACCGGAAGCATCAGGTCCGGTCTCCGGTCCTCTAAAATTTTCAATTCCGGGTTTCCGGTCCGATCCGGTCTAACCCGGAAAATTCAGGGTCGACCCGGTTAGGACCGATTAGTCGCTGCTGTCACCCTCTGCATATACTAATACTGTAATAAGTAATAATACTCATTATCTAAGAATGTGCTAGCAGCTGACCCTCCAACATATAGTATAGGTACATTATCATATTCAAAATTTTGATTTATTGTTTCGTTGCTAGGGATGATAGTTTACCAGGAAGTAGATTCAAGGAGTCTCTGATGCGAAATAATAACTGTCCTGTTATTATCATCATACCATGTCAAAGCTATTTTATAATAATTAATTTGCTAAATTATTTTTTAATATTCTATTTTTCAATTTATTTTTTGTCTTAAAAAATATTTCCGGTCTAACCGACTCAACCCGGACCGGACCGGAAGAATTCTGGGTTAGACCGGGAGCGGACCGGATGGAACCGGTCCGGTCTCCGGTCTTAGATTTTTTGGGATTTCGGTCCGGGTTTGAACCGGTGAACACTCCTAAATGCAATGGTACCAGGCGAATAAGAAACATGATGAAAAGCTGCGAGCCAGACATATCTCAGTTATTTAATGAATAAGGAACCTGTGAAAACACAGAGCTAGATTCGTTTCACTTCCATTATAAAACTTGCATTATACTCCAAATACATAACAGCTATGGGAAAATTTTCATATCACCAACAATTTTTGCCCGAACAACCCAAGCATCCCCATTTTCCTTTAATGTTCTCTCGTAAGGCCATAATTTTTCCTATTTCCCCCCATGATTCCATAAACAATCTCGTGATATGTACTTTTTGATAGCATATCACGGTTATATGTCATCTCCAATGGTGTGATGTGGAGATGTCGTGGTATACGGTCATCATCATCATCATACCCAGTGTATCCCGATCATAGGAGACTATGATCAGGTCTGGGGGGAGAACGATGGCAAGCTCATAACCATATAGGAGAGTGCGATTAAAGAGTCCCCCGACTCGAGAACGGTCTTCTAGAGAGAGTGTCGTGGTATACGGCGCCAACACTAAATCAAGAGATACTCGTTACGCCCGTGAGATATGCTTGCAGTTCAGGTATGTATTGCACGTAGGCGACCACATTTTTTAGATGAAGCTATCTATTACTGTGAATATGCCAAAAAACTTTTATACATATTTGTCTTTATTTTTGTATTATAGGTAGGATGAGGGAAGCGAAGGGTTAGATGAGATTCAATCTCAGGTTTTTGTCTGGAAAAAAAATGATATTTGCTCCAATTGAAATAAAATTATTTTCCATGCGCATTTGTCTTTTACATGTGATTACTTAATTACTTTGCAATCAATATTCGATTTTTCTTTTAGTTTTGGGTTTTTGGCACCTGTGTGATGCCCGTGTTATTCAAGTTTATAAAATGATGTATACTTTTCTTTTTTTCTAAATACGATCTGTTGAGCAAAGAAAGACAATTTTTGCAAATACCACTGTAGCAAAACCTAGTGGGTGGCTATCTCGAACTTGTTAAGGAAAGCCCTTGCCAACAGACACCTCAACTAACAAGTTAATGGCCAAGTTTTTGCTACCATCAAGAGATCTGTTTTCCTCTAGTTAGTATGGGCTTGGTCGATGCGTTTTTATCTTCATAACTTAGAGGAACATAATATCATCATCATCAACCCAGTATTCCGCTCAGGTCGATCAGGGAAAGGTAGTGGACAGACCATACTCGTAGCCCCTCCAAGAAAAAGAAACAGAGGGCTGCGCGCACGCAGATAATTTCCCAAAAGGATGACCTGTACAAAGAGAAAAGAGAATAGTATACATCAAAGGAACATATATTACTACATAACTCAACGAGCTAGACGCTTACAGAAATCCCAGTTGGTACATTAGGAACTACAAAGGGTTATCACAGCTTATTTCTTCATAATACAAAGAAACTTACAATGCTAAACAACAATCTGGTTAACATAATATGTTCACTTAGGAACCCAGAAAATGGTGTCCTCAGCAGGAGGAAAATGGCAAATATGGGCACTTCCTGGAACAATTTTAAGAACATTTTTCGCGTAATTATCTAAGAAATCATTTGTTTCTTTGTGACATGCAACAATTGCTTCGATTCGAGTACCGTCTTTCCCTAATAAGGTCGCCCTATATGACCTTAAAGTCTTGGTCCTGTGACAGAAATAAATCGCGTAAGGATACCCCATCTTATGGCAAACAACCGTCTCATGATCATTTTTCACAATCTTTTTAACCCCTTTGATCGCGAAGTCCATCTTTGATTCTTTATCTACTTCGGTTGTAAGAGCTTCCACATTTGTACCAATCATGGAGGCTACATAGTCAATCATGGACTCGAGTGATGTCACACATTTTTTCTCGACTCCTTCAATAGTTGGTTGTTCACAAAGCTCGATTCGATGCACTAACACATTCGCCTCATTTGATTTAGGATCTATGGAAAGAATTTGAAGAGTTTCTTGCACCTTTTCTGATGAGAACGGAATTTGGTTGGACACTTGGCGAGGTAACAAAAGACCATTTCTTGTACTCTTTTGAAAGTGTAAAGTCATTGTTTTACCTATATGAAGGTCTTTTTCAACAAAGAAAACCTGATCTTTTTTTAAACTACTACCTTCATCTACATGGACAGATTCTTTGACATCATCATGCTTGTCTTTGTAAGAAGACATATAACTATTAGTCGATTGCAAGCCCTTCTTACTATAAGCCAACAAGCCGCCATAACTGTTGGTAGATTGTAAGCCTTTTTTACTGTAAGCTAACAAGCCGCCATAACTGTTGGTAGATTGTAAGCCTTTTTTACTGTAAGCTAATAAGCCGCCATAGCTATTGGTAGATTGTAAGCCCTTCTTACTGTAAGCTAACAAGCCGCCATAACTATTGGTAGATTGCAAGCCTTTTTTACTGTAAGCTAACAAGCCGCCATAGCTGTTGGTAGATTGCAATCCTTGCTTACTGTAAGATAACAAGCCTTGATCATATGGGCCGTTGGTTGATGATAATCCTTTTTTATTGTAGGATAACAAACCATCATAGCCGTTGGTGGATTGTAATCCCTTTTTATTGTAGGATAACAAACCATCATAGCCGTTGGTTGACTGCAATCCCTTTTTATTGTAGGATAGCAAACCATCATAGCCGCTGGTTGATTGCAATGTCTTTTTATTGTAGGATAACAAACCATCATAGCCGTTCGTAGATTGTAAACCCTTTTTATTGTATGATAATAAGCCGTCATAACCATTAGTAGATTGCAATCCCTTTTTATTGTTGTACGACAATAGGCCATCGTATCCTTTAAGAGTTGATAATGAGTCTTTTGTACTTGGTTGAAGTGCTTTACGAGGGGCACTTATGGATAGTCCTGCATCATTATTATTATTAACCCAATATCTCGCAATATTCTCCAGAAGAAAGAGGTATTCAATTTTTAAAATTCATGTTCTATGTAAAAATGCTAATTAGTTTTTGTTTCTTAGTTTATTTGAAACTCTTACGAAAATGCTAAGAATGGTAATAAAAATTTAATATGACTTAGCTAGAAAATTATTTGACAAAGTTTATGATCACACTTATTTTATTCCTAAACTAATTTTTTCATAGCAAACTTTATTTACATTCATAACACTTGGAAATGTGATATTAAGTTGTATTTAAAATTTGTGGAAAAACACGTATTTTTGGGAGATCTTTTTTACCATGAGAATAAGTGAATAATACGATAAATTTAATCGAATTAACACTTTGTTTGACACATGGCTGATAGGTGAAACTATTAGTTGGTTTGATTATTTGAAAGTATTGTCTGATAAGCCAACTAAATATTAAGAAGTTATTTTTTTTGAAAGAATTATTAAGGAGTTGTTTGAGTTGACTATTTATTATAAAAATCATATTTAAATATAATAAGCTACTATAAATAGCTTTCTGATTTTGATTTAAATTCATTTTATTAACATCCTTTTTAACCAATCAAAAATCAAATGCCAACCAAACGACGAGGGAAGGGAATTTTGAGTACAAGATCCACATATATACATAAAGAAAGAACATTCACTTTAAAAATGTTAATAAAGTAGAATTGAGGGAGTATTTTGTTTAAGTTTTACATTGAAAAACTTATTTATTATTAATAATAAACTTGAACTATAGATCATTATAAGATTTAAAGTAAGACTCCTTTCATTCCATAGTGAAGTTCTCACAAAAATATTTACCAAATTTAAGAAAAATAAAATATTTTAGATGATGAATAAATGATTTTATTAAATAGTAAATTTTATGGATGAAAACTAGGAACCATAAACATTAAAAATCACATCAAAAAGAAAGTTAGTGGAAAAAATACGAGATCAAAACTAATAAAAAGATATTTTTAATAAGTTAGTGGGAAACATATGTAAACCATAAAAAATAAAAAAATATAAAAATGTAAAAATAAAATTAGTGGAAGATACGTGAGGTCTATAAGCATTATTAAAATATTAAAATGAGGATAAACAAAGTTCTTTTTTTTCTTATATTTGATATAGATAGAAAGATTCTTTATCGGAATAATTATTGAAACACTATTGAAATGCCAAATGAAAACTTATTTAAGATTAAAAATAAAGGATTAAAAATAGAGATATACCAGGTGGAGCCAAAGTCTGTTTGATAATTTGTGGCATGACAGTGTTTGGCAACTTAAGTTTCCAGTAAGCTTCTGGAGAAATTGTTGCTGGTGCACCACTTCCCATTCTCATCAATCCAACCTGAAAAAAATAAATAAGTTATATATTCAATTTTTTAATTAGAGATAATAATAAAGAGTAATATATGCCACAAAAAAAGTATTTGTTAGAGTATATAATAAATCTTGGGGTCTTAACAATCAGCTTAAGCTTTTGGTTGAGATGGTTCTTGACATGGTATCCGAAGCCAGTGTGACAAGAGGTCATGGATTCGAATCTCAACCACCCCTCATTTAAAAAGTGGAATATTTAGCATTAGGTATGAGAAGGGCCCGTGTTGCATCCACACTTCTAGCCCAAAAGGCTCTCGCGTGAGGGGTGTGTTAGAGTATATAATATATCTTGCGGCCTCAACCATTAGGTTAAGCTTTTGGTTGAGATGGTTCCTTGACAGTATTAAACATTTCTAATAAAGCCAAGAATATTGTTAATTAAATCATTATAAAAGGAAAACCTTTGTTTTTTCTTTAAAAAAATATACTGAACATTGGTAAGTTTTTTGTCCTTATTTTAATTAATAGCAAAATTGTAGGATTTTCTAATTTAATTTTACTAAGTACATACTCGGATACTCCTATATTTTTTTTGTCATATAAATAAAGGAAGTTTTTTAATTAACGATTTGGCTAACTCTAAATCTCTAGCTACCACCAGTCTTTTTAAAAGACTTATTTCAAAATATTTCATATGGATATATCTATGATAAAATGTTAACTAATTCAATGCAAATAAAATTAATATATAACATGTTACATTTTAGAAAGAGAATCGGTCTTATTTCAACCGGAGAATAAGAACCACTTTAAGAAATGTTTTTGAGTTTGACTCTCACATAACTTTTCTCTTTTCTCGGCATAATAAAAATTCTTGTATGAGACATAAAACGCGTCTCATACACGGTTAATTAACAGCCCACTAATACAAATTATTAGCATATAGACTTTTATTTTGATATCATCACATCAAAAAACGGTCTCTTATAAAAATAACTGTATAACAATAAAAAAAGTGGACTTACTGAAAATAAAAAATGGAAGAACAAAAGGAGTTTTGTCATTGTAGCTGTTAGAGCCAGAAGACTATTTTTGGTAGTAAATAGTAAGGCTAGATTTTGTAGTATTTCACCAAGTACTAACACAAGGTATTTATAATGACTGTTTGGAGTTAAGATAAAGTTTGGCTAATTTTAAAATTTGAAATTATTAATCCCATCCCCTCAATAAATAATTTAAAATTTATGGGAAATAATATTGTAAACCATATATACGAAAACTAGAGATCAGAGATCAATCATGAAATGAAATATAATAATATTTTGTTATATCAATGTAATTAAGTGGCTTTTATTTAAAGTGACATTTGGAAAGGTCGGATGTGTGTAACCTTACTATTGTTCAGGGCTGGCCCTGGGCGAAATGATATATTGGGGCCTTTTCCCATTGTATAATTTATCATTTATATGGACCCTTGTACAATCATTAATTTTGTTTATTTTGACATGGGGCCCTGGGCGACGGTCTCTCTTGCCCACCCCTAGGGCGGGCCCTGCTATTGTTGATGATAAAATTGACAAAAAAATTGTTCCGTTTGACCCAGATTATAAGCGTAACGTACAACTTCACTAAAATATATAATACATATAATTTAATGAATCATTTAACTTTAATTTATTCTAACACAAACCAAACAACCATAATTCTAAAACCCCATCGTAACAATGGGCATGCCAATCACACAATGATGTTTTTTTTTATAAAAGAATTAAATTTTAAATTACAACTTGGTCTTTGATTAATAACCTGAACTTAATCGACCAATTAAGTCACACTTACTCTTGTGAGAGACAGTCTTTTAAAGAGACAACCTCAAAACAAAAATGCCACATTATTTATTCTCTTTAATTTGCATTAATTGAACTATTTATCGCACATTATTCTAATGTATAATGACATCCTCTGAAAAAGGCTATTTATATGGTAAGTTTTAAATATTTTTTTGAGTTTTTTTAACCGAGTTATTAGATTTAATGAATTAAAATGTACAAAATGATTTTATATTGCAATTTTTTGAATGTACACCATTGATATTGAGGTTGACTTTATTTTTAACATTTAGAATCCACTTAATACAAATTTTAGATTCATCACAGGTTATATTCCTCTATTTTTTATTAAGACTGCTATATTACGTATTTCTATATTTCTAAAAGAAAGTTATACTTCCAACGGGACAAAAGAGTTTATAATTCAACTTTAGTAGAAAAGAATCACTCTCACAGTTCTACTCCTTCAATCCCACACAATTTTTCTTATATCCATTGTAGTACAATATGTCCTGATGAATTTACCTTAATTCTACTTTTACTCTATATTATCTCGTATTAATGCTCCATTATTTCAACAACGAGATTAAATGACCAGGATGGTGTAAAAATTTTAATGAAATAGAGAGGAGAAATTAAAATTTGTATAACAAAATTAAATGACTACAATACTAATCTTGTGATATTCAATTAATTCATATTTACAATCTAATTTATAGCACTAGGAAATAATTATATAACTTGAAACTATAATTAACAATTTAATCCCACTATAATTTACCCACTACTTTATTATCTAGACCATTTATTTTTTATAACCATAAAAATAAAATTAATAAACTTATCAACTTTTAAAACACTAAATCGAATCCGACTGAGTATTATTTGTCATATACTTTGTCAGGGATGGTTAATTAATTGATTGGATCTGAAAAATCTTGTAGAGGCCAAGAACTCAACTTAAGCAAAATTGGATCCATTCGGGATTAGATGCCCTTATCATTTTTAAAACATCACTACTAGATAGATACCCGCGTCATACACGAAAATTTAAAAAAAAGTTTTTGAGTTAATTTTATACTTGTATATATTTGTATAATATTCTAAATATATGTTTCCATAGACAATGCTACAAAAAGTTTTATATTATATGTTTTTCCACAAAGATGATGTTATTGTAATTATTTTATGTCTGGTAAATAAATTCAAATAATTATACTCGTTTATAAATTTAGGAACAATGTTATTTTAGAGCTGTTAAATAAAGTTGAAAAATAATTTACTATATCAAAATATTATTTTCTTTTATTTTGAAAATCATATTGAAAAATAATATTGATTTACATGTTAGTCACATTTCAGTTTGGAAATAATATAGGAGTCATATTAGAAAATAATAAACTGACCAAATCTTATTCTGCACCTTTAATAAATTCTAGTATTTTGGGAAATAATTTTCAATAAATAATCAACTGCCACGACAACATGAATAAATGAAAAAATTTTAAATGAGAGCTTGATATGTGTCAGTCTCGTAATCTTTATTAATGTTCCACGTACCTGGCTATTGGCATAGATTTTCTAGCTAACTACTACAGTCTACATATGGGAGTAATTAAAAAAAAAAAAGACTTTCCTGTTTGTCCGCTTTCCGGTCTTTCTTAATCATATGACTTAATATGATGACGAATATTAAATAATTTTTACAGGATAATCTATTTAATATAAATTAAATATTTTAATCAAACAAATTAGAGTGATAATATAGTAAAAATTTAAGCGTAAAAAATAATTGTAGGGGTCTCTAACACTGATCGTTACCAAATACTTCCTCTGTTACTCACAATTTACACACTTTTTTATTTTAATTTATCTTATTTATTTTACATTTTTGTTGGAATATTGCATGTGACTTGCAAAATGTGAACATAAGCTAAATTGGATTAATTCGGGATTAGATGCCCTTATCATTTTCTAAACATTATTATCGACGTACTTATCATTAGAATCTATCTAACTACTACATATAACAAATGGGAGAAAATAGAATAAAAAATAGACCATTCTGAAATTCTGATAATCTGTGGCCTAGTCTTTGTTTAATTTGGGTATAAGATAAAAACATTTGAGAAAATTGATTATTAGTTTTATCACAATATATTACTATTATATATGGCGTTTTAAATATTAGATTTAAAGATCAGATTGGATCCATATTAGAAAATTAGTTAAAAAAACAATTTTGTCATAAAGTGTTGCTTGACTTGACTTACTTCATACTCCCTCCGAATTATTTTAGTTGTCCCATTTTTTTATTTGGCAAAATCATATCAATTGTCCATTTCTTTTTTTGTCTATCATTTTTTTTTACCTAAATACCTCCACCTTTACTACTCCAAATACCCAACTACCACCTTTACAATTAATTTAATCAGTTAAAATACCCAACTACCACCTTTTTAATGGACCCTACACCACCCTTAATAACCGTGAAAACCCAAATGGAACATCTAAAATGATTCGGAGGGAGTATTATGCAACACCAAGTCTTGTATGCATCTGAGACGGTATCATTTCATTTCTCAAATTGATCACTTTAAAATTATAAATGATCACTTTAAATTTAGAATTGATCAATTTAAAATTGTAAATTATTATTTCAACACTGTAAAAATGACATTTAAGAGTGTAAATAATCAATTTAATACTGTAACTGTACATTGGGTCAGCCCAATAAAAATAGTCTAATCTGAAACTATATCATTTGAAAACTTGTGTTATCCTTTTATTTTTCTATTCCTAACAAATGATCAACAAATGATCAATAATATTGTAAGAGCTAAGTGGCAAATAAATAATTAAAGCATGAACAAGGAAAAAAATGAAATAAAAGAAATAGAAAAGGTCGAAAGACAACACACCAATATGAGAGGAGCGAATAATTGATTGTAAACTATAAAACCCATATTAAAAGAGAACGTCTCAGTAAATAATGATTATTTGTGAGATTAACAAATCACCTTAATGTAGTAGTATTTAATTAGAATTAGGCCCATCGAAGGCCCTGTGCAAGCAGCCCAATAGCACAGGGCTCCAAAATTTTAAGGCCCAATCTTTCATCCTTCTATTCTCTAGATTTCTACATTTCCTTTAATACTCTCTAAATCTTCAATCTTCATCCTCTAAATTTTTCCTACTTTCTTAATTAATTTTTTTTGTTTTTCCCAAAAATTTTCAATATTCCAAATTAAAATTATACATTCTTTTTCGTCTCTTCGAATCCTCCATTACAACGGGTATAAAATTAATTTTGTTTAAGCATAATATTTTTTATTAGCGCTCAATTTCAAAGTTTAGAACAGAGCCCAAAATGATTGAAACGGTCCTGATTAGAATATTTAATTAAAACTAAGTGAATCCAATTATATTGATATTTGATAGTACTCATGAATACATGATTACACGAGATCATTAATGATAGAGATAATTGAATATCGTGTCTAAGCTCAAAATATTATTATCAAGATAACTCTTAATTGATTTGATTATTATCTCAGTGAATTTTTAGATATTATCTTACAATATTCGTAATAAAAAAATATTTTGTGTATTTCACTAAAATCTTTTTTCGATAGTAGGTAATATTATTTTCTCTTTTCAATAATTTAATATTTGATGTTATAACTATTGTATTAATGTAAAATAATTTTTGAAAGTTATGTATTTTTTAAAATTAATGTATTTTTAAGAATAAATTACTTTACTATTGAAGGACCAGTAATCCTACTGCATTTGGCAGATGGTTGTGAGAGTGTTATTTGTCATTTAGCGGCAAAAATATAGAATTGTATGATTGAGAAATTATATATTCATGCTAACACAAAATAGCTAGCACATACTTAATGATCATTATAATAATCAATTAATCATCAACAAATAATCATATTAAATAAACTTCTCTTCTAAAATCTTTCATTGAGAAACATCCAGAAGTTTCCTAACATAAGATGAAGGGCTACTTGCATGACTTGATGAGAACATAGAAGTTTCATCACTTAATTTATTCTTGAAAACATTTGAATTTCTAGAAGTTTCTAGAAATTTCTAGAAGTTTCTAGTAACACCATTTATTGAATCAGAATTAGGTTTAAAGTTGTTGGGTGCTGCATTTGTAGATATAAGGCTTGATTATATCTTTGGTTCTTCACTTCGCTTTGATACTTGATGATGCCCTGATGTAGATTTTCCCCAAAGTCTACCTGCTTCTCTTGATCCTGATATATATTCAAATTGTTTAGGAAAAACTAACAATAATAATCTAATTTCAAAAAAAAAAAACAAAAAAAAAAAACAATAATAATCTAATATTTTGCTCATTTGTCGTGTATGATTCAATTTTTAAATTATTTTCTAACAATCTTACAATTGCTCTTAGTTTACCGCAAATAATCCAATTTTTATTTAAGTTTTCTAGTAGCATATCTTATTAGTACCTATTATTAATAGTATGATTTGTAGTATGCAAATTTATCAAAATGGTTGAATGTATAAAAAATAATTTAATTGTGGAATTATTCAAAGCAAATGAGTGAAATGTTGTATTATTTTTGTCAATTTTTCTAATTGTTTGTTAAATTTTCAAAATAATTTTACTCCCTTAGTTTCATATTTCATAATATTGTGGGCTATGTTTAGTCTTTAGAATATTTCATACGTACACTAAGAGAGAAATTAAATATGATTTTTTTATGGATATATGATGATATTAAAATATATATTTTTGAAAAATATTTTTTAAAAAATATATATCTTCAAAAAATATAGATTTTTATGTGGGTCCTTGTTGTCTAGATTCGTCCGATATATTGAATTCTAATACATTGTTTTTAATAATTTTTTATAAAATACATTTAAAGATATTGAAATTCAAAATTTATTTAAAATATGTAAAAAAAAAAAAGTCAAATAAAGTTGTAAATTGGAGGGATCATTGAACATATCTAGGACCTTAACCATCAATAATGTAAGTTTTTAGTTGAATTGGTTTCCTTGACATTAAAATTAGAAAAAAGTGCATAATAAATTTAGAGACTCTATTTATTTATATTTATTTTATAGAAAAACTTTGATATTAAATTAAAATCAATTTAAATACACAGAATATGAAAAGTCTATCTATACTTAAATTTTAATTAGTCTTACCTGATACGTTCTTACGCAAAGGACCTGCTAAAGCTTCTTTTCCTGAGGCTTTTCCTCCTGAAAATCCAAATTAATTCTATTTAATTAATCATTAATAGATATGCTATATTTGTATTTTTTTTTTTTTTGAAAAGATGCATCCTTTTTTGTTAATCACCTTAGAAGTTGTCATATTTTATGCATAAAAATATATTTATCATCATCATCATACCCAATGTTCCCGCACATAGATACTCTATGGTTAGGGTCCAGGGAATAAAAATATATTTATCGTAAAACAATAGTATAAATTTTACGTGCAGAAAAATATCTTATTTAAGTTTCATTTATTATTATTAGTCGCTAATAAATAAATCAAATATTTTTTATTTCAATATTTTACGTTTAAGATGGAGAATATTTTTATATTCCATGAAAAATAACTTGCTTAATATTAGTTGATACAAAATATTTATTGATTTGTTGAATATCGTTTTACCTTTAGTATTTTCGGTGGATGAAATATAAATATGACTGCAACACAAGTCATTGAGATTAACCGCTTTTGTATTAAATACATATAAATAGTGTTAAATTGAGTTGGACTTATTGTGAATGCCAGCATGTTATCGGGAAAAACATACTGTGAACACACTTCATAATTTAAGGAGTATATACCATCCAAAACCATATGACGACAATGGGACGGAAGAAGATCCAATAACTTATGTAGTGTGCATGCTATGTTCATTTTGTCGATGTGAGATAAATCATCTCAACAGATAAACTTTGGATTATTAATTCTTTTACCTGAGGCACCTCTAGAGACTTCTTTATACGTAGCAGTTGAAGTTTGGCCTGAAGTTTTTCCCAAAAGTTATAAGATATATAGTCACAAATTCTTGTAGTTGAAATAAACAGCACAACAATAAAAACTTTTAGCGTATAGGCTTTTTATTTTAATGTCGTCTCACCGTGAGACAGTTTTAATTATACAATACACATAATTACTTTAATTAGCAAGCCATATAAAAGAATAATAAAAAAAACTTAATTTATCGAAGGATCATAAGAAAAACTTTAATATTGCATTGAGTTAGTATATATTTTAAAACCAATTTTTTTAGTAGTTAAAAGAAACTTTTTTATTTTGAGATACAGGTTCGTTTGGCCCAAATATATCTTGTCTTTTCTATTAATTATTTTCCGTAGTTAATAAAAACACTAATTCTTATATGAGACAGTCTTGCAGTAAGACCATCTCTATTAGGCTGACCTAATATGTTTTTTTTGTCTTAAAGTGATCAATTACAACATTAAAGTGATCACTTATAATTTTAAAATAATGGAGTAACTTTTTATAGTCATTTAGAGTGATTATTTATATATAACCTTAAAACGATTACTTATAATCTTAAAGTAATCAATTGAAAAAATAAACTAATTATATGGACTCATCTCGTAATGAGATGGTCTCATATAAAACATGTTGTAAAAGTAAAATGTAACGGGGTAAAAAAAAAGTCGGGTTAAAAAAAGCTTTACCGCAGGGATACACATGTATCTTTCCACTATTGTCGTAGTGTCTGCACAATGCCGATAATAACTTTCTTAATGGTGTTGGTGCTGTTACTGAATCTACAAGGACACATTCATTCAATATCTCAATCATCTCACTACAACAAATTGTTTAGGAAAAACTAACAATAATTATTTAATATTTTCCTTATCTGTTGTGAATGATTTAATTTTTAAATTATTTTTTAATAATCTTACATTTGCTCTTAGTTTAGTGTAAATAATCTAATTTTTATTTAAGTTTGCTAATAGCATATATGTTAAAGAACATAACATATCTTGGGGCCTCAACCATCAGCTTAAACTTTTGGTTGAGTTGGTTCTTTGACATGGTATTAGAAGTCAGTGTGACAAGAGGTCACAGCTTCACAGGTTCGAATCTCAACCACCCCTCATTTAAAAGAAGTGGAATATTCAGCACCAGGTATGAGAAGGATCTGTGTTGCATCCACACTAACCCAATGGACTCTCTTGTGAGGGGGCGTGTTAGAGTCTATAATAACTCCCTTCGTTTCATATTTCATTATATTGTCGGTTATATTTAGTCTTAAGAATATTTCATACGAACACTGAGTAGAAATAATTAAATATGATTTTTTTATGGATATATGATAATGTTAAAATGTACTCCATATTTTTATGTGGGTTCTTGTTGTCTAGACTCATCTGATATATAGAATTCTAATATATTGTTTTTAATAATTTTTTATGAAATATATTGGGAAATTCCACGTGGTAACCCTGAGGTTTTGAGTTTTCCACGTGGTAACCAAAACTTTTAAAAAATCCACATGGTAATCCCGAGGTTTACCAAATTGTTCCACCATGACCTTTCTGCATATCAAACGTTAGCAAAATATTATGAAACATTAATTTCGAAGCTTTAAGGTTGTTGTACGCCTATACATGCGACTCACCATTTTAAATGCCATCAGTCTCAACCATTTTCCTCAAAATATAAACCCAAACTTTACCATCTTTGAATTTGGGGAAATAATATGATTTGGATGATAAATGGTAGATTTGAGGGTTATATTTTGGGGAAAAAAAATTCAAATTGATGGCATTTAAAATGGTGAATCGCATAAATATGCATACAACAGCCATAAAGTTTCAAAATTAACGTTTGCTAACGTTTTTATGTGCAAAAAGGTCATGATGGAACATTTACGTAAACCTCAGGGTTACCGCGTGAATTTTTTAAAAGTTTTGGTTACCACGTGAAAAACCCAAAAACCTCAGGGTTACCACGTGGAATTTCCCAAATATATTTAAAGATATTAAAAAAATTATTTAAAATATGTAAAAAAGTCAAATAAAGTTGTAAATTGGAGGAATCATTGAACATATCTAGGACCTCAACCATCAACTTAAATTTTTCAAAAATTCTTGTGAGAGACGGTCTTTTAAATAGACCATCTCTAATTGAGTGGCCCATAAAAAAAGATTTTAAGTAAAAAGAAGCAATAAGCTTTAATGAATTGGGCTTGAAAACGTCTTTCAGAAATACGGTCTCTAGTAACTCTAAATTTTTAGTTGAATCCTTGATATTAAAATTAGAAAAAATGCATAATAAATTTAGAGACTCTATTTATTTATATTTATTTTATAGAAAAACTTTGATACTCCTATTAAATTAAAATCAATTTAAATACACAGAATATGAAAAGTCTATCTATACTTAAATTTTAATTAGTCATACCTGATACGTCCTTACGCAAAGGACCTGCTAAAGCTTCTTTTCCTGAGGCTTTTCCTTCTGAAAATCCAAATTAATTCTATTTAATTAATCATTAATATATTTGCCTCCATTTTTTTCTTTTTTGAAAAGATGCATTCTTTTTTGTTAATCACCTTATAAGTTGTCATATTTTACGCATAAAAATATATTTAGCGTAAAACTAGTATAAATTTATGTGCCGAATAATATCTTAAGTTTCATTTATTACTATTAGTCTCTTATAAATAAATCAAATATTTTTTTATTTCAATATTATACGTTTATGATGGAGAATATTTTTATATTCCATGAGAAATAACTTGCTTAATATTAATTGATACAAAATATTTATTGATTTGTTGAATATCGTTTTACCTTTAGTATTTTCGGTGGATGAAAAATAAATATGACTGCAACACATGTCATTGAGATTAACCACTTTTGTATTAAATACATATAAATAGTGTTAAATTGAGTTGGACTTCTTGCGAATACCAGCATATTATCGGGAAAACACGCAGTGCACACATTTCATAAGCCAAGGAGTATATACCATCCCAAAACCATATGACGAGCATGGGAAGAAGATCCAATTAATAACTTGTGTAGTGTGCACGCTATGTTCATTTTATCGATGTGAGATAAATCATCCCAACAGATAAACTTTAGATTATTAATTCTTTTACCTGAGGCACCTTTAGAGACTTCTTTATACGTAGCAGTTGAAGGTTGGCCTGAATATTTTCCCAAAAGTTATAAGAAAATAAATTATTAGTCACAAATACTTGTATGAGATGGTCTCATCGTTAGACATGTCTTATACTTGAAATAAATAGTCCAACAATAGAAAACTTTTAGCTTATGAGCTTTTTATTTTAATGCCGTCTTACCGTGAGACAGTCTCATATACAATACACGTAATTACTTTTATTACCAAGCCATATAATTGAATAATAAAAAAAAACTTAATTTATCAAAGGATCATAAGAAAAACTTTAATATTGCATTGAGTTAGTGTTTATTATATATTTTAAGACCAATTTTTTTAGTAATAATCTATATAACACCAAAACTTTTTTTTAACTAAAATACACGTACCTTAAAAGAAACTTTTTATTTCGAGATACAGGTTCGTTTGGCCCAAATATATCTTGTCTTTTCTATTAATTATTTTCCGTAGTTAATAAAAACACTAATTCTTATATGAGACAGTCTTACAGTGTTATAGTATATAACATATTTTGAGGCCTCAACCATCAGCTTAAGCTTTTGGTTGAGTTGGTTCTTTGACATGGTATCAGAAGCCAACGTGACAAGAGGTCACAAGTTCGATTCTCAACTACCTCTCATTTACAAGTGGAATATTTAACACCAGGTATGAGGAGGGTCTGTGTTGCATCCACACTTCTAGCCCAAAGGGCTCTCGTGTGAGGGGGCGTGTTAGAGTGTATGACATATTATAGGGCCTCAACCATCAGCTTAAGCTTTTCGTTGAGTTGATTTTTTGACACACAGTAAAACCATCTCTATTAGGCTGACCTAATATATATTTTTTGTCTTAAAGTGATCACTTACAACATTAAAATAATCACTTATAATTTTAAAATAATGGAGTTACGTTTTATATAGTCTTATGGGGTGTTTGGTATGAACTTTTTAATACCAAGTAATGGATTCAATTACCATTACTCCATATTTTTTGTTTGGTATGATGTTAGGTTAATCCTATCCCTTTCTTGAGGGTAATGAATACCCTTACCTTGTTACCACTTATTTATGTCAAGTAACAAATTCCCCTTCCATGATCAAGTAATTGTTCCCCTTACATTTTCATACCAAACAACATATAACTACTACCCATACTCTTATCCTTACTCCTCTTTATCATTTCCCTTTCCATTACATTTTATATTGGCATACCAAACACCCCCTTAAAGTGATTATTTATATATAACCTTAAAACGATTACTTATGATCGTCTTAAAGTAATCTATTAAAAAAATAGTCTAATTACATGGACTCTTCTCGTAGTGAGACGATTTCATATAAGACATGTTGTAAAAGTAAAATGTAACGGGGTAAAAAAAAAGTCGGGTTAAAAAAAGCTTTACCGCAGGGAAACACATGTATCTTTCCACTTTTGTCGTCGTATTGTCTGCACAATGCCGATAATAACTTTCTTAATGGTGTTGGTGCTGTTACTGAATCTACAAGAACACATTGATTCAATATCTCAATCATCTCACTCCAACAAATTTAGCTTTTTGCGACATTAAATTTAGTGGCATTTTAAAAAATGCAACTGATTCATATTTTTAGTGTAATAATTATTGACTTTTATTTTTAGTTCCACCATAAAGTGAATTAGCGACACTTAATTTGGTCTTTAGTGGCATATGTAATTGTCACTACAGTCTATTGTGATATTTGTGAGAAATGTCACTAGATCCTATGTCGCTAAAAGCTTTAGTGTGACTTTTTAATGTGTTGTAAAGGGTCTAATAAATGTCACTAAATCCTCTATATACACTATAAGAAATTGGAAATAGCGACATTTAAATTATATGTCGCTAAATATATCGCAAATTATGTTGTAGTGTCATCTTCATTTTGCATAAACCCATTTTTTTATAGATAATTAAGTGACTTTCATTTAGAAACTTATCTTTATCAATGATATAGTACATACTAATAAAAAATTGTTTTGATCGATTGATTATTGGTAGCAAATATCATGTGCAAGTTCATATAAATAAAGTGTATAGATATAATGACTCAATTATTGTAGTCCATAATAATTTGAATTCAAAGAATTATAATGAGTCATTTTATAGCTATTATAAGATTAATAGGAATATATATATAACTAAAACTATATGTTGAGAATCAGATATTTTCTTAGTTAGAGAATAGAGAGCATGCTTTTTTAAAATGTTGTTTCTTTCGTAGTAAATTAAAGAATTTCTAAATCATAAGGTTAAAATAAAAGCGCTAAATCACTAGAAAAATTTATAATCCTGGTGATTTTCAAATCTTAATTATTCTTTATTTACCTTCAATTGCCGTGAAGGGTGCTCCAGAAACAGTTTCCGCAGCTACTCGAGTTGAAATTGATATAAAATGTGCCTCGCTTATTATCTACATAAATAAGATATAGCAATATATAAAAGATCTCATTGTTTAATCAATAAAGAAATATACTAATTACGTACTTAACCTTGATTATACTCATTTTCCTATATTTACTTTTGTAATTTATTACTATTTAGACGAAAAAATGCAATAAAATTTGTTAGACAAATATTTATTTATTTAATATAAATATCACAAAAAAGTGAATATTTTATACATAGAAAATAACGAAGATGACTTTAAGGAAGGATGATCCCATTGCAACTGAATTGTGTAATACTTGATATTTTTTAGCCCAAGTAAATTATAATATTGTCTTTTTTCTTTTTTTTTAATTTTTTTGCAAATTTTCTTTTTTCAATTGTGTTATATATTTTTTTTTGAGAATAATTGTTTTTATGAAACAACTGGAATGCCAGTTTATAGAGAAAGTTGTGATTAATTGAATATTTATAAGGTGTTTGAAGGGCAGATATTTGATGATCCTCCTCCACGAAAAATTTATGGAAAGTATGGAAAAAATTATTGTGAGAGTTCACTATACATTGGTAAATGGTAATTCATTCTTTCTATTTTTGTCAAACTATAAATAGTAAGTGACTAATTCATTATAGATTTATAGTGACTAAGGTATTTCTATTTTTAACACAACTTTTATTTTCAGTCATTAAGTCACATTAATTAAAATAGCATGTCATATCCAATAATAATAATAATATAATAATAATAATAATAATAATAATAATAATAATAATAATAATAATAATTTTCGTATTACTATTTCTTATTACTAAAATAGCTACAACTAACATACTTTTCAGTATTTTTAAAAAAATATTTATTAATTCTTAATCAAAACAACTTTATAGATCGTAATTATTTAATATATACTCTAAAATTGAATTTGACAAAACTATATATCAGGTTATAACTTCAAAATATTGATAAGAAACTCCATATTTAACAAATTATAAAAGAATAAGTTGAAATGATTGGATCAGATTCAATTAGATTTTGAGATGCGATAAAACATTGACATAAGTCCCATGTTAAACATTTAAACTCAACACAAATTCTTGTATGAAATAGTCTCACCGTGAGACACACTATAAATATGGCCTGAGTAATTCAACTAATACATATTATTAACATATTAACTCTTTATTATAAAATCGTCTTAGCGAGAGACGATGTCTTTAAAATACTCAATCTAAGTGTTTTTCTTTTAAATTTGGAGTACTTATAAAATCAATGAGATTTATGGGCCTTCGATGCTACAGCCTGTTTACTTCTTGGGCCTTGCCATCTATTTGTTGCGCAATATGTGATAGATGGGCCATATGTATCTTCAATGTTTTAGCTGTTCACCAACAAGGCAACAATGAGTGCTTAAATTCACAAATTGTTGTATGAGACGGTCTTACCGAAAAAATATACGGATTAAATAGCCCATCTAATACATATTATGAAAATATGGGCTACTTGTTTAAGGTCGTCTCACCGAGAAACGGTCTCTCACAAGAGTAGCTTATTTAAATTTAGGCGTCGGCAATACCTCATCCTTTAAAAAGTAGTAATGCACTAATGCTCGAGCAGTCGAGCGTGTCTATGTAATGTCACGAGTCATTTGATAAAAATCTATTACTATTGAATTATCTAGCATATAACACAGAAATATAACATTAAAATTTGTTCTATACACATATAATCATGAGCGTTTGAATGAAAAATTGAACAAATTAATTTCGTCGAGGCTCTCTTAGAGAGCCTTACGTATGGCAAGAGTCACATGTAGTAATTCAAAAATTAAGTATACAAAAATCCCTCTTAGCTAAATTGAGAGGCCAAATTTAAAAAGATGGTTTGCTTATGTTATCATGAAGTTATAACGTAAAGCCTGTCAATTTTCGTCATTGCTTTCTTCACAAACCGCAAACACAAATGCTAATTACATATACCTACTTTATCATAATTGTACTACACAATATATACTCCTATGTACTTTTAACTTTAAGATAGTAACAGGGAGAAACTCAGTTTCATCATTATCATATTCAGTGTATCTCGTTCATAGATAAATTTATGGTTGGGGTTTGGAAAGCGAAGATAGACAACATCTCATACCCATATAGGAGAGTGTATGTGGTCAGAGAGTCCCTGGTTCTATAGGGTCTTCAAAGAGATATCCGAAAGCCTGGTAATAAATGAAGAAATATAATTATTAGGCCGTGACAATTCGTCACATAATCTCACCGTGGCCCACTCGTGTGGACACGGGAAACCCGTGGGCTCGGGCTCACCAAGTATATATGCAAGTCCACAACCCACTTTTTCATTGATGTGGGATCTTGTCTCACATGTGAAGTATTTCCAACAATAATTGATTGTATTGATAAATTAAAAAAAGTTAGAATATATGGATAAGATTAAAAGAAAATAATTGACCAGTGTCAAAAAAAAGTTATTACGTAAAATGAAAGTGATAACCTAAAATGAAAAATAATGCTAAATGAAAAGCCGGGGAAAGTACACTACAAACTTTATGATAATTGCTAATTCACGAATCATTTGAGTATTGTATAAATGGTCCAAAACATAATTTAGGATTACTTTATATTAGTATTACATCATTCTATCATTATCATATATGGTTGAAATTAAAATTCTAAATTATAAATTGTTTTTTTGATAAGAAAAGAGGCTTTATTGCTCTAATGAGATTTTCTCTAAGTGAGGGTGGTTGCATTTTTGGCCAAGTTAAATTACAAGAACAATTTTCCCCTTTAAATTGCTTAATTATTATATTAATTATAGGTGCAATTAGCCTAATCTTTTAATTTGGTGGGCTAAAAGGCTTGTCTTAAGTCTTAATTCTTTCAATGGTTTGCCTATACAACTTTATGAGAGCGCAAAGAATGATGAAATATGGGATTCTATTTTATAGCTAAAAATAATATTTTCAATAAATTAAACTACTTAAAAGAACTAAATGTAAAAAAAAAAAAAAAAAGAAATGCTTGGACATCATAAAAAAAATTGATAAAATTCAAAACTATGATATTTCATCATGTTGACTCCTGTTATCATATCAATGAATCAAATTATTTAACTTATGGTCGAAGCTTCGTAATATACTATGTACTAAATTATACTCATCTTTGAACTTATTGAACTTCATTTATTCAAAATATTTGAACATAATAGTTTATGGGCGTCTTTTTGAAGTTGGAAACATTTTGACCGCAGCCTCCATAATGGGTATGAGATATCGTCTTCCACCCCTTCTCAAAGACTAATCATAATTTTTAGAGAGTTAGTATTTGAATTTTATATAAAAAAAATTTCAAAATAAAAATAGAGATAAAAAACACATGATTGAACAAAAAAAAGACAAAAAAATAATAAAAAAATTCGAATAAACCGGGTATTCAGATCCGACCCGAATCAAACCGTTTACTCGGAATCCGAATTCGAGTCGACCAAGTATCCGATTTTGAACACCCCTAGTCAGGGTCGGTCCTAGATATTTGGAGGCCCTGGGCAATATGCCCTTTTCCTTTGCAATTTATAATTTATATGGACCTTTTACATCCATTAATTTTGCTTTTTTGACATGGGACCCTGGGCGACGGCCCCTCTTGCCCACCCTTAAGGCCGGCCCTGCACCTAGTTGTGTCATCCACTAAATACTTTATAATAATGATAATTTAATCATCAAATAAGAAGGTACCATTTGGTGAAAATGCATAATTGTAATGTTATTTTTGGTACAATTGGCTCCCTATGAATCTCAAGAAGTATTTATATTAGATTCTAATGTGAATTGGCGATGAAACGATGGAACTTCACCAATGATTATTGTGCATATAAAGTTAATTAGTTCAACTAATTAACTTTTTCTGTTGGTGGCTAATTGAATTGGATCCTAGCAACTCCACATTTCTAAAAAGAGAATGTTTTGCTTCAATTTTTGTACGGACTTATTAAATAATTTTAAAGACACTAATTAATTATTCCTATATTAGAAAGGAAGAATTTCTAGTCAATTATATTAGAAATATTAATTACCTAAACTATTTATTTATGCCAATTGCAAAAGTTGAGGCCAATATAAATTTATGGGTTTAATTTCATCATCATCATCTTTGCAAGCTTTAATTAATTTTTACGTTGAGACTAGGCTGAACAAAGATTGGTCTAAACTGTAAATCAAATTGGACCAAATCGAAATTTTAGTATTTGGTCAGGTCTACGGTTTATATAGTTTAGTCTGATTTTCTACAAATTAAATTACGGTATACGGTCCGGTCTTGTTTTTTTTATTTTTCAGACCGGACCGGACCGGACCTTAAACCGTACTTTAGTTGAAAATCATAATTTAGTTTTAAAAAATTAAGTTGCTACCTAAAAATTTTAAGATGAAGATATTTTATATAGGAATATATACTTGAATAATGTTGATGTTACAACTAATTACAAATTATTATATTTATTAATTGTAGGTGTGAAATATTTGTATAAATACATGTATTAATTTGGACAAAAAAATAAAAATAAAACCGTAGAGCAGACCGGACCGGACCGTTGTAAAACGGTTTAGTCCGGTCCGG
The DNA here is from genome assembly GCA_019776075.1 of Amaranthus palmeri. NCBI lineage: Eukaryota > Viridiplantae > Streptophyta > Magnoliopsida > Caryophyllales > Amaranthaceae > Amaranthus > Amaranthus palmeri. The sequence goes on from JAAKBH010000303.1 coordinate 580,297, forward strand.
TATGGTGATTTAAATGGTCTGGTCCGGTCTGAAAATGTCTGATTTGGTCTGATTTTAGTCTCAGACCAGACCAAACCGGACCGTGTTCACCCCTAGTTGAGACACGGTGATCGATGATAAATTTTTTAAATACTTGTAAAAATTAATAAAATAATACTTCTTTTGCATAAGTTAATGATACTATAAGTAATATTAAGTACTATAATTATTCAAAATGAATAATATTATAAAATCAATAAGGAAATGATATTTAATAGGAATGAAAATATGATGATGATGATGATGATGATGATGATGATGATGATGATGATGATGATGATGATGATGATGATGATGATGATGATGATGATGATGATGATGATGATGATGATGATGATGATGATGATGATAATAATAATAATAATAATAATAATAATAATAATAATAATAATAATGTCATCAATATGTCATTTTAAAAAGGATAAATTTCATAACAAAGTGACTATATATATGTGTAGACTTTCTATCTAAGATAATGATATATCACCTTTATTGCTTATGGTATTTGAATTATTTTTGTATCAAATGTCACAAATTTTAATTTGCCTAAATGAATGCAGTCAAAGATAACAGATTATTTCTCACATGGAATAATCAAATTAATTAATTATTATATTTATCAAACTAAATTAAGTAAATTAAGTAATCTAATAAATTGCATTTAAGATCTTGACCAATATCTCTACCATTAAATTATCTTTGACTATTATTTATTTATGGCTAAATTGAGTAAATTATAAAATATATATATCGCATAAATCACATTATGTATTCTAGACAATTTTTAATATTACAAATTTAATTTATACATATATTGTAAAAATTGAGTAATTTACGAGTACATAATATCTCAGGCTTTATTTTTTTAATTAATATATTTATATTAATATATGCCGATGCTAAAAAACCGTGCATTGCACGGGATTCTATACTAGTATATTATAGAAATTGAGTAATTTACTACATTATATCTTAGGCGTTATTTTGTTTAATTAATATAAATATTTAAATATGTTGATGCTTAAAAAATCGTGCATTGCACGGGATTGTATACTAGTAATAGATTATTTGTTAAGACTTAAGACATGTTGCCAAATAGGCAAATAAATCAAAATGTATACTTCTATGACACTAAATGGAACGCTCAATTTGCATAAATTTATGGTAAAAAAAATTGTTTGGGCCCATATCTAGACTCCAGACCCACCACACCTTAAAGGTTTGGGTCCGAGTTTAAAATTTTTTGAAGATATAGATCTGAGTTCAAGTCTGAGTCTAATTAAAAAAAATAAGATCTACATTTAGATCTAGCTTGAATCGATCCAGATCCCTAACTCTAACATTAACTCTTCACATTTTGCTTTATCATCAACATAGTATCTCACACCACTTTTAAAGGCCTACTGTGTAATAGAAGTATATATGATCAAAACATCTAATTTCATCCTGTTATAGCTTAATTAAAAGTGGATGACCCGTATTCAAAAAAAAAAAAAAAAAAAAAGTGGATGACCCGAAATCAATTTTTGCGAAATTGTAGTTTTCAAAAAATATTTACAACTAACTTAATTTGAAATATATTAATTAATTAATTGAATTAAAAATGAACGAAAATATATTGATTTGAATTGAATTAATTAAAAGTTAAATAAATTGTGAAATATAAGAATGAAAGTAATTAGTGAAATAAATTTAAAATAAATGACCCAATACTATTAAAATTAAACCTTTTTTGTTAATCAAAAGATTTTTATGGATGAAGTCTACAAAAGAACATATCATTAGTCACTAACTAAAGTGCTTAAATTGAATGCATTAACCAATGCAAAAAAGACCTTGAAAAATATTAGAAAAGAAATGGATTTCAAGACCTTTTAAACCAATTAAGACCTTAAAAAATAATAAAAGAAAAACTTACTTACTTAAACACCAAGCTAGCCAGCATAAATAACTAAACTTAAGATAATTCATTAATTATTAATTCAGTTTACTAGTGTCCCATTGGTTTGTATGCTTAGCCTTGTCATCAATTGTCTAAGCTATTGTTAATTAATTAAAAGATGAGTAATAGATTATAAAAAAAATTTACTTAGAATAATCCTATCAAATCGTGATTTTCCTACAATAATCTCACCTATTGATTAACCATGACTAATCCCAACTTTAAGGGGTATTTCATATTTGCCTAAAGTAAACTTGGGTAATCCGATAACCTGTTATAGTAGATAATTCATCAAAAAAGTAAACTGAAAATTAATTTAATATTAGAGAAAATTTTTGAAATTTTACATAAAAATTCTAAATAATAAAATAATATAAATTTTATTTAAACATTTTTTAAACATTTTTTCTACATATTATTTATATTTATTTTATTTTAAAAAAATGAAACTTGTTATAGCAAGTCATCCGGTCGTCGGATTTACTCTAGAAAAATATCCTTCAAAATTGGGATTATTCAGGGTTAATCAATAGGTGGGATTATTGTAGGAAAATTATAAATAGATTGAATTACTCTAGGTAGTTTTTCCTTTAAAAAAATAAACAAATTGGAATCTAATTTTGTCAAAATACCTGATTTTCTAGATAAGATTACGAGTTTGATTATCACCTAATTATCTCTTTAAAAAAAAAATTGTCCACCACCGTCCACTAATTAGTTGAGCTTACTTATCTTTGATTTGTGGTTATTAATGTGAACGCACTAGTATAAAGATGGTTTCTATATTTAGTAAGTTTCTTCATTTGGAAAAAAAAATATTTTTAGACATGTAATACTATGATAACAAAATGAAAATAAAGAGTCGCTTTTGATTTAGTAGCATCAAAAAATATCTATTCTTTGGGTGAGACTTAAAATTGATTTTTGTTAATTCTTCCCAACCTTACTTTATAAGGAAAAAAAATTAATATAGTGTTAGAAATTCATTATTTCATTTTAAAATATGAATTTTATTTATGAAATCATAAATAAAGCATTTGAAAATGACAAAGTTTGGGTTGTCATCCTCAAATTCTCAACTTTATTTATGCTTAAAAAACAATGGTATAAATTAAAATTAAAATTACGCTATTTTTATTAAATTAAGAAAAAATATCTATTAAAGACAAAAGAAGCATAAATGTCGGTTTAGAATTCGATCCAAAAGTCATCAATCCATTTTTAATTAATCTTTATTTAATTAATTTATTAAGTGATCTTAAAAAGACTAAATAATGCGACCTTGTATCAAAATTTGTACTTTTCTATAAGATTAGTACAATGTATGTTCCCAAAAAATTCTGAATCAGAATTTCTTTTTGTTCCATTAGAAGTTCACTAGTGGAAATGAGTCTTAGTGCATAATTATAAATATATTAATATATTATTAAAATATATTATTAATATATAGAGAAATTTATTTGCGTGACTCGTGGAAAGAATTGTTTTGCATCGATTTGGTTGTCCTCCAAATCGGCATAAAGCAAGGTTTGGACATCTAAAACATAACTTACTTTGTAGAAGAGGCAGGCTCGGCCCTAAGGGTGAACAATAGAAGCCGTCGTCTAGGGTCTTATGTCAAAAAAGCAAAATTAATGTTTGTAAAAGGTCAAAAGAAAAGGGCTTGATATGCTATTTCGCTCAGAACCCCAAAATATCTAGAGTCGGCCCTGACAAGAACTTAAAAATAAGACATTTAAATATTATAGGGTATATATGCACTATTAGTTTCGCTTATCTTTTTTTATAGGGTTTATTTTATTTGAGAGTTTGAGTGATTGCACGTATTTCTGTACACTCCATGCCTAAAAGAATATGTATATCAATTTATGGTCTGTTCGCTACCTTTTTCATGAAACTTTGACTTAATTCTGAAATAATAATGACTATGATATAGTTTTCCCTTTCACTTTCTTTTGCATAATTTATAAGCTTAACCATAATGAAATATCATTTGGTGATGAAATAATTCACATACAAAAAGTGTGCAACTTTCACCAATCCAGCTCAACAAGTTTTTCAAACCTTAAAATGTCATTCCAAAATATAGAATGCCAATTTTAATATTTAAATTGTCAGTTTCAAGCATCAACAACAAAAGTCTAACCAGTTCAAACATTAATGTCAATTCCAAGCATTAACCTTAATTAGTTTTTCTTTATAGATAAATTTTTTTCAATTCAAATTTGAGACTTAAAAGGCCAAATTTAAGATAATGTTGGAATTGGTCTTTTAAGCCTTGGATTTAGTCTCTTAAGTTTTAGAATTGAATTTTTTTTTAAATTATAATACCAAATTTAAGAATTAGAACCAAGTCGACTTAAGTTTTGAAATCGTTGTTTTAAGTCTTAGCTTTAGCTTTTCAGGTTTTAAATTCGATCTTTTATTAAGTAAAAATTAAAAAATTGGGCGGCAAAGTTATTGCTCATTTATGAACGGCTACACCCATACAACCTTTGCATATAAGATTTTGTGTACAAAGTTTGTGGATGGAACACATACAAATATTCTAGTCGTCGTCATCATCATCATACCCAGTGTATCCCGCTCATAGACAAACTATGGTCAGGGTGTGGGAGAAGATAGACAGCAGCTCATACCCATATAAGAGAGTGCGATCAGAGAGTCCCTCGGCTCTAAAGGGTCTTCAAAGAGAGAGCATCCTGCAACTATCCAAAAGTCTGCAACTTACACCCACGTTAGCCATGTATAGTAATCAACTAACTAAAGATACACAATCAATAGAATACGTACAAATAATTAACGGATATTCTAATAAGTAGTATATTTATTATGTTCTCTGCCTTTGAGAGTTTGCAATTCGTATTATCGGATGGTTATTAAGACAATATTATGAATAATTAAATCGTATAAATAGGATTAAAAAATAAAAAAAATAAAAAAATAAATATATGAATAAAAAAATAATTAAATCATGAATCAAAAAGCTAGAAATATTTTTTAAAATAGATTTTTCGGCAAACTAGTTGGAATGTGAGTTAAATATTAAAGAAAAGTCGGTTCATGGATTCCTCAGTCAAAAATATATTTACACCTCCTTTTCAATTTGATTGGACTATATGATATCGTCTAACCAATTGTTTTTTACACCAATCAACAATTGTTTTGCTCAATCAAACTACCAATATGAATTATTAATTCGTTGTAGACTATAATGAGACGGTTTAAAAAATAAGGAAAAAAATACTAATATGTTTTGACCAAGATAGCCTTATAAGGTTTAAAAAAATATTATATACTTTTTTATTATATATTTTTTATAATTTTTATGATACGTATGTAGAGATATTAGTCTCATAATTTACTTTTAAAACTGTGTAATTAAAAAGTAAATGAAAAGAATATTTGAAAACGGGGGAGTAATATTTATGCGGATTTTTAAATGAGAAGGTTTTATAATGAGACCATCTCTATTATGATGATTCAATGTACATGTATAATTAAAATAATTACTTATAACTTTAAAGAGATATGTTAAATTCTTAAAGTGACTAATTAATTATAACCTTAAAATGATCACTTTTATAATTAAAATAATCACTTTTTAAGTTTCAAAATGATCGCTTATAACTTTTCAGTGATTGGTTACAATCTTAATTAAAGTGACCTATAATAACTTTAATGTAATCACTTACAACTTTAAAGTGCTCACTTATAATTATGCAATGATCAATCAAAACCTTAAAATTATCAATTAGAAAATAAGCTAATCATTTGAACCCATCTAATGATGGGATGTTCCAATATCAGGGTCGGCCTGAGATTTCGGGGGGCCAGGGGAAAAAAATACATTATGGGCCCTAATTATAGAATTAATTACAAAATTTATAATATCAAAAAATGTACGCACCAATAAAAGAGCGTGATGTTATCCGCTTTCTGTTTGATAATCGTGCATTTATAATTCAATAATTTGTGTATAAGTTAACAATTATCATCAATAACATTTTGACTTAGTGGTTATAATTACATGCACAATTTAATTAGACAAAGTCTCAAGTTTAATGCATACGAACGAAAAATTTATCTACTTTATTTTTTTCGTGGGCTCTAGACATAGGTCCTTCTTACCCTTACCTAGGACCGACCCTGTCCAAGTGTCCAATATACAATACTTGTAAAACTATTTTTATTATTCATCATTAATGTAGTCATACAATTAATATCAATTAAATAACATTCCAATGTATTTCACATGACATTTATTTATCTTTTAACATATTAGTGAGGGTTATTGGGTTTATAAGTGGAAAATATATTGCAACTAAATTTCCTACACCTTTGAGTAGGGACACTTGATTAGTTGGTGAGATGTGGAGAAAATATTTAATTTTTTTTCTCTTCCTACCATTAGCAATAATTAGGATCATTAGCAATGCTTAATTATGGAGTCAAGATCCCCAATCCCCATAATATATAAGAAAAGGGCCTACTATGGCCTCTTCTTAATTTTGCATAATCACTAATCAATTGTCACTATCTAATAGTATTATATAGATAAATATTTTAAAAATCAAATTTTGTCTCAGTCCGAAAGCGAATAATACTTTTCATGAAAAAACAAAATTTTATTTTTCACTTAGCTGGTTAGTCCTTCCCTTCTTTCAGCCTAATTAAAAAATAATTTAAAAAAATCAATTTAATTAGAATCAAATTCTTATTGCTTTTTTCAAAAGGGGCGGTTGTAGGAAGAAAAATTGGCAAGTGCTGCATGATAGAAACGTTCATTAAGGTCTTGATAGAAGCTTTAATGTATTTAAGCTTCTATAAAAGACAAATAAATATGCCTCCAAAAGTTATTATTGAGCAAAAATAAATGTATTCTATTTTTTTTTTCAATTATTGATAAATCTATATTTTAGAATTGCACACTTTTATCTTTTATTAGAAAATTTTAAGAATGATTTATGATTTTGTGATTGGCAAATGCTCAAGAACGCCTAGATGACATTCGTTATTAATAAAAATAATAATAATATATTTAAAAGAGTAAATTATGAAAAAAATAAAAGATAAATATAACATAATTTATATATATTGACGTGTGATTTGATGATAAATTTTAATTTTATGCTATATTAAGTAACAAAATTAATATTTATATAATTATAAAAGTATAACATAACAAATTTCAAAAAAAATTAAAGAAAAATTGATTCTAAAGGATACATTTTGCTTCATATGCTTTTAAAAATTAAAGTTGGAAAATTAAAGTTTCATAAACCATTAAAAGTTATTAGGTATTTCATATTTAGCTTAAAGAAATTTATATATTGAAAAATAATATATAACCCATTGAAAGTTATTCTTAGGAATTTGCCTTTAGAGAGATTGTCATACTTTTCAGTTTAAACAGTTCCTTTAACTTTACAATATATTTAATTAAAGTAGTATCTCCATCACTTGCTTTAATTTTATCCACACATCGCTTATTTTCTCTCGGTTATATTCCACCTATTTTCTCTCAATTTTATTCTTATCTATATAGTTTATTGATCTCCACCAATTTATTAATACTCCTTATGTAGGAAGGAAGTAATTGTCTAGCAAGAAACCTATTGTTGTGATATATATCTTTAAGGCATCAATAAATCTCTCTCTATTTTTGTATTTTTAATGATAAATCAACACTTTTATGTATAATTAATAATAATAATAATAATAATAATAATAATAATAATAATAATAATAATAATAATACGGTTATAATAATAATAATAAAAATAATAATAATAATAATAATAATAATAATAATAATAATAATAATAATAATAATAATAATTAATTGTAACATCATGAGCCATTATTAGTGTCATGTGGGCTTATAGACTTATACCCATTTATCATAAACCCAATGAAGATAAGGAATAATGGAAAAAAAAGGTAAAATTTATGCAAAGCACCATCCTAGTGGTGTGTCCCAAACCATATATAATATAGTAGAGTATATTTCTATAATTTAGTTAGTTTAAGTTAGTTTATTAAGTACTTTTATTTCAACTATAAAAGGTGTATTTTATTTTCAAACATAGTACAATTATTATATTTTAAATTTATTCCATGACCCAAACCCATCAAAATTATGCACCAACGCGCCCACGAAAGTGGTCTCACGCTCCTTTTCATTAAAATTAAGATATCATTACTCCAATATTAATACTTGTAAATATTAAATTATACTCCCTCCTATTCAAAATTATTGTCCGCTTTGGGTTGGATACGGATTTTAAGAAAATGGTAGTTGAGGTATTTTAAGTGATTATAATAATTGTAAAGGTGGTAATTGGGGTATTTCATCATCATCATCATCATCATCATCATCATCGTCCTCATCCTACCCAGTATATCCCGCTCATAGAAAACTATGGTAGTTGGGGTATTTAAGTAATTATAATAATTGAAAAGGTGGTAGGTGGGGTATTTTAAATATAAGTTGGGGTAGTTGGTGGTATTTAGGTATAAAATCTTTGACAAAAATAGAAAGTAGATAATTAGAGTGACTTGACTGAATAACGAAAGTGGACAATAATTTTAAATAGGAGGAGTATTTTTTATTTGGGGCCGCTAGGTTAATTATGAAATCCCTACAGGCTAGAGAAAGAATGAATTAATCATTTTGTAGGTGATCTGATCAAGAGAAATGAATCTTATGTTACAAAGATGGCGGATGGGGTGAAATAAAAAATCTTCAACCACTAGGCTAACTTAATATTTTTAAGTTTTATTAAAGTTCAAATTGATTAGAGATCTAAAAGTAAAAGTAAGCGTAACTAATAAATAGCCAATATATACAAGTTAATATATCTAATCTAATTTAAATCTGATTAAAGAATTGTCTTTAATTTTTTGGGTCTCAAACTAAAATCAAATAAGAAAGTTACGTCAATTTACATGATATGTTTTTAATTGAAATTTTTGAAGTGAGTGTAACAATTAACAGATTCAAACTTATTTCTTAAGTCGAAAATTCAAATTCACATGATCTATTTCTTAAGTCGAAAATTCAAATTCAATTACAGAAAAATAGAATAATATGTAAAAATCGCCTTTAAAAATAATAAGAAAATTGTATCAATTCACATAATATATTTATTTATTTGAAATTTTTTAAGGAAGTGCAACAATTAACAAATTTAAACTTATTTTAATTCACATAATTATTTCTTAAGCTGAAAATTCAAATGCAATTAAAGAAAAATAGAATCATATCATATAAGTAAAAAAAAGGTATATACAAAAGCACAAAAATCTCAATTAAACATGAATAAAGTATTTCTTAAATAAACCCATAACAAAAATAAAATAATTATATGAACTCGTCTTTAGTGATACCGTTTTGTAAAAAATAAGCCGAAAGAATTTAGCTAGTCTCCTGAGAGACCGTCTCTCTAAAAGACGTCTCTCAAAGCCCAGTCCATCAAAGCTTATTTTCTACTCTTACTTCATATCTTTTATGGGTTTATCCAATTAAAGATAGTCTCTCAAAAAAACCGTCTCTCACAAGAATTTGTGTACTTGTAGGAACTGAACTACACGGCAGGGAGTTGAATGTGTGGTGGCCTAATAAAGGCAATGTAGGCTTTTGGAGGAAGGCAATATAGGCATATGCCCAAGGCCCAAATAGGCTTATAGGCTGACAAAAGTTATGTAGTTCCCATACAAGAGGAACCATTTTTATAATTTTAATTCGCCCACTTGTTATTAATTAATTGCCCACTTTTAAAAAGAGACAACCTTATAACAAAAATATTACATTTTTTATTTTCTTTTTAATTTGTATTGATTGGGCTAATAAGCCCATATATCTGTTGCGTATCTCGGAGAGACCGTCTTTTACAACAATTTATGTTAATTGTAATATTACATCGTCTCACTTATAGAATATGCTGGCACAAAAGTTAAACCACTAATCTTAGAGCACATATTATGAGAATATAAATTTATATAAGGAGAATTTTTAAGTTTTAATCAGAATCGAAATTAATCTACAAGTTGATCGAAAACTAATGGATCATAATTTCAAAACGTTGACCCGTAATTTAAAAAATGACACGATTTAGAAATAGCGAAATTATCCGGATGAAATCAAACCATAATCAGAACCCAACATTTTCCATCTTTTTTCTTAAATTTGTCAACTTTTTTTAGTTTCACACCAATATTTTTCAATTCTTAACCCGTTAAATTGATTCAGTTCCAATTGAAATCAACTTATCCAAAATCGACCCAATAAAAAATAACGTGTCTCAAAATCAACCCAATTGACCATTACATGTCTAAGTCTACGTAGGTTTTGCCTTTGATATTAGGGAGTATATCAAAAAAAGGAATAATTGTTTTAGGTTACTTAATTAATTACTTTTTTTTAAGTAACTACTTAATTAATTACTTAATCCGTTGTTTGTGGCGTATAGGTTGAGCTTAAAAAATGTATATGGAGGATATATTTTGGGGCCACTTTGTTATTGATTGGTAGCTTTATCTATTATCAGAAATTCATGTTGAATTTTCGAAAACTTAAATAAATTAAAGATTGATTGAACTAATATGCAAATAAGAAATAGAGTTGAAAAATTAGTTTTAACAATCGTTTTATATAGATGAATAATTTGGTTAAGAATTCAATTCAATTTTTTTATATTATAGGGTAGGTCAAAAAAGAAGGTATACTAGATGAAAAGATAGTTTGGTATCTTTTTTGAAAAGTAATATTTACTCTCCAACTAAGACGAAATACGATTCTTGAGCTAACAACTCAAAGAAATCTTTTAACTTCATATGGGTTTAAGAGATGAATAGCCCTCATAATTGAAGGCGTTACACTCTTATATTACATGTTTAAGGGGTCTTTCCAACCGCATGTTCCATTTTAAGGATATAGGGTGTGGTCTTTTTCTACTCTCTTCAGTCTATGCTCATATCTTTATATGCGAGATACCCCGAATAGTGATAATATTAATGATGATACTGTTAGTGCAAGTGTCAATTATTCTAGCTTAGGAGATGATTTGAATCACTACATAAGGTGATCAATGAGGGGCACGTAGGATGCCTTAAACACGACAAGAAGTGTCTTGAAAGGGCAAGAATGAGCAAAGTTGTTGTCTCATCAAAGTTCATTTTACTTGAACAAGGGCGTTAAATAATCGAATGAGCAAAGTGCTAATTTCTTCCTTTTTGTTATTTTCTCAATTTTTAAAATTAAATTATCACTTTATTTTATTATAAATCCAATATAATTGGTATAAGTTTGTTTCCAGTAAGACTACAAGTGATATATGATTCGTAACTATGTTAGGTTGAAACTAATACTTCCTCTGTATCTATGAAGATGTTACAATTTTAATTTTGTTTGTTCCTTTAATTTTTTAACATTTTATATTGTAAAAATGTTACCTTTAACTCTCAACAATTCTTCTTCATTCATTTTTTTTTTCATATTTTCTCTTTCTTTTAATACTGTCTACACAATTTTAATGTTCTTGTTTAAATTTGTATAGCATTATAGGTGTTGAAATTTCACAACAATTCAAACGTATGAATCAATCAGCGTAATAAAGTTAAATTTTTTTTTTAAAATTAATATTTTCTTTGTACTTTGATCTCTATATTAACTCATCATTTGGCCAACTTAATTTCCTAGGATTAATTATTACCTATATGTCTATACTTTAACAAGTACACTTTTAATCACCTAGAGAATAATGTAACTTTTATTGTGAATTTTAAGAATGTATTGTAAAATTGAAAAAAAAAAGTAGATGTAAAAAATAAAATTTATAGGAACGTAGGAATTAAAACATAATTTAAATGGAATTAATTAGGAGTTAAGTAGGTAGCCGGCGCTAAGAAAATAAACAAAAAAGTGCTTTTTCTTAGTTCGTTCTCTAAAGTTGATTCACACACTATGAAAAGGCTATGTTGTAACTTTTTAAACAAAGTAAAGCATTGATACTATTCATATTTTAAATAAAAATATAACATTAGAATTTAATTTGTTGAAGACTTTGAGAATATAATATACTTTCTCCGTTCCAATATAGTCGCAACATTGACAATATAAGCACTATTTACTTATCTCTCTCAATTTGTGATTAATTTGTTTTCTATTAATTGAAACATAGTCAAATGAGATATTGTTTGATTTGCCTCGATGCAAAGATTATTAATATCAAATTTTTATAATTTTTTATCATACATAATTATAGATATTAAGGATTGAATATTGCATTACTGCGTGAAAAAGCAAACTTTGCAAGTATTTTGGAACGGAGGAAGTATTAGGAAGCTTCAACAATCAGTTTAAGCTTTTATTTGAGTTAGTTATTTGATATGGTATCATAGCTGTCAAGAAACCAACTCAACCCAAAGCTTAAGTTGATGGTTGAGTTCTTATAATATATTATATATACTCTAATAGTCTTAATTTGAAAAATTAGAGTAAACTACATAAATTATTATATTAATTTTAATAATTGACCATGTAGATTAATCTTCTTTAGTCACTTCTATTTTCCACCATCTCAATCTGTAAGTCTAAACTCTTCACATCTCTTTCCTCTCCTGCCCATCAGATTATTTTTGATCTTTCTCGCCCTCTTTTTAAATCACAAGCAGCTAACAATACTATCAAAAATTAAGCAATATTAAATTAAACCTATATATGAATTATCATCTATAGTTAGGTTAGGCACCGGCGCACCGTTGATTAGCAATGATCGGCGTTTTATTAGAGCTAATTAATCCTCAATGTCAATGATTCTTTTTTTTTTTTCCCATAAAAGCAAACAAAAGTAATTGATTTTAATAAGAATTTCCTTTTAACAAGAATGAAAAAGAAAGAAGGCCGGCCATCAATGATGGTTCAATGAAAAGATAAAAAATAAAAAGAATTATAGAAAAATCAATAAAAAAATTTAATTATTGTGAATAATTTTTTTATATTTGGGTATAATCAAACATTATAAAAATTTAATATTAATGAACATTATCTTAATATGAATTAATAAGATTTCACATGATTATGCTATAGCACTTATAAATTAAAAATGCAATAGAACTTAATTAAGAGTGGTTGATGAACAGTATTGAAAATCAAATAAAACACATAAGACTTAGTGTAGGATATTATAATTGTGCATCACTTCTCAATTTCCACTTCACTAGCCTATACTATCCTCTCTTTCTATACTGCTAACTCAGACTCTTTAATTTATACTCCATAAATCTAAAATTATTACATAATTATTATCATACTCAATATCTCACTCAAAAGCAAAGTTTGGATGAGATAAGGTACAGACAATTCATGCATGTACTCCTTTTACAGAGAGAATTAGAGAAAAATGGTTAATTTTTCCCCAAATAGTAAAAGCCCTGCAAAAAGAGAATATAAATAGGAACGCTATCTAAAAAATGCAACTACTACCTCCGTTAAAAATTATGTGCAACACTTTCCATTTTTATCCGCTAACTATTATGTGCAACTCACTTTTTTCTTTCCTTTTTTAGTAAAAATAACCTATCTAAATATTTATCTCATCATTTTCTCTCTCCTTTAATTACCTATCACATCATTTTCTCTCTCCTTCTTTTCCCTTAATTACCTATCCCTACGTCCTCTCTCCTTCTTTCTCTTACTTACCTATCCCTACTTCCATCATTTTCTCTCTCATTCTTTCCCTTAATTACCTATACCTACTTCCTCTAATTTCCCCTATAAAAAATTGCATTGGCAACCGTAAAAGGTACAAAAGTTGCACAACGGAGGTTGTATATTTATTACATATATGTGATGGTATGATTTTAGTAGCTTGTGCACCAAGTTCAAACTAAGTAAAATTTAGAAAGTGTGAACTATAAAAGGCATTTTAAATAAATGCAAAAGATGTTTAGTAGGATAGGGTTGCTTTAGAAGAATTTGGTGATTAAATTAGTGGTAAGAAACGATTTCCACCGCAAAGAGCAATGAGTACCCATGATTCCTTACCATTTTTTAAGCAACTTTCAATGTCTCCCTTTTGAAGGTTTAGATTATATTAGCATTTAGCGGTGTGTAATTCTATAGTCTTTTGCTACTACAAAATCACATAATTACTACCTAAAAAAATAGGTTTGGACTTTTCGGCATATAGTCTCTGTTAAAGAAGCAACTCAACCAAAAGTTTAAGTTGATGGTTGAGGCCTCAAGATCTGTTATATACTCTAACACGCTCCGTCACACGAGAGTCCTTTGGACTACAAGTATGGATGCAACACATGCTCTCATCATACCTGGTGCTAAATATTGCACTTTCAATGAGGGGTGGTTCAAGTTTGAACCCGTGACATATTGTTACACTGATTTCTGATACCAAGAAATCATCTCAACTAAAAGGTTAAACTGATGGTTGAGACCCCAAAATATGTTATATATTCTAACAGTCTCAGTATTATATCCAACTTAATTGGCATGAAAAATAAAATGTATACAAAAGTTTTTACCTAAATGACACATGTCACTATCTCATTCGTATTTTTCCTTTAAAGCTACAATATTTCACAGTCTCTAAAATGTTCCACCAAGTGTTATTTCATTAAAAAAAAATTCCACGCAGTAGCATCGAGCTTTTGTAGCATTTTATACAAAAGTTCGAAACTACCATGTGGAATTTCCCTTTTAAAAAACACATGTCACTATACTATATATACAAAACTAATTTTCCGTTTTATATTAACCATCTCATGATTGAGAAGGTAAGAGGAGTACACGTAAAAATTGTTGTTAACTTTCTTCACTCAAACTCTATTTTATAGCGGAACAGGGCAGGCCCTAAGGGTGGACAAGAGGGGGCCGTCGCCCAAGGGCCCATATCAATAGAGCAAAATTAATAGTTGTCGAAGGTCTATATTATTTATAAAATGCAAAAAAATGAGTCCCAATATCCATTTCACCTATGACTCCAAAATATCTAAGGCCGGTCCTATAGCGGAACATTGAGTTGACGGTGATATCTCATGATTGAGAAGGTAAGAGGACTTGCATTGAACCGAATTAGAGAAGTATCATGATTGCTACCAAAATATTAGTTATGATAAAACAGAGGCCATGAAACTTGTTAACATTATTGCTTGTGTACTTAATCAGCCAGCAAGCATACCTTTTGTCACTTTAGGTTTATGACATACTCTATTCTACAGTACTGCTAGCTGCACCATGATTCGTCGTTATCCTTCCCCTTTTCAAGTTAATATTATGCTATATTTTTAATGCAACAATACATAGTACCTAACACTAGTATTCCATGCTTGGAAATTGTGCAAACGAACGAACAAAAATAAAGAGAGAGAATGAATGAAAGAATTCTGATAGACGAATGAATATAGAGACTCTGTTTATAGGCATTGGAGACTGCTGAATGATTGTAATCGACATTGGAATTAAGGGTGTTATTCAAGGAAATCACGACTTTTAATCATGATCGTTAAGCAATGCTTTTTATTATGTCAATGGCATTTACAAAAGAAACAGAAAAATAGGTGCTACCGTGCTAGACTAGACTTTTTTTGGAGCTTGATATTAATTTAAACTCAATTTAACTCTATTCGCAAAAGTCAAGCCCAAGGTCGATAAACCACGTACAACCCGCATTAGTGTGTGTGTTGTTTAAGTTCATTAATATGTTTCAAATTGGATTATAAATAGTGAAGTGAGATGACAATTCACTTACTAATAAGTGAAACTATTGTTAAACTTACGAGTAATTTGGGGGTTGAGAGTTGAGATTGGCCTTTACCCTTATTACTACACATCACTACCTTAACTACGTAAACTCCACGAGTTCAATCTAAAGCTTTTATGGTCTGCTTGGTAGATAGTAATAAACGGTGGTAATCGGAATGAAAAATTAGTGTTGATGATCATGGTTGTTCAACTCCAATCATCTCATTTTCTTCATGAAATTCATTCCAATGCATTACCATTATATTGGGATAGGTGGTATTAAGTGGTAATGGAAATTTGTAAAAAAAAAAAAAACTTTTTTGTGATTAAAGTTTCATTATACCATGGGAATGATATGAAACTTTTAATGAAATTTTACACTATAAATCTTTTCCATTACCACCATTTAATATCACTAACTAAACTTTTGATGAAACTAGATATATGTCAAAAAGGTCGAGCGAGAGGATTAGATATATGTCAAAAAGGTCGAATGAGAGGATTTCAACTCATTCAAACATTTTCAGTCAGATTAATTTTGAGTTTATTTATTTTTCAGTTAGAATTGTTTCAGGTCAGATCATATCGAGTACAGATTGAGTTCAGGTCAACTCAACAGGTGATGTTAGCCGTGAACTTAAGATTAGTTATTTCCATGTTAGTTATTTATTCTCATTCATAATTAATGACTAGATATTTTTGGGCCAGAATTTATATGAAAATAGGTTGATATAATTTGCATATAGTGAAAAGTCAAATGTATAATTAAATGTCTAAATGCTAAATACAAGTAATTTAAGTTGAAAACGAAAAAATGTTAAAAAAAATGCACAATAAGTTTTGAATAGAATAAATTGATATAACTCATGACTAAAAGTGCTTTCAACTTCAAGTAAGTAAGTAACATATTTCAATGTAATATGACAAGAATTTATTCATTCACTAGTAAAATTAGAAAGGGAATTTGAAATTGAATCTATGTAGTCTTAAATCTGAAATCCAAGTAAATACGAGAATTAAGTTCTAAAAGTTCGTAAAAGAATAAACAAAGACAACTTTATTATGCTATCTCAAATAGTTCATATTTTTGTAATTCAATTTTTTTGAAATTTTATAAATAAAAAATTGATATAGGATAAATTGATTATTGTTTTAGTTAAAGAGTGAAAATAAATTTTTTATATAAATTTTTTCAAACGATTCTCATCTAACCTTCACTTTTCTTAGTTTAGCCTACAATCTAAAAATAGTAGCTATAAATGAGAGAGACAATATATAATGGTTCAAAGATACAATTGGTCTTGGACGAGATAGCCTCATAATGAGACTTTGAATTTGGGACGGCCCAATTCGTGCGTGTAACAATCTGAGCATTTTTTTAATTTTTCTGAGCATTTTTCAATTTTGATCTTAAAGGTATTAATTTTCAAAATTGAAACCTTTAAGGTCAAAATTGATAAATACCCAGAAAATTAATATATTATTACACGCTCAAATTGGACCGACCCAAACATTATCATCCCAAACTTTGATCTATTCATCATTGAGATATGTATTAAATTTTGAACAAGCTTAGGATAATAATCTTTAACATTAACTTCAAAAGTCCTTTTCTATGACTTAATATAATTACCATTAAACCACTTAATCTTAATTGAAATTAAATTTTTTGATGTTCATTTCAAACATGACTAGAGCCCTTTTCAAGAAGAATTATCCTTCAATATATAAATTCACATTAAAACAAATGGGCAATACTTTTTTCTCTACTAGTGACGTTTACTTAGAGAGTGAGAGGAGTGAAAAATAAATTAACAAAAATCCCAAAAGGATTAGTGTTAATATAAAACCCATCTTTTTTTTTTCTTTTTAATATTTATTTCTATTTAATATTTCGGCAAAAGATATTACTTTATTATGGAACCAAAAAAGTCCCACTCATTCTAGACCTCTCCACCTTTTTACCTTACTTAGCCTCACACCATATGTTTCTAAGTTCAACAATAAATATACCGAAAACAATATTTATGCATTTATTTTTATTTTGAAAATTGTCCAAAATAATCTAACCTATTTCTATGAATAATATTTATTATCAATTATTTATAAATAATACAATTTTTGTATATTTTTTGCTGGTTGTATCCCTTTTCACATTTTATTCGCCTATTGTACGTATGTATCTACTAACTGTTACAACTTACATTCACTTGTTCTTCTGCTTCCCTCTTATACTTAATCGTTAGTCTAACCCTACTTCTCTTAGGTGATAAACGGTAAAGAACCTTTCCAGTATCCCGCACAAAGCAAGGTCCGGGTGGGGAGTTTTCTTTTTCTTGAAAGATGCGGACAAATCATACATGTTCCCCCAAGAAGAGAGTAAAGAGAGATGCGTGTAGTCAAGAAACCCCACAAATTATACCTGTTCTCTTTGGTGATAGAAATCTAAAATAACCGGTTAAAATGAGGCAAGAGATGCTACCAACAAAAAAGTACAAAATTGAGTTATTTAGAAATAATGAATAGTTGAAATTATTCATAGTAGATGGATAATAGATTATGGATAATAGATGAGATTATTCTAGACAATTTTTTCTATTTTATTTTTGGTGTTACATTAGGTAAACTATCGGTTCATGACCCAAACTCAACCAAAGAATTAAGTAAACACCTCTCCCTTAATTTGAACGTGAGAAATTTTATATAAGCAACCAACTTACCCATTACAACTCTATAACATCTAATTTATTTTTTTATTTTAATTTGAATCAATGACAATGCTATATATATTTTTAGATTTGACACCACTACTTTTATCGTCAGTATTCTTTCTTAAATTAGCATATAGATGAGATTTTTTTCATTTTAATTTGAATTAATGACACATTATTCATATTTATAGATTTGACATACTAATTTTACTGTCAGAACTCTTTCTTTCTTTAGCATATCAACAAGATTCTTTTCATTTTAATCTAAATTAATAACACATTATTTATATTTTTAGATTTGACATACTAATTTTACTGTCAGCATTCTTTCTTTCTTTAGCATATCAACAAGATTCTTTTTATCTTAATCTAAATCAATGACACGTTATTCATATTTTTAGATTTAACATCACCACTTTACTGTTAATATCAAATTTAGTATATAAATGAGACTAAATGACGGAGACACATAGGTGTAATGATAAATTTTGGTAACCCAAAATACACCAAAGGAATATATAAATTGACATATCACAATCTCTCCCTCTCACTCTCTCTTTCATTAATTCTCTCACCCTTTCCCTCTCCGAGTGTTGAATGCTGATTTATCCCCGTACCCTTCGCCGCTCTCATCTCATCTTCCCTTCATCATTCAACAAAAACAAACAAACAAACAACATTTAATTTAACAAAAATAAATATTTTAGATTCAAATTACAACTTTTTCCTCCACAAATTAAGCAAATTTAAACATTTTTCATAATACCCTTTAGATTTAAACATGTTTTTCTACTTAAATTTTGTTAATTATTAACAAAATTAACAAAATTAACAAACACAACAACAAAAAAAAACCCATTTTTGTTTTTCCTTTAAAAGGAAATTTCCCTTTTTATTTATCTCAAAAATGGAGTATTTTCACAACAAATTGAGAGAAATAGAAGGTAAACTTGTTCATGATCCGCAACGTTTGAACCCTAAAAACTCAAAAACGACGCGTTGCATACTAATTTCAGGCCCGTTAATTGTCGGAGCAGGCCCATCCGGGCTAGCCGTTGCGGCGTGTTTAAAGAAAGAAGGTGTACCAAGTTTAGTTCTAGAAAGATCTAGATGTATAGCCTCTTTATGGCAATGTAAAACATATGATCGTTTAAGGTTACATCTTCCTAAGAAATTTTGTGAACTTCCTTTAATGCCTTTTCCTAAAGATTATCCTATGTACCCTACAAAAAAACAATTTATTAATTATT